>VZRF01012415.1:586654-808988 GCA_013396875.1 Vireo altiloquus
CATTCTGCCCTCGTGTTCCTGGAGGCTACAGCACAGCCTGTGCCTCCGAAACTTTGATAAGAAAAATTAAACAAGCCTTGAAGCAGCAGAAAGAAGCTTTGTTTCATCTTTTCGGGACATGGGACATTGAAATAAGGAACACAGCCAGGCCAGGAGCCAGCGGGATCTAAAGAACCCCGACAATATGTAATACCATTGTTTTCTTTTCATAGTTCTAGATCTCTCTTTTTCATCCTCCAAACCCACTCTAAATCCAGTATGACCTTCCATAGTTTTATCATGCCCTGACACTTGTTCTTAGTCTTGCCTCTAAGTCAGGATAGATTACTCAGAGCACCTCCTCTTAACCTGTCAGTCCAAGAATCTGTGATACATTTGGAAAAATATCCTGTTGTATGTTTACCAGCTAAAATTTCAGAAATAATCCTTAATCTTGTTTGAAGAGGAAGTCTGCTGCAGCTGTGCTTCCACGGCACAGTCACCATGTTTCTCCAACCTCCTCTTATGAATGGCATGATCGATGGTTACTTTGAAACCCATTTGTAATTTGGACAGATAAAAATCAAATTCAAGACATACTGTGTCTTTATTTTGCATGCATAATTTCTTTGACTCAATCATATGTTGCACTGAATTAAACCTATCAGCCATACAGTTATATGTCCCTTTGAATTAAAACATGTGAATGGTCCCTAAATTCTCTTCGTTAACCAGAAAAACAGGTTAAGCCCCTTGCACATCTCACAGTATTTCATACCATGGCATATACACCCATTCTCTTGAGATGTCAGCATTAGGCACTTGGGTTTGAAGTTAGAGGTGTTAAATATGCACTCAGCTCTCTGCTTTGCTTTTATCTTCACTTGAGTCATGTGACCATTTCTGTGCCCCCCTTCCTGCTAGGAAGTAGATTTTCATTGTCTGAACTTGTTCCACATTTTCAAGCTGTTCAGTGGAGTAATCATTATTTTCTGCACCTGTTTCCTCAGCTATGTTGTCCCCCGTGTATCATTATTAAAGTTTTGCGCAAAGAGAATTTCCTTAATTTATCCTAAGTTTGTGAATAGTTTTGGTCATATACAGTTTTAATCTTCAGACAATTGGGTTTTTATGTAGAATATTACCATTCCTGTAATTAAAACAACACCGCCACCTCCAGTTTTATGAGACCTAACTTCTGTGATGCTTCTAGAAGGTAAGTTTGAGGAGTAACTGCCCCAGATGTCAGCATGAAAGCAGTTCTTGAAGCCTTAAGAAGTGCTTTGACAACTCCAGATGAAAGATGTAGGTAAGACCTAAGGGAATTCTCTGTATCTCTGGCAATGTATTTAATTTGCTGGAGGATTTAACTTCTGCATCCTCTAAGTTTCTTCAGCAAGTGCAAGCATTTCCTTTAATTCTTCTTTGTAAACTCATAAGAATGAAAACTCAGGGTGCTCCCTTTCTTATGGCCAATTATTATGCTCATTCTTCTGAATTTTTAAAGGATACCACTCATTGTTTCACAGCTTCGTCTTCTTTCTGATTTTTATTTAAAGAATGTATTTGTGGCACATGCTATAGATAGGAGTAATTATGTTTGAAAACAGGGTACATTGACTGGGTACTTTTTAACCCATATGGGCATATTTGGAAAAATTCCCATTAACATTATTTCTGGAGGAAAAAAAAAAAAAAAAAGGAGGAGGGATGGGGAATTTTAATCCTTTTTGTTTAATACAGGGGCATTTTACAGAACATTTTTCTTCCAACCAAACAGGAAAGAAAGAAAAGAAAATGAAAAAATTTCTTTCAGGTCCCCTCAGGGTTTCTCAGCCTGGTTAATTCCCCTACTGTGAGCTTTTGTAGTTTACAAGTCTGTGGTCCATCCTAGGAGACACAGCTTTAATAAAGACCCTGTCAAAGAGCAAGAGCACGAAGCATTGAAACAACAGTTCCTTGGCCCTTGGCCACATCTTGGAGTATGTTTGTCATCCCAGCCCTATGTAAGATCTCTGGGTACTGCTGAAGCCAAAACAGTTTTAAATGAAAATGAACATGTTCAGGTTGTAGCAGCCATATGCTGTCCTGGGCATTTGATGGAGTTGAAACGGTAAATTACAATTCCTTTGAGATGACCAACATGTTGAGAAGTAGAATTCCCTGTGCTGTGTACTTATTGTGTAGAAAAAGGTAATTATTATTCTGACATTATTGTGATCATAATCAGAAGGAAAGCTGCTATTTTTCTTGGCCAAGCCAGTCAGAGGTAGCGTGATGGCCTGTTTGATGTGTGCTGATAATTATTCATTTCACCAGAAATGAACATAAATTCATGTAGCTATGTAGCCATTAAGTTTTTTTAAAACAAGATGCTTCCTGAAATGTATTTTCATGTGTCCCCTCTCAGTCAGATTTCCTGAAAACAAACATCACAATTATAAGATCAACACAATTTTAAATATGTCTCTATACATCCAAGGAAATAACAACCTATTTCTTGTCCCATCTTCTTTAATATGATCCAAAAGTAGTCCATCTTTGAATGCACCGCCTCCCAAGAGGGTATCTCCTGATTGGTGTGCATTGACTAAAACATGTGCATGTCTGAACTTTGAGGCAAGGGGTACATCTGTTAAACATGAAAAAGAAGTCTATTTACCAGCCATGCGCATTGTTGCAACCTGTTTTCTATGTTGGAGTTGCACAGTTTTCTGTGACAACTGAGGCTGTTTTCCATTCTAAAAATAAAGAAACAAATCTCATCTCTTCCATGTGACACAGGTGGGAGCTATTAGCCTTTTCAGCATCTACTGGGTATGGTTTGCAGAGCGCGCCTGACCAGAACAGAGCCTCATTGTGGCCAAGGCTGCACATGGAGATACAGTTCTACCCTTCACTGGAGAAATTAGAGTGCAGTTTGTGTTTTATTTGAGCAAAAGCAAAGCCCTATGCTGTTCACCTGTCCTGCCTCATGTTTTCTAAAAACTAGTGGGTGTTGCTCTGCCAACAATAGCTGCGCTGCTGGGTCTCTGGGAGTCATTCAAGCAGAGGAGAGACAGGAGCACCATTCCTCAGCTCCAAGGAGAGCAGTTTACAAAAGAGGTTGCCCAAAACCTCTAGAACCAAGTTACCTTCTTCCTGCTTCAGGAGGTGCCACCCTTGATTATGCCTCTCTTTGCTAATTGTTAGTGCTGGTCATGTCTTCTTATCAAACAAACTTTTTGTTAAGTTTCCACAAATTCCTTTTTATTTAGCCTGAAAACAAAAAATAAAAGACAACTTACTCTACTCCTGCAAGAAAAACTGCTGAAGTGAGGGGTCTGTTACCTACCAGAAATAACTAACCGTGTGGAACATCTTTCTGCACCTCACTGCAAAGCAGGTTCACACAGAAAGGTATGTGAAGTACAGAAGTGAGCATAAACAGCCCTTTTGTACCCTGACAGGTAAGGACTCCCAGAAGCCCAGAGCAGCTGCCTCTCCTCCCTCCACACATAGGGTGTCAGGAAGGCTAATGAGTCCCTGCTGCTTCCCAGTGCTGGCCATCAGCACAGCTGATGGCTAGCAAAGCCTTGCTGCAGCTTTGCCCTGTTCCTCCTGGGTTCTGCTCCGCCAGGGAGAGCAGTGGCCCAAGGCAATCCTATCACAACACCATGAGATTCCCATTTGGGGTTTGAAGTGCAACATATTCAGGCTCCATCATGGCTGAGGGGAATCTGGGCTGCTTCAAATGCGTTCTGAGGTACCCCAAACATGAGCCTGCCTGAGGAGATCCTGTACCCAGAGTCTAAGCTTGAGTTAAACTCTCACCTGTGTGACTAGGATTGAGAAACTGAAAATAGAGTTGTTATGAAAGGAAATACATTTAAACCCAGCACTAGATATCCCTTGTCAAAAACACTCTCCTGTCATTGCCCTGGTCTTAGTACCAATGAGTCTGTTCCACTCACACACCTTAAACTGCTGTAAGATTTTGTAACACCTTAAAAAGATGTGTTCTCAAATCTCAGAGGACTGCATAAAAATTGCTTGTTTCATACTTTAATTTCAGACATATGTTTGATAAACTGTTTATTAATTAGTTTTCTCATCAGATCCAGAACTGTATTTGTTTATATGACCACAGTTCAGTATAAAACAAATTATTATTCTGATTCCCCAAATCTGTTGCAACGGAGTCACTTCTTCAGGTTTTGTATTTTCTCTTCTTTTTGTTTTTTTTTCCCTCAGCTCATTCTACTACCACAAACAAGATGTAGCCAGAAGGAGGAGAATTGCAGATGGAAATCTGCGAGCCGTGGGTTCTGTAGGGGACTCTCCTGGGGGTACTGTCAGACCAGATATTCCACAACCATACGTTTTAGAAGGAACTTAAAAGGTGAAAAAAACTGAGCAGACATAGACTCAAAAGCCCTCTCAAAGATCATCCTTTTCCTCAAGATATAAGCCAAGGACTGGCCAACCTTCCCCTTGGAGCATGGTTTAATGCTCTGGATCAGCAGCCAGCCTGGGAGAGCTTTATTGAGTCCCTTCCACTCCCTCCAAATGCTCTTGGTAGCAGACCTGGGGCAAGATGCCCTGTGTTTTGTTTTGTCAAGGAAAGAAAAGACAGATGGCTCCCGTGTGGCTAAGATCCTCATAAATTCAGACACCTCTTGGTCCAAAGAATTAAATGTGAATTTCCTTCCTGTGGGTGAACCCTGGAAACAATAACAATACCCAGGACAAACAAAACAGATTGTAGCACCTTTAATTATGTTTTGTTTGCCCTTCTTAATCACCGGGCAAAGCAGAGCTCTTCATATGCATGATTAATGTGATAATTTAACAAGTGATCTATAGCAAAGACACAGCAAGTAAAGTGGAAGTTTAGTTTGTTGGTAAGCAAACATGCATCTGCCTACCAACAAACAACACACCCTGATCTACAGGGAGATGGCCTGATATGGACACTGCTCTGACCTGATCTTTTAAAATATTTATATAAGTACTGTAGTCTCTTATAGACCTCTGCAATAGTCAATTGCAGGCACTTAGTCCTTCCACTGGTCTTTCACTGTGGTAAATATTTAATCACAGAGGTAAGTGTGCCTTTGCAAGAAGAAGCATCAGTCATGGACTTCTAAAAACAGCACAAAGGGCTCTATTACCTAGAAGTATTTTATTCTGTAGTCTAGGAGTCAAGAAAGATCCATCTAATTATTTCTGCAGTGAAATAGCAGTCTCTCTCTGGGAATTTGACATTTTTCCTCTCTTCTCTGAAAAAAAAATAGACTGAGTATAGAACTTCAGCTTTTTCTGTCTAGTTTATTACTAGATGTTGTAGCAGGATGCATGGTGTTTGATTAAGTGGTCAGCAGTATTTAATTTGGTTTCTAAAACTGAGGTGCAGGCAGTACAGATTCTGGGAGTACCCAAAAAATCTCATGCCAGGTCATGCTTATACTGCCATCTAAAGTTGCCTCTGTCAGGACAGAGTTTTTAATAATTATTCAGAAAGTATGAGCATGTGTTTGAAATAATTCAAAATCTAGTTTGATTCAAACAGGTGATAAAGAATTAATGGCAAAAAGTTCTATTTATATGAGTCTGACTAATTTACAGTAATACTTGAAAGATTTTTGGGATAGTTAGAATCCATGCAAAAATCAATTGCTAGCAAAAAAGGAGATAGATGAATGCAACTTGGTATACACAGCAAATAAAGTGATGATCTGAGTAACTATAAGGAGTCATAACTCACAGAACAAATGTGTATTGTGTACCAGGAAAGTAAAATAGCAGGATAAGGAAAATGGAGCACAGTGTGATTATTTTGGACTGAAAAAGTTTAGTGAGTCATAATATACTCTTTCTGCTTTGAGTTTGTTCTGCTAGAAGTCTGGATTGTTACACAAATTTAACTCTTAATGTTTGGCAGACAATTACCTATACTGTAAAAAATAAAATTTAAAATGTTTTTGTTTGAGTCTCAGTACTTTGGTTTGGTGGGGTTTTTTTAACTGGGATGCATACCTAGAATACAAATTTAGATAAGACAATGAAAGGGTACTAGTATTAAATCACTGCTTCTTTTGATACTGAATTACATTGCAATTCATTAGTCAGAAACTATCTCAAAGCATATTTCTGTAGTTTAAATTTTCAGACTGTGACTTCCGTTGGAGTTGATGACTTAAGTTTTTCTCAATTATACTGGAATAAATCAAAAGCAATAATGCAGCAATCTGTGGAATTGCTCTGGGTGTACGACAACTTAATTGGAAACAGAATTTGAATCGCTAATTCAATGATCTTTTTTTTAATGCTTTATGTGTGTATGTGTTGCACTACATTAATTTTATATGGGGAATATTCTAGAAATACAAACTCACCCATAACTATCACTTTTTATTTTGCCTGACAGACATCTGTATTTGTTGCAATTTAGGTAAAAATAATTTTTGGGAAAAGGATATACACCAGGGATCAAGTAATCTCAGGATTGTTGTGATATGAAGCGATGCAGATTCCCCAGGTAGGTGCAGAGGAGAGCCCTCTATTGCAAAAACCTGGTCTTTTTAAGCAGTTAGCTGGTTATCAGTTTACATGGTTTTAAAGCACAACAAACATAAATCAACCAACCCCCACACACCACGATGTGAACACGTGATGGTCACACAGCATGTTTTTCTACTCCTAATTCAGCTGTGTCTCTTTCCCACAGTCCTTTTCTATTTAGCACAAGTAACAGGCCTGAGCCATGGTTTTACAAAGGCATCAAGGCCTTCATGCAACACAGGATGATATTACAGTAAAAGTGATGTAAAGGTTTCTGATCTACCTAAGGGCATCTTTTTTTAAAAAATTTTTGCTCGTGAAATAAACCTGGATCCTAAAGCCAAGACTGAGGAATAGGCAGCACATAAAGATTCTAAAAAAGCATTGTTAGAGAGAACAGCAGACATAAAAATGTCAATACAGTAGGATTTTTTCAACAAAATAGGCTTCTAGAAAATGTCCAGAAGCTGAAGTTCAGGTAAATCCATACTCACAAGTTATTAATCCTCACATAGTAAAACTGCCAATACCACACACAAGCTTTGCTTTTATTTAAATCTGTGTTTTGCAGTTGGTTTGTAATGAAAACCTAATCAAAAAAAGCAGCTCCATAGAGATGAAATTGATGAATAAGGCATAGACCACACACAGGCACATACAATTTCCATTTTCTGGTAGTGGTGAAACACAGTTTGTGGTCTTCACTGAGAAAAGACTGAAGTTTCACTTAATTTTTTACATGCTTAAAGCATTGGACCAAATGAATTGGGAATATCCTTATCAGACATCTGGCAAGGAGTCTGCATTATAATTCAGGCACGTATATTATTTTGATTTTTCAGATTTTCCACTTCCACTACTGACTATCAAAGCATATTAAATCCAAGAGATGCAGGTCAACAGCTGGGTGTCCACATACAGAGGTTCCTTCCTTAGTTCTAAGAGAGAATTCTGTTTCTGTTCTCTGCGGCTGTCATCCAGGAAATGATTACCTGCAAATAAAAATTTTGCCATGAGAATTGTTTTTTACAAAAATGTACATTTTCCTGGGAAAAATCATGTCAGCGGAAAATTTCCAGCTCCAGACAGCTCAAGACTGAATGTATCTTTCATGATTGCCTGAGAAGCCTTCTTCACTGGTATTTGTCTCACTGGGCTCTCTCCAGCTGCCAATCCCAAGCTTAGTGAGGTGAGACTCTTAGGATTTGTCCCAAGGCACAGCCAGCCGGATTAGGTTGATGATGAGGTCTGGGGCCTGGGCCATATTAACAGTGTTTATTCTTACAACATTCTGTATGCCAAGGCAGCACCCAAGAAGCAAGGTACCTTTGGATGTTTTTTTACCAATGAAATAAACAAATATGTATACACCAAGGACTTTAAAGTGATTCCAAAGCCCATATACAAAAACCTGCATTTGAACACCTGACAAAACTGTTTTCAGTATACCAGAACAAGTCCAATGGGCCATAAGCCTACACTTTAGGTTTGAGATCTCGTCAGAGTATGTAAATAAGGAATCCTGAGATTCTCCAGGGCTAATGCTCTGAGTTCAGAGCCCACATGGCAGCACAGGACAGACACATACTCCTGACAAATCAGACTCCACCAGAAAGAAACTTCGCACACAATTACTGCTTCCCTTGCTAAAAGTTTGCATAGTCATGACAAAGGGGGAAGAGCCCCACGAGCTTAGATGTGGACATTGGACACTTCACAGACTGTGTGTGCTTCCAGATACCCCTCCAGCCTGCCATGGCAGGGGGAAGATGGTTGTCTTACATGGGCTTCCCTTTAGAAATACTACATTCTCTATGCATAGCGCTTGATAGTTACTTGTAATCTGTCGCCCTCATAAGCTCAGGATTAAAAACACAGCCACAGCAGAATCATCTCTCTCAGATATGGCCAGAGCAGAGGTTCCTGGGTGTCCGTCTTCACACACAGACACCAAAGTGCTGACTGATATTTAGGATGAAGCTGTCACTTGGGAATTTTCCCCACAATGGTCTTTCAGTCGTACACCCCGGCCGAGGAATCTTATCCCATCTTGCTTTTGCCCACTGCCTCAGCAAGAAGCCAAGGAGAAATGAGCTGCCAGAGTAGGGTCAAGGGCACTGAGCAAACTCTGAGCTCACACTATCCCTAGGTAGTGGTTGGAACCACTAATGGCACATCCCCTCAAAACTCACACACACATTTCTTCCCAGATGTGTCAAGCTTATCTACAGCACCCAGCAGCTCTTTTACTTATCATTCCCAAAGGAGTCATCTCATATCTGAAAATCCCCTTGGACCTATCATCCTTAACAATAAAAACCACATTAAAAAGTGAGATTAAAAGCCATAATCAATCTATAATTATAAGGTAAAAAGCCAAGAAGTCGTTAAAATGGAAAATACCTTTTTTTTCTTTTTTTTTTTTAACATGACAGCATAATAGCAATGGACCAGCACTGTTCATTTGAAGGGCTGTCCCAGCTCAGAATAAGAAAGTAAATCTTTGTGCAAATTTTAATATTAATGAAACAATTAAGCAGTTCTCTTTCAAGAGAAAGAATATTTTCTCTCATAATCTCTGTGTGTACTTTAGCCAAACTGTGGCACCTCACATTCGAAAATCATTGGCCAAGACATAAAACGAAATTGTTGGGTTTCTAGTACCTGTGACTGCATATGCCTATTCAGCCTGATTTCAGATATTTCAGAAATGCATATGGAGAATGATAGCCTGAAGAGGAGGCATCTTTCCTGCAGGCATGTGGAAGTTTTGAAGTCCTTGGTTGAAATGTGAGGAAAGAAGGGGTTTTTTGATGATTTCTCAGAGGAACAAAGCACTGACTCATTCATTTTAGTTCAGTCTCTAAGAAATGACTAGATAATAATAAGGTTTCATCTCTTTGACAAAGATCCATTTTCAGACAGGCTATTAATTGAAAATGTGCTAAGTATTACTTTCTGTTATCAATGCATTGTTTTAATGTAGTATTACATTAGAATGACTACAAAATAGTAATACATAAGATCCTTCAATACAGTAATATATATAATTTATATCTATATAAGTATACAAATAGCTATATAAAATAGAAAAAAATTCAAATTAATCATTTTTTACCAAATTGCAGTGAAAGGGACCATAAAGACCTTCCCAAGAATTGAAATTAAGATGGCTTCTGGTGAGAGATGAATCTTTAGAAGCACTTTGGTTTTTGTGGGTAGCTGTCAAATAGTGCTTTACAGCACTGAAAACAACCTGTGTACTGCTCCTTAAGAGTTGTTCTGAACTCCCCAGAGCACATCCTACCTATTTTTACCTCAAATTTTCAGCTACAAGAAGGGGTAGAAGGGGAAATGAGAAAGAATATGACAGCTGTTAATAAGTAGTCTGCACAGCCATGAAATTAGGAGTCAGATTAGAAGACAGAAGGAGAGGAAATTAGAGAGAACTGTGAAAGTAAGAGAAAAGCAGAAAGAAATGCCATCGGAAGACTGTTTGAGAAGGAGACTGCAAAAAAAAAAAAGGTTTCTCAGTGAAGGTACTAGATCTTAATTGTGGTCAAATCAATAAAAAGAGTCAGGGGTTGCTATCTGCCCATCAGAGGTTGATGACCATCAGTGGCAGGCTGACCAAGGCCTCAGCACAGGGTGGGTGCTCATGGCGTGTGTGCAATGAGCACAGTCACTGCAAAGTCACAGCTATGCCTCACGTTCCAGCCAGCATCCTGCTAAATTCATGCAGTGCAGCAGTGGCAGCTGCCCCAGGCAGTTCTCCTCCATTGAAGAGAAGAGTCACTAAATCCTAGAGGAATTATTGGAAGCTAGGAAAAAAATCCGCAAATTCAATTTTTTTCTCCGATCTCTGAATCAATATTTTTGCGTACTTACCCACATATCATCAAGCAAATTCATTTAAAAAAACAAGACATTGGTGTGGTTCTGTTGAGCCCTTTCCAAAGTCAATGAAGTTTATTGGGCAAAGATCTTAGGGAACGCAAAAACACATTTTGTATTTATATATAAAAATATTTGTTTGGTCATTTTTATTTCTTAACTGTATTTGATTCAATACCTTTTTTGACAGAATGCTCCAAGCTTTGCACACTCAAAATGGGACTTGCTTATTTTTTGTTAATTTTAGGGATAAATAGTTAAATATTCTCAGTTCTTATCACTGCTTGCTTCTGCTGCTACCAGAAAGCTCACAGCCAAGTAAATCAAAGTATCCAGATGGAGGAGAAAAACTATTCACTCAAGAAATGGATTTCAGCTTCAGTTTTCCCAAGAAGATTTTATAAACACTAAGGCACAGAATGTTTATGAAAAATGTCTCGTCAGTGTCCTTTTAAATGAGCCATGCATATGGAGCATATACAAAAACGCTAGAAAAGAAATGAAGTTTCTGTAGATTCTCCATGTCATTTGGGCATTTGGAAGCCACCCATGCCCCAACTTCAGTGTATATTCAGCAATACCTATAAGCCCAGAAAGGATCCATTAAAAGAAAGGTTTCTATCTGCCATATAGGGGAGAGAAGCACATTGAGCAGAATATGTTTGGTTTGGGAAATCTGGTTCTGCCTGTAAAGCAGAGCTCTCCTAACACATTAATAGAAAGATGAACTTAATGTTCGCTGCCTCATGTGGTTTTGTGTGTCCCAGGAATACTACTGCTACAGTCTACAACTACAAGACTCCATCTGGCTGCTCAATTAGAGCCCAAAGTGACAACTGATTGTTATGCAAAAACAATTGATTAGATTTTTATGTCCCTCAACAAGCTGACTCAATTACAATGAGTATAATTTTTCTTTTATTTTATTTTTTTTTCTTTTTGCTTTATAGCTTATAGGGGTTTTTTTATTGTTTTTCAGTTCTGTCATTGAAGTCTGTGGACTATCAAATGCCCTTGCCAAGAGGAGCTTGATGTGCTGTGAAGGACTTCTGGGAGGCTTGGCAGCAACTTTGCCAAAGCACAGTTGATCATGCAACATTCAGACAGAATTTTTGAATAGTCTTGCTAACCCCCTCTCCAAAACAATTGGGAGATGAATATTAAAAATGAATTTGAGTTGCTAACTGTTCATCTGTTCATGTCTTCTAAGTTGGTCTACTCTTCCATTTTTAAAGCTCTGTTTTTGAGATGGGGTGAGCCAAAGCAAGCCTCAGCAGTACTGGTCTTGCCCATTTTCCACAGACCAGAAACAAGGTCCAGGGGAAGGACACTAGCAGGAATTGTGAACTTTGCAGACCTGGCAGACTCGTCTTCTGGAAGAATTGCTTTCCAGCAAAGTTCTTCACATTTCTATTGATGCTCTGGAAAGAGAATTTGGGCCTCAGAGCTGGATTTTTTCACCAGCATTAAACTGATGAACTGAAGGGCAAATAAAGTTCCTTCTCTCCTGCATATCCTGTATGTGGGGATGATATCCTTGTGTTTACAGAGATTTGAGTCTACTATTCTTATTTTCCCAGTGTCCAGGGTGTGTATATATACAAAAACTTCATCAAGAGTGTACTTTACCTGCTCGGGCCATTAAAGCACCTCCTATGTATGGAATGAGGAATCAAAAAGAAATAAAAGAGACTGTATTTACTTGACACCTGCTAAAGAAATTGCATTTTTCTTAAAACTGGAATTTTGGCTCAGATTCAAAATTCATCTTCTCCTGAGTAATTCAAAGGTGTTTCAATTCAAATCTACTAACTCTAAAAAGCAGCAAAGTGTAGATCTCTTCTCCTCTGTGTCCTGTTCCAATCCTTACAAAAGTAGGTCTTCCCTATTTTAAAGAGTTTGCAAAAATAGTTTCACGAGGCAGAAATATGGTAACACAATTCCCCCCCACACTGGATCGCAAATACCTACTTTTCTCAGAGCAGAATAATGTTATTTTAAGAATTCTTAGGAAAAACAGCATTTTGGTAAGAAGTTTGTGTGCATGCCATACACACAACCCAACACAGAAGGAATACCTTCCAGCACACTGAGCCACTGGCATAACCCTCTGCTGCTTCCTCACTTGCTGCTCTGCTTGAGCCAAGGGCTCCATACATCAGCCATTGCAAAGGTGGGGAGGTAGCTGCTCTCCCCAATCTGAAGTTCCTTTTAGTGGTCTGCATGCTGCTTTTGAATTCCTCCTCTTACTAGGATTCCTAACCATGATTTTACTAATTGTCCTTTTCACAAAAAAAAAAAAGCAGAACCAGGATGCTGCAAAAGCATCTGGGAAGAAGAAATCTTTTCATATTCAACAATGAAGTGTTCTTCTCAATTAGCTGTTAATATGAAAATTAAGCAATATAATATGAGTTTCTCAGACAAAAAAAAATTTAAAATAGATTTTTTCATTGGGTTGTAAGTTCTTTTTTCCATTCAAGGGAAAGTAAAAGCAGAGGATGTGAAGTCAGAGGTAATTTTTCAGGTGACCAAACCCCACTCAAAATGTTCATCTTTACCTGTGAATGAGAATTGCTTAACCAGGACATTATAGAGAATTATAGAGGGAATCACAGCATCTGGAAGGCTTATATAGACCAACTGACCCCAACCTGAGATAAAAGCCAGAAAATTCTTAAAAAGTCAGCTCTCTAAAGAGCTTAACTCTCTGAAATTCTTTGAAAGCACATCTTTTCTTACAACAGATTGGAATAACTACTGTTTTATGCCTGCCTTAGGCAGTAACACAAAGATGCTAAATACCAGTACATTCTGATTCTTATAAAGCACAGTTTCTTCTTGCTCTTGTAGGTGAGGCTGATATATCAAGCCCCAAAATCTGTCCTGCCCAGGCAGTGCTATTAGACTTGCTCCACTGGGAGGGACTCCCAAAGGTTTCAGTGTAACATGAAATTATTCGAGCTGCACCCCTTTTTATTTTTTTGGCAAGTAGCCTTTAATTCTGAGTCCCACCACCAGGCCTTATTGGCAACATCAGTCTTGCTGGCCCATAGCCCCACAACACCTCCCAGCTGAAGGAACTATGAGCTGCCTTCCCTGCTTCTAGGGTCTCCAGAGCTTTAAAGCAGACCTGAGGAAACTACTTAGGGAAAAAAAAAAAAAAATGTAGCAGAAGCTGAGAATTTAATTTAAACATTTAAAACTTGTAGTGTGAAGAAGAACTCAGACTTGGGAACACCAGTCCATGGGGGAATTCAGCGGAAAGTGCTTATGAGCTGGAGATGTGTAACTTACCAGCTATGAAATGGGCTCAGGCCTTGCTTACTTAGGAACACTGGCATGATATGATTACTTTTTGGAAGTGCAAATGCTCACTATAGTATATGCCACATTACTGGACCCAGCAGCAATGCTCTTCAGCTTTAATTATGCTGTCAAAGCACCCATTTTACCAAAGGCTGTATGGGTAAGAGTAGCAGCATCACAGCCTTCCGCAAATAGTAACACCCTTCAAAACGGAGTGTTTTGCTACAGAACACAGTAGAAATTTAATTTCTCCACCCTAAGAAAAATTGAAATACTTAAGTAATAACATTCAGCAACATCATCTGCCATCTGATAGTGCACAGAAACTGGGCAATTATGTTTCGCCTCGGGTGGCTAATAGGCCCATTTCAAATTTCAGGCATTATCAGATAATAACACTGCCTGTGTCTGAGTATGTTATTATAATTATTAACCGTAAAGAAGGGGGGGAGGAGGAACTACACATAGGGAGGGAGAAGGATTTTATTTAATTATTTAATTTTGAAGTTACATAAGATAAGTTCATTTTTCCGCATGAACTAACAGTCAGAGACTGAGTGCTGGCAGCACTGCAGATTTAAGTCAGCTCAAACAGACTTATTTTCAGATTCATAAAATCTTATCATTGCTATTTGGAACAAGTAGGTTTCAGAGCAGTGAGACTTGTCTAGAAACATTACATGCAAGTGAAAATGTCAATGACAACAGAAATTCTGAGTAATCTTACACTAAAAGCCAGCTTATTGCTGATATCATGCTTAAAACATGAGATCAGGGTTTTAGATCCATTACTGTATTTTAATTATTTTGCTTTCAAACTCTTCTTAGGATGTGGATATTCATGAACAGAATGATAAAAACAGAACCCAGACAAATATCCTTCATACATTGATGCATGCCAAAATTTAAGCCTGAAAATACATGTTTGGAAAGTGGAGAAATATCCTTTGGGAATAGGGATCCCTAGTCAAAGTGGCACTGAAGACTACTGTTTTGCCTTTGTGACCTGGGTAAAAATATATAAAGGCAATAGATAGATATTTTTGATGAATTTCACATCCTCTGTTTCTGTACCTGTAGCAAAAGTTAGGCAGTACCAAGGTGAAATACAGCTTTAGGCCTTTTAGATGTCTTTTGTTCATGGGAGGAATATTGAATATATACCTTCCTAAAGAAGGAATAGAAAGTTCAATACACACAGAAAATTTAAGAAATAAAACTATGTAATGTAGAAATTCTTCTCATCTCTAGATTTGGGTTGATTCTGTGTTACTGGTATTCAAAGCTTAAGGTTCAGAGACAACACACAAAGTGCTTTTAATTATTGCTTTATTTTAAAAGTAATTTTCTAACATTCTGTAGGAAATGCAGGAAGTTCAGAAACACTGAGGTGAATTTACAAGTTTGGCCAAAACATAAGACAGCATTAAAAAAGCTAATAACTAATGACTTTAACCCTTTTCATTATTTCATGTGGGACTGCTCTTTCCAGCTCTCAAAGGTCATTCAACACACAGCAGGACTATAATGCAGGAGAGTTGAGTGCTGTGGAAAAGACACATTTAACACATTCTGCATTAAAAACCAGAGAATAAGAAGTAAAGGCAGTTAAAAACAAGTGTTTGTCTAATCCCCTGGAGGCAAAAAATTCTCCATTTGAGCAGCCACTATGAGTCCTTTCAAGCTACCATCAGCATGCATGCTCCAGTCCCACAGGCTTTCTGACCACATCAGAAGCCAACTCCCTATCTATCTATGTCTGCAGATGTGCTACAAATAACTACATTTTTTCTGAAAAATTATAAACTTAAGAATTCAGTTTTCATGGGTGTCCTTTTCTCTGCATGTATTGGAGTTTTCTCAGGAATTTTGTTTTACAGCTAGACAAGCAAGGAAAATCTCCTTTCCTCTGCAGCGTTAAAGGGTAGCTGTGATGGAAGATGCAGTTCAGGAGACTCACAGCACTGGACAGCCAGGTGCTTCTCCTCCAGATGCCTCCAGAACAGAGCTGCTCCACTTCCCTAAAGGGAAGCTCTGGCTAAAACGCAACACTTCAATTTTTTCCATTAAGTAATCTTAAATGCACATGTGGAGTTAGTTTTAAGGGATAAGGCAAATACAACTGCAAGAAGGTCTTTGCCTCAGCAGCAGTGGATTTGATGAAGAACAGGACTCCCTTCTGAACCTTTGTGAGCTTTCACAAAACAGCCTCGCCAGCTCTCATGTAGCCGGTGCCAGCATTTGCAGATACTCTGGTCCAGCACTCCAGGAAATTGGTGGTCATCTGCAGTGCTTTGCTCCTTAGCTGCCTGAAAGATTTCATGACACAGCCTGCCCAACCTGCACAGACAGATCATGTGTAACACACAGAACTCAGGAAAGGGGAGGATTGATTCTCCCACATGTCAATAGGGAGCTAAGCAGCAAACAGATGCCTTGGTTAAGCTTATAAAAACTGAGGCCACCGGTAACAGATGGAGCTAAGCTGAAAACCACACTGGATTGTGATCTCCAGCATAAGGATGCTGAGATGGAAGCACAGGGAGGCAAGGGCAGCCTGGCTTCCCTGGGCCTGCGTGGGAATGACTCATGCACGGCAGTCATGACCCTTGCACGGTGCCTGAGAATGGAAATATGAGGGATATGCTTAATGGTTATGGGCTGACTTTATGACTTTTTTTTTAATAGTAAGGGAATTATTTGGAAAATTATTTTTTCAGGGCCTCACCGTGGAGTTTTTCAATATGATGTATGTAGTTATTTAATGTTTCAGCCTTTCAGTGGACACAAGAGGTAAGTGGACAGGACATGGAAATTTTGCATTACTGCAGAGCATTGTAGCCCAGCAAATATTTTTTTTTCAAAGTACATTATTGATAGGATATTTAGCAAATTCTGAATGGCAGATTATTTACTAGTTTGCAAACACCAAATATCTCAAGTATTAAGATGTTCAACTCTTACTGCTCTCAAATAGAAGTTGATCACATCACACATTTAAAAAAAAAACAAACAAATAAACAGATCCAAAAGCAGAAATAAAACTGTTTACTCTAGTGAAACAAATCTCTTATCTCTGGAAATCTTCCTTCTCTGTCTCTTTCCTCCTCCCCCATGTTTTGAAATGGCAGTGGCCCAACATACAGTAATCCAGTTTGTTCAGTGACCAAACACTCTCACGCCTGGAGGATCAACTTGAGATGCTGCACAGCGAGAATCAATTCGTGGAGCTGGCATACAAGCACCCTCTGAAGGCTGCAGTACCTGGGGTGCCTGAAATGCCATTATTCTCCCTGTAAGTGGCAAATCTCGAGAGGTGGAATCACTTTTTCCCTGGCCTGTTTTCAATGGCAACATGTCAGGTTTTAATTGCCTAAAAGGGTCTTAAATTTAAAATGCTTTTTCCCGGCTTCTTGGATAATTTAAATCCTTGACTAGTTCATTAAAAGGCCATTTGCGACGAGGCAGGCTGGCGCATCTCTCACTTAGCATGCTCAGCTGAGCTAGGAATAGAAGCAAATAAACAGCAACTGAGCTGCCTGACACTGAGCATGAGTGTTTGAGGTCACTCATAGCAGTGGCAGAGGGGCAGAACAGATATATTGTGGTTAAGAGGCTCCATTCTTCCTTGAACAAATACATAAGGTGAAATCCTGGCTTCAGTGAAATGAGTAGCAAAATTCCTTGAGATTTCAGTAGGAGCAGATTTTTCTCTCAATTAGTTTCAGGGTTCCTACAAGGTGTAGCCTTTGAAGGTGCAATGTGGATAGACAGCTGATCCATCATGGTCCAGTGTTGCTCATTGGAAAACATAAATCAAATTGAAGCAACAACATGCAGTAGATGCATGCTTTGGCTCAACACCTTCCTCAGTGTTTTGCACTTTCATTCTGTGTTCTGGTAGTGTCTGTGTATTATTTCAAAATGATACAATATTACATTAGACCCAGTAGTGGAAACCTGATTTAAAGGAGCATTCAGGACATCAGTAAAAGTCAGTTTCCTGATGAATGGAAATAGACCTATAATAAAAATGGAAAAGATGTATTCTTAAGGCATTTGGAGCTGACTTTAGGAGAGATGTGGGAATAGACCCTTGTACAGGTTCTGCTTTCTATGCAAAATTAATATAAGAGTCTATTATTTTTAAATTTGGAAAATGTTAATATTTTCTAAAGTTTGGGAAAATGTAGTGAGGAACATATCATTAAAAAATCTCAGATGATGTTTAATGTATACACATGTATAGGTGGTTCTCACAGACACAGCTGTCTCTATTCATATATACATGAACAACAATAATATATACATATATGTACATGGAAATAATAAGACTCATAATGCAGCCATGCATATTATTCTTACACGAATGCACAAACACTGTGGATGCTCACCTCTCGAATTTTACAGACTCTAACCACAAATATTTCACTGGCCAGGACTGCTTTCAAAATTGCAGTTCTTAATGTCTACCACTTTATTAATAATTGTACTCGGCACTTACATAACCTCTTTAGGGTAAATGATACCTTCTGGATGCTGAGAGATTTTCACTTACAGAAAAACCATGCATTCATGGTATCATAGTTTCTTGCCACAAGCCTGGCACTATACAGAGTTGAAAAGTTTTGCTCTGCAGTACTGACTAGTCTGGTGCTATAGAAACATTAAATGCTGTTGATACCTCTAATGAATTTTTCAGGTATTCAAATTTTGGCTCTTAGGTAGCTGGAAAATGAAATCTGGGATGAAATTGCAGCTTACGAAAAGAGTTCAGTGGCAAAGCACTCTTGTTCATTTCCAAATGCCTAGGTGTTTTTATTTTCCCAATGTAGTTCTTTTCATCACAATTTAAATTAAGCAGCTTGTTTAACTTTTTTTCACACATTTCCCAAGGAGACTGAAATCTTCAAACTCTATTTTTTTTTTAAATCTATCTACTTCCTTCCCTTCCCCTTTGAAAGTTTTCTCTTCCTTGGAAGGAATGTTCAACAAAAGTAATCTTTTTCTTTTTTCTTTTTTTTTCCTGTGACAGGTTAAATTTTCCTGGTTTTCCTTTCTTGCTTCTCACTGTCACTTTGCTCTACAACAAAACAGTGAGAAAATGATCCATCTCTGTAAAGGTTGTTTGCTATTAAGCTTAATACCTCTTTGAACTGCTGCTTCTTTTTCTTGAAGGCCTATATTTGTCTTTAATTAAAAAGAAAGGATGTGGATGATACATAGCTAGCTCCCTCTGATCTTTACTATTTGATCCCATCCACTTGAATATAAATGCTCTTTCTTGTTCATTCAGACACTAAATCAATGCAACAAATCCAAAGGCCTACTGCAACGTTCGTTTGTTTGTGGGATTCTTGTTTTCTTTTCTTTAATGAATGTGTTGAGAGATATTACAATAGTTGTACCTCAAGAATTCAATATTTAAAACACAGAGCAGAGCAAGGCGAGATCTGTTAGGCAACTCGGCATATTTTGCTACCTAATGCAAACATCTGCATGAGGAAGGCATCAAACTCGAAGAGTTAAATACCAAGAGTGGGATTACTTGAAGCTGACCCTACCTTCCCCCCAGGGAAGGCAATGCTCATACACCCAGAGGATTAGCAGCCTTAATGCAGGCTAAGTGTATCTGTGTCTGACTAGTCCTCTTTCACGCAGTGGCTCCGTCCATGCTCCCAATCAGTTCAATTTACCACTGCATTCTTTTCACAGACGTGAGCTGCACCACCACTTACCACCTCCTTTCTCCCCCAGATAATTATAATCCTCCCAGAGACAATGTCTTTTCTGCTTTGGTTTTAAAATTTTACGGTTAGATTTGTAATACAAGATGAAATTACATTTCCATATCTCCCTCTGCTAGCTCTCCCAGCTTTCCTGCTCTGCAGCTTTACATGCTCAAGTCACGGCATTTCTTTTTAAGCTGGGTCTTGCTAATCTCTTCCATTCAGCCCTGTCATGTTTGTCACCTCAGGGTAGATCACACTGAAATAGGGAAGACAAGGAATCTGGTATGTAATGGACAGAAGATATTTTTCTTGTTTACCCACTTTCTCTTTTGAAAATTATTTTCTTCAGATAGCTTAATGTCTTCTTCATATTGCAAGTGTCTTTCATGTCAGAGCCATTATGAAATCCCTGCTGGAGAATTCTATCTTAAAAATTAGGCAGCGGGAGACTGGAATAGTTACAAAATAATATCATTACAATGCAATAATGTGTTAATAGTGCTGTTATAGCTTTGTAATTCCTACTGTTCTCCTATCCCTGGCCTGCTATATGCTGATTTTCTCTTGCACTAAAGGAATTGCTATAGCAACATACCTTCAAACACATATGATTAATACTTTATATGCCCATGACTGACTAGATATTTGTTCTAGACATAGCATATTGAAAAACAAGATGGAATACCTGCCACAAATCCACAAAACAGAAACCAATTTACACCGGGAGAAAAATAAATCATAAATTGAATAAGAACAAGAGAAAATACAATTTCATAGATTCAGAATACAGGCAAGTTGATAAAATATACTGCAATGCTTTGATCTCTCTGGTATATCTAAATAACACAGAATATCACAAGCTATTGTACTGCTATATTTAAAAAATGGGAGTTTTTCCACATAGGAAAACAACTTCATCACTTTTCTTCACCTGCAGAGAGATTTCTCAGGCCAGCAGCCAGATTCTTCCTTAGACCCCAGGGAAGATAAAGCTGTTTCAGTCTGGGAAACCAAGAACTGATCGCATTTTGCAAATCCAATTCACATGCACCTACGGTGGCCTACAGTGAAGACAATGTAAATATTCATGCTTCCTCGTAACTACCGCTCTACCTGGCATTGTTCAGGATCTCTCTTAGCTGACTAAAGCTGTCATTTCTGGTCAGAACAACCAATTAACAACATATGCTTTCTTAAAATCAAATCATACAAAATTTACCATTAACCACAAGGGATGATAGTAACTAGAGGTTGATTAAACCAGAAGCCGCCCAGTTTGCATGACGCATCTAATGGCAGAATTTCCTCTTCTTCTAAAGCAAAAAGCGCTGTGGTCTCTCCAGTGTAGTTACAAATTTCATCTTTTAAAATACTGAATAAAGAATAAAGCTGAGTCGTGCAGTGAATGGGGCAGTTGTCAAGCGTAAACTGCCTTGCTATGAACTAAAGCAGCCATGCCTGGCAGATTCAAGAGAAGGCCCACACACTACTAACACTGACTTTAAGACTTTAAAACAGGGCTTTATGTGTGTGAGAGCTTTTACTTTGCCACAGGTAAGTGCCACAGCATGGATGGACAGTGCAGATCATGGTGAAAAGCAAGGCTGTGCACCACGCAGGTCTATGGAGCTCTTGCATCCATTTACCAGCCCAGGTCCACCAGCCCATTTCTGTCAAACTCCTTCAAAATTATCTTTGTTCATGTGCAGAATGCGGTTTGCACAATGCAGGAGTCAGAGAGTTTGTCAGGCAAAATATGGAAGGTAAATAAGGGGGCCAAAATTTAATCAAGATCCAAAGGGCAATGCCCAGCACAGAATGTGGAAAATGCCAAATGTCTCAGGAAAAATGGTGAAATCTGCTACTATGAATAGTAGGTTACAGGGAACATCACCAGTATTGGAGAGGCTCTTTAACATTTCCAGAGCTGGGATTAAATTTCTGCTTCCAATTTCTTGATGTTACATGTGGCTCTCACATACTCTATTGACCTGACAGGCGTGTGTGCACATCTCTTCTCAGTCTATGATAAATAAACCTTCAAGCCACTGGAAAAGAGAAACATCTCAGACAATCAGTCTTAAATGACACTAAGAGAGTCACTGGTGTTGGCTACTTTCCTAAAAGACCAGGATTTTTTAAAGTGCTCCCATGGCAATCTCAGGGCCTGAGAGTCAAGGTAATTTTGCCTGCCAGACACACAGGCCTTCCCAATAATCAGGGATATGAATCCCAGACATCTCTAGGTATCTCTGATCAATTAAATAGGTAGGTAGCTACATGGGTGAGTTTGATTTCTGACTGCTTATAAACAGCAGCTTGCCCTTTCATCTGAACATCCACTTCTTATGCCCAAGTTCTCAAATCATTGTACAAAATATCAGTTTGCTCCATTCTAGCACTTTTTGGGCTCACAGCATTTTGTAGGCTTCCAGTTCTAACACATCATTAGGCAAGGGGAAAGAAGTGTCCCTAAGCTCTTTTTAAGTCAAAATTTTTAAACTCTGATTGTGACAACATTTGAGGTCCAGAGAGCCTTTTGGTATCATATTGCCACATAATTTGTGCCTCGGTTTCTTTCCTGTCAATTCTGACCCATGTTTTCCAAATACCTGCCTATGCTCCTGAACGACCTCCATCTTCCAATGCCTCATCCTGACCATTTCCTCAAACAACTCTTCTCCAGTCATTTTTCCAAGACCTATAAATCCTTCAGCTCACTACAGCTCACACAAATTAGTCTTTTGAGAAGGTAGTGAAAAAAAAAAAGCTGTGAAATCCCCCCCCTCTCTTCTCTTAAATGAGCAAAATTAGGTTATCTGACAACTGTCACTGTAAATGAATGAAGTACAAGCCTTTTTCAGGAAGGATGGAAGCCCTGGCCTAAAGGAATGATAAGCAACAGTCATCAATGATGGGAGGCAAAGAAATTACCTAAATTTTTGGGTAAGCTTTCATAGAAAGGTCAAAATCTTCCTTAGCCATCACAGCTAGCTCTGTTAGTAGACACAAAACTTAACCCAAGAGCTCCTTCAGCACTTGTCTTTACCTAAGTGTTGACTGCCAGCTTCATCCTAATTTGGGGGAGCAAAGGAAAGAATGAAACAACACAGGCAGGTGGAAAGCAGACAAAATGTCACTGTCCCCTCTACAATCCACGCCCTCTACCTCTCACACGTCTTGCACCATGTATCCTTGCTGCAGAATCCCAGAGGGAGAAGAAATTACAGCTTTATCCTGTCATTTCAAGGTTGCAACTCTTGAAAACCATGCTGATGAGGGGTCTTTTTTTCTTTGACCCGAAAAAATGAGAAGGGCTGAGGGAAGCAGAACTATAGTGAACTGCTAGTCAGAGATACCATTCATGAAGAATACCAGCCCCTTTATTCTTTGGTTATATTTTATCATTATGTTATTTTAAAATATTCTAAGCCAAGTATTGATTCCACCCCCTTTTGTCTGACTGCTCTCTACACACTTTCTACACATAATTATCAAAGTGATTACGATAGTGGTCTATCATAGTTCCTCATGAAGAAGCTGTATTTTCAAATACATGCCTTTCCCAGTATCCTTGCACCTGTAGGAAAGAATAAGACAGTCTGTATTGATACAATAGTTTGAGTGAGTTTAGATGTGTTCTTCTAGACTGTTTGTAAGTGGACAATCCCCTTAATCTTAATTCTGACTTTTTGTTAATTTTAATAAGCAAATTCAAAACCAAGAGATCATGGATGTAATGCAACTTTTCAATTTTTCCACTCACTGAGATAGCCCAAATTTCACTTACCTAGATCAAGAGACAAAAAACTCTGCAGAAAATGAAGATACACTTTATTTCTCACTTGTGGTGATATATTTCACTGTGAATGCAAAGGAAAGACATCCTTTCTACACTGAAATGAGCCTTCACATCTATGAACACTCATATGATGGTGGAAGATCTGTGGGCCTGCACCTGTTAGAGAGTCGGGCAAAAATAAAAACGCCAAATTTTGAAAAACTGGAGGAAAAGGCACATATTCTGCATCGTGGCATTTGCTCTTTCTGTCTCAAGGAAATGGAAACAAGACAGTGAACAATATATGGAATCAAATTTGATCTCCAAATATTTGAAATCTGTGGGATACAGCAAGTAGGGTAGATCACACAGAAGTGTGTAGATATAGAATATGGCACTTACTAAATATGTTCAGATGTTTGGTAAGTGTTTCTGAAGCTTCAAAAAACTTTCCATTGTGGGAAAGCCATCTGAGGGATCATCCACAGTTGCTCCATGAGAAATTCTTTGTAAAAGTGAAAGTTAAGGGCTGCCCTGAGACTGACTGATTAAGAACCAAGAGATATATCTCCTGGCAGGGCCAAGTCCCACAACTTTATCAGTTTCAGTTCAGACAAGAACTGCTGGGAGAACAGTCAGACATCCCAGAAAGTTCCTGACAGACTTCAGAAAGCCAGTGAGCAGCGAGGAAATGCTGTGTCAGGGACAGTCTTCTCAACTCTGAGCATGGATGACATTCCCACACACATACTGTGGTTATGCTCTAAATTTTAAGAACTGCCTTGGGAACAAGATGAGAAGATAACTTTGTATGCAATAAAAAATAAATAAAATTATGTTTGGATGTAAAACAGCAACAGAGATGGGTGGACTGCATAAGGAATACAAACAGAAATGCACTAGTAAATTTTGTTTAAAATTTCTTGAGGGTATTCAAAACACAATTTAATGTTACAGTTTACAATATTTTCTGTGTACATTAAACGTTTGCTTCATTAAGAAACTGCATGGTATTTTAAAAATTGTCTGGAAACTATTAATGCCTGTGTTCCTGAGCTGCATGCCCAACACCTTGAGGTGTGAAGCTTTGAGAACATCCTGAAGAGTCAGGGCTGTAAACAGTACCTCAGCTAAGAGGTAAAAGTGAGTGATAGGAAGATGGGAGTTTAAGGACTTGTATAAAACATTGCCTACACGATTATATTAACACAGCTTAGTTTGCCAAAAGCAAACATATTTAAACAGGAAATACTTCAAATATGCTAGCCTACATCTCAGTTGGTGTCCTTAATTCTTCTTTGGGGGTGTGCTGCATCAGCCTAACTTCAGCATTACTGAAAAAATCTCCTTATTTCTCCTTCCAGCCCTCCTTAGGGCATCTTCATTCATCACTAAAGAAACCATCATTACCATTGGCCTTTTGTTGCTTCCTCTGTCTGCAGGACATCTTCCATTCAAGCTTCCTGCTGAAGAAGCTCTAGGCCCTGCCTTGATAAAGGCTCTCATCTAGTCTCTGCCTTGATAAAAGTTGTTTGTATTTTCTGCTTAAAAGCCCTTAAAGCCTTTCCTTCAGAGAAGAAACTCTCATTCCCCATATTGAATATCACAGTGTTCCTTCCCTTGACCTTGACAAAGCAGTCTCACCTCCCTAGAAAGCAACTGTCCCTTCTCATAGCTTGTGGAGTTGACTGCATCAAACCTCTCTTCACATTTTTCCAGCGGCTTCCTTCTCTCCATGATACCCTTGGTTAAACTTCCAAGGTGCCCCATAAGTCATGCTCTCCTTGAAATCAACTTTTCTGGTACAGTTAATCCCTGATGCCAGTTTTTCTAAGCTGATTTTGTATTTGAGTTTTCTTAATGAGCTGCTGAATAAATGTTCTCAGACACCTTGGTGTCTTCCTTCACATCTGTTTTCTCATTGTCTCAACTTTACTAGCAACTCAAGACCCTGTCCTGTACTTGTGGATGCCTTTGGGAGTTTTGCTGCAAGCATGAACAGGAGCAAGAGAAAACCTATGTTATGAAATGCTGGGATAGTGTTATGAACCTTAGCTGATGTTGTGGTTGCCATGTCATCAGTGCATTTGGTTGCACATTGTTTCTCTTTCTTCTAATTGCAGAAATAGATTAGTAAAAGCTGTTTTGAAAGAGGGTAGATTTTGCCTTTAAATATGTGTGATTCACTTTTAAGAAGGACTGAAAGTGGTTCCTTGGAAACTAGTCTGAATCATAGCCTTAAAACTGAACACCTCTTGTCCTTGAAATTCAAGGTTGAAGGAAAAGTTCAGTCTTTGAATCTCCTTGGGTTTTAAATCTGGGCTTCATTCAAAACCAGAAGGGGCTTATGTTCCAAGTGAAATTTGATGTGGCCTGGGATAGTATAAATCTCACAGAAACATCTGGGAAGAATTTTGCTGATAGAAAGAACATGGAAGTATTGTTTCTTGATAAGGCACAGCATTATAAAATTAACATATATTTTTTCTAAAATAATTTCCACTCTGACATTAAAACTGAGGACCATTAGTCCAGAAGGATGGCAGAGCAGCTTTGAATAATTCTTTGCATCCCAATTATATGTTGTAATTTTTATTTCTAAGAAAATAAAAGTTCCTGCTGGCTAAAGCTAAAGATATCCAACACCATAAAAAGGACAGTGCAATCTAGGAAAAAATATGTGAGCTTGGCCACATTTTGTGGTCTGTTCTTCTTACACTTCCTAAGTATCCAGAAAGACAGTTTTAAGGATGTTCTAGGACATATTCATGTCTACTTCACTCCAGTTTTAGTGCAGATCTACTGCCCATTAATTCCTTGTGTTCTTTCCCAAACCTAATGGCACTCGCTGCCTCCAGTGCTTCAAATGGCAAAAGGTTATGCAAGCTCACGATGCCCTGTGTGAAGACACCCTGTTTAAAACCAATCTCCTATCAGCTTCAAATGCTCTCAAGTCCAGTCATTGCAGAGTGTGGCAGAGAGTTTAGCATCTGACCTATCGGCTGACTTTGAGGATTTCATAAACCTTGATCACATCTCCCCTAACCCAGCTGTCTGTTCAAGCTGAACAGTCCCAAACCTTTTACCGTGTTGTGGTAAACTAAAAATCCTTGAACATTTTGTTGTCCTCCTCCACACCAGCTGCACAATATCCTTCTTGAGCTGTGGAGATCAGAAGTATACACTGCATTCAAGATGTGAGCCCATCAAGCTTTTATATAATTCCCTCCTTCTTCCTTCCTGACAACACCCAGCATTTTTTTGGCTGCTGCTGCATGCCGAGCTGATGACTTCAGCAGCAACTAAGAACTCTTTCCTGAGCCATCACTGCCATCTCTGCATTTAACCCCATGCAGTAGACACATCTAGATGATTTTATTTCTAGATGCATTTGTTCATATTTATCTGCAGCAGTTTTCCTTTGCCCCCCTTTAACTCCCACACTTAGTTTTCTGAGGTCCTTGTGAAGTTCCTTGCCCTTGGGATGGCATGTGACTGTCTGAGAGAACTTAGTGACAGTTGTAGCCTTGGAGATTGCATGGTGAACTCCCACCGCCTCATCACTGATGAAGGTCCTGAGTAAAACTGGGTTTAGCACCGATTCTGAGGGAACAAACTACTGACTCATCCATGTAGAAAAGTCATCCGCTTCCTGTCCTTTTACCAGGTTTCACTCCATAAACTATTTTTTCCTCCAAACTTAGCTCCCATAATAACTTCTGGTTATGAACCTTAAGGAATTTTGGAAACTTCATGTTACACCCCCAAGGGAAAGCCTTTATCTGTGTGCTCATTGTCATAGATCACTGACACCCTCCAAGTGCTTGATCAGGCTACTGAGGCAGGATTTCTCTTTGAAGAAGCCATAATTCTTTTCTAAAAAACCATATTCTCAATGCTTTTGCTAACATTTTATGGACTATATGATCTGAACTGACTTAACAGTCTGTAGTTATATCCAAAGACTTTCCAACCAGACTGTTGCATTAAACAATGATGCCTAATCTCCATAAAGCTTGTTCTCAATGTTTTATTCATATCCTGGGGATGGGTAAATGATGCAAGTTTCCCAAAGCTCTGGCTCTTGCTGAAAATTATTTTTATATGCTAAGGAAGATAGGCAAAGGGGAAGGCAGGTCAAACAAATGATCACACCCACCTAATTTCATTGCTAAGCAAAGAAAACAAAACCAAAATAAACCCCAGGTGTGTTACAGCCTTACAGTTATAATGTAATTAGTAGCATGACATGAACTCATCATTCCAGCCAGGTTTCTCAGCTTGTATATACAGCCCTCTGAATTTCAGTAAGATTCAGTCTTTTTATTTTTCTATTTTAAGTCCTAATTAAGATATGGTTTTTTTTTCATTTCCACTCCATTGTTTTTCCTTCACCAATCAGTTTTTCCCTGACTTCCTTATCTCTTAACTTTTCTATTTTTCCCACTAAAAAGCAGTAAAAATGCTAAATTTTAACCTTCAATAAAATACTTGCCCCTATTACTAGAATGAATCTATCCTCCAGACTCATTTGGAAATCATAGTGCTGAGAAAAACTGGTCAATTATTGAGAAAATATTACCCTTTCAATGCCAGTAAGAAAATAATCTAAGCAACACAGAAAAAAATCCTTGCCATTTGAAGTTCTTACAAATGCACCTAATTTAAGGTAAGGAACATGTGATGTTCTGATTTTTTAAAGAAATTGATCAAATATTGGACAAGTATACATACACACATACTTACAGAGGTTGTACTGAAGTTGTAGGAACTAATTATCTGAGGGTTTGCCAAACTACCCTGGCTGGCAAAAATAATGATGCAGTATCCAAGCCTGTCTTTTGGGGGTTCACTTCATGGTATTTATCTGTCTTGACATTTTACCCCTGCCATGCAGTAAAAAGGTTACTGAGAGCAAAGCACAAATAGCCTGTATTCCCAAGAGAATATTTTAATCAGAAAGAAAAACAGTAGCTGCAGACTCTGATAAGAAAGGGGCTCGTGTGTGAGGGAAATATCAGAAATTACATGGTAGAGTTTTGCTCCTGCCTATGGCCAGGCACATTCTGTGGTGCAAAAGGGAGCAGACCATCACCTGCTGGAGCTGCTCTCCATGCCTGGAGGCGCAGAGGAGACACATCCCATTCTCTTACCTCGCATCACCTGTCTTTACCGTAGATTAAAAAGAGCCCAAACAAAAAAAAGTTTTTTTCTTTTCAGCTATAAGGAAGCAAAATCTATGGTACAACTGTGGTCTTGGTCCCTTAATATTTTTGTAAACACTACTGGAAATGTACTTTCCATTCCTGTTCCTCCTCTGGTGTACATCTACAATTTCATTTTAGTTTATTTTGTAAGAGGCAGCATTGTTCCATACTAATTTATTGCTCCCGAGAAAAACCAGTATGTGATCACCCACTTCTGCTGACTCCCACCGTGCTCAGGTGCTATGGCTGAGCTGGAGTCACATCCCAAACATTCCTGACTCCCAGCAGCTGCCTCTGGCTGCCTGCCCCTTGTCCCAGCTGCCAGCAGTGAGACACCCACCCAAAGTGGTGGCTGGAGTGAGACTGTGGCTCTTAGCCTGTAGGATGGATTTTGTTCCCCATATTTGACATCTGCTGCAGAATTTCCCAGCATAGCTAACTGGAGAGAACAAGTTCTCTGTGTCTGCAGTTTTGCTACTCTGCTGCCTTTTTTTCCCATTTTTGTGACTTTTTGGTATTTTGCAGCTGAGAAAGATCCTTATTTATCATTGTTGAAAATCTCACATTTCTAAGCGCACCTCATCAGCAGAGGGGATCTGCTGCAGGACTTCTGAATTCATGGCTCTGTCTCCTCATGATGCAGTCCACATTGTCCTGTGAGCAGACAGATGTTTCCTGGTGCTGGAATTCCCAAGACCTCTCTGCTCTGGCTTCAGCTGCAGTCTCACAGCTCGGGATGCTGTGCGATATATACCAACAGAGCTAAAAGCCTCCAAAAGCTGAATGGTACCAGGAAGCAGCACAAAATCCTATAAAAAATGTGCCTGTGAAGTAGCAGTGTCACCCTCACTGCTTGAATGGACAGCACAATGAGATTGTTTGAGCCTAAGCCTGATCAGCATCCAGTAAAAATGAAAAATATTGTAAAAATTCAGCTTGAACTCCACTCCTCACGTATTCAGTTACATTATGATGAATTTCTCCATTCACATGCAATCTGCTTCTCTCTTTTCCAAAGTTTCTCCACCATATTTTCAAGTCCAAAATCATGGTCATCAACACTGATGATGAATTTAACTGGGGATAGTTAAGATAACATGGGGATATTATATAGATGTAGAAGCCAGACATTAAAAACAAAGCTCTGCTTAAAGTGTCCATAGGTCAATCATTACTCGAGTAGAAAACTCAGTGCAAAGTGGTTTTCTACCTTTGCCTAATGTAGTTTTTTATCAGCCCTAAAATAAGTTCTCTACATAACCCCAAAAAATTTCATCATGCACTGTTTACATCTGGCTGAGATATAGTAACATTTAAATTCGAAAAAAGGTTGCACTTTTTAGGCTTTCATGGCACCTTATAGAAAAATGTTCTTTATCAGGACATTTTGCCCATGTACTATATAAAAAATGTATAATGCAAATGTGTAGTATAAATATTTATACCACATTCACTTAACCTCAATCCATCATATATATTCAGCTTTAGCTGTGGAAGTTTTGGGGGAGAAGTATAGCCTAGAGGGTGACTTGTCAATGGCCCATGCCTGTTAAAGGATGGGTTTTCCTTCCTTCTTCCACTGTACCACGAAAGAACACAGTGGTCAAGCACAGAATTCAATCCAAAGCACACGTTATTAATAAAAGACTAATTTGTTGATAACTGCGCACTAATCTTTCCTATATTACAGACAAATACCACAAGGTATTATCCAAACTCTGTTGGAGGTATTCCTTGGGGTTTTCATATCTTCAGTAGGTTTTGATGGTATCTTTGGCTACATATTAGCTGATCTCCTTACATATTGATTACTGCCCTCCAAATTAGATCACTTTTTAATGTAGAGGTTTTTAATTAGTTAGTGGCACTTAAATTTCTATGTTCTTGAGGCTTCATTAAACAAATGGTTAGAACTCATTTCCAGCCAGCCTTAGAGGTTGAGTGCACTGTCTTTCTTACGTAGTCAAGGATGGATGCTTTTGTACTACTCTTGTAATTCCAACTGTCCAGCCTTTGCCCTGCGTCCTCTCTCACTAATAATTATCATGCACCATGTCCATGAAGGACTAGAGGAATTCATCAGCAAAATTTTGTATAATTTAGTTTGTTGAAAAACACTTTTGTCCAGTCAATGAAATAGATTAGCAAGGAGATATGCATTTTGTAAATGACACTATATGGCACTACATGACACTGCACTTAGTTACTTGATATATTAAATGTTATCCAATGTTGTAAGTTTTCTTGATACAGAACTCCCACATACACAGTGTTTCTTGTAAACAATAAGAAATTATATCTGAGCCCCACAAACCCCCAACTTTCCAAGCCTTTTGTTAATTTTCACTTAAAAATATCCAATTAATACTTATCATAGAATGCTTATTCTTCAATCTCTTTCCAAAAACCTCATTGCAATGTACAAAAGGGGAGCTCAAAATAACATAGTTGTTTAACATCATACCTATGAAAATGAATGTTTAGCTAAGTTCAATATGGGATAGGTTTAAATGCACTCATGAAATAAACAATTTAATTTTCCTCCTTCAGAATGACCTTGCAAAACCAGCTTTGTTACAAGAAGTAATAACTTACTCATCATGTTGACTAGTTCAAAATTAAAAGTGCCTCTGACTTTCCACACTATCCAAGTATTGAAGGTAATAGACTCTATATTGGTAAGAAGCCAGCCAGGTCCTCTCAAGGTCATCCAGTCAGGCACTGCTATTTTTGGTAGCTAAGCAAGGCCAAACCACTTCAATTTTCAAAGGAAGGAGATCTAACAAATTTGAGAGGTAAGGACTGGGAAGGAAAGCCAAGTTACTCCATTGTGGGGCAGGAAGATGAACACAGTCCAGCCATCTGGGGCTTAGAGCAAGCCTGCTTCAGCTGCCCAGTGTCATAAAAATAAAAAAAGAAGGAGTATAAAAATGTAATAAAACTGTTTAGGGATTTATCCTTATTTCAGTTCTATTGAATGGCTTTACTTTCCAAGAGAAGATACCAGGCAGAGGATATTTTAAAATATTATAACTGCAGTACACAGCACAAGATCTGAGTGTGAGGGGATTTTTCCTGGAGGGTGTGCCATTGCAGGATTGTCACCTGCCACTGGGGGTTTGTGTTTTACACCCTATGGTGTAGTCTGAGTGAGCTATACGTGTGGTTCTCTGTGGCCACTCTGCAAGGCAGGGACATTATCCAGCCTCCCAGGAGCTGGCTGGAATGCAGCTGCCAGCGGTAACCTCACTCAGGTGTGTAGGGCTGAGTCCCGCCAGCCTGGCTCACCCTCTGCTTCTGTTCTGCTCCTCCTGCTCCTCCTGCTCCTCCTGCTCCTCCTGCTCTGCTCCTCCTTGCCACTGCCTGATGGATGAATCTTACAGCAGAGCAGTGCTCAATAAAAGGTAGTACCTACTTTACATACACTCTTTGTAGACCTAGGCCATTCAGACTTGGAAGAGAGCAGGTTCAGAGGGCTGTTTGCAGTCCCATCATGAGCATCTGATGGGTTTACCAGTATTCTTCACAACCCTGAAGAATAAGAGCAGTAAGAAATGAGCACTGCAGTGTGATAACATGATAGCAAAAAGATAAAGGCTGTATTCAGGCTAAACAGGTAAGCTGCCATCTGAAGCCTGAGGGTTTCAGCTACCAAGCCAATGTTAAGATTGGGATGATCAGATGGTTTTCCTTCACAGAGAAAAGGACTATCACACAAATTAACAGAGGGAGGAGACAGTGCATGCCTAGAACATGTGCAGTAAACCACAGAATTCACTATAAATTGTATCTGTGTGTACATTTGCTAAGCCAGCTGTGTACAATATTTTAGATATGCTTCAGGGCTGTTTTGCACCAATAAATCTTTAAAGAATATTCTGTCTTTACTCTTAAAGTCTGTCCCTTCAGTGTACTGAAGCTCACAATTTCTTTGACAAAACCATATCAAGTTAATAATCCACTGCTTTGATGCTGTCCCGATTCGAGACAAATGCAGAGGAGGAAATATCCCCTGACGGAATGCAGGCCCCTCCCCCCACCAGGTTCGGGAAAGAAAATGTCCCGGAGGAAAGTGAAAAGGAAAAAAACCCTATTTATTTAACCAAACAACAAAACACACAGGAAAAGGACACTAATGCTAGACAAATGATTCGCTATCTGTGAGAGAAGGAGAAAAAAATAGAACCCGAAACAAAGTCCTCTTAAGGGTGTGTCCTCTCTGCTCCCGGAGTGGAGAGGTGTCTGTCCGGGGAAACCCCCCTGCAGGCCGGGGAAACACCTCCCAGTGAAGTCCTGATCTTCTGAGGCTCCAAGTCCAGAAGGGGAAGAAACAAAATCCCAAAGAGGAGGAAAAAGAAAAAAAAGAAGAAAAAATTCCGTCTCTCGTCTCTCCCAAAAAATGAGCAGCGCTGAGAGCCAGCCGGAATCAACCTAAAGAAAAAAAAAATGCTTTCCCTCTCTTATCTCTCTGTGTAACGTTGGAGGACACAGTGTTGTCTGGGCTGGGTTGAATCTTCCCCCGCTTTCAGGCTCCGTTTAAAGACATAAAAAAGCATACAATTCACTTTTCTGGGCATGGGCAGACAATATAGGATAAACCATCAAAGGATAAACTCCAAGACAAAAGTCACTCCAAGACAGATGCTTTTGATTTAAGGAGAATGAAAACAGCATTTTGTCAGTGAATGTTGCAAGGAATTCCATTTTCCAGCACTTACAGCAAGCTGTCACTTCTGCAGTCACACCTGCATGCACATCTCCGGTTAGTGTTGATGATGGTGTTGTGTGCATGCAGTGTGGACATACAGCTACCTAGCTACCTGCTGTGTCTAGGTGTAGATAGATACTGAGCTAGTATCCTCTCCCCTAGAAGATAAATACACAGGTATCTAACTATCTGGCTTTATACATACATCTATATTTGTCTATCTAGGTAGATAAAGACATCAGGATATAGGCAATCTATCTATCTATCTATCTATCTATCTATCTATCTATCTATCTATCTCTAGATCTATATTATTACCTATCTAGATCTGCAAATATCTACCTAGACAGATGTCTAGATGGATCCAAACAGATTAATATCTCTAACTGCATAGATCTGTGTCTAAGTCTGTCTGTTCCCAACCAGCTGAGTGTAGATCCTGGATACTGGACCAAGACATGTAATTCAAACATCAGCTGGTTGTTCTATTAACTTCAGCCCAGCTCAGGAAAGTGAGCTGTTGTCCCCAAACTACCAGTATGGACGGAAGGAAGCAATATTGCTCACCAAACTGTACTGCTAAAACAGGAATCTGACTGGGTTTCATCACATGTCTCTCTGATTCTTCATTTTCTTGGAGATATTTAATTTAGATTACTGTTAAAGTAAATTAAATTAGTATCAACCTTGTCTGTGAAAATGATGCTTCAGAAAGATAAATGTATTTCTCTTGGCATGCATGAAAATGAAATTATAAGTTGTCCAAATCTCAATGCAGAAGGACCCTTTCTAATGAGTAAGTGTGAGTAATCACCAATGTGTAACTCTATTGATTACGTCTGTAGGTTGTCTAGTGGGATCAGAGAAATCAGTCTTAGATTATGTTCAGTGATGAGACTATGATACCAGTGTGGTTCTGAATTATGCCTGGGTAGAAAAAGATATGGAATGTCCCCATCATGTTAGGTGGACACAGGTCTGAGCAAAACTGACAAGCTGAGATGCAGTTGATCAGATTGGCTTCACAGGAACTGGCTAAACATTGTTACCAGCTATACGTAGTCTAAATGATTAACTAAGCAGAAATAAATGAGACAGTAAATATTTAATAAAAACCTAGTTCAGTAGTACCTATTAGACTGTGGTTACCCCCTAGGTCCCTGCTGTTTTTTAGCAAATGGACAAAAAAAAGGGCTCATATTGCCACTGTTTGCCTAATTTTGCTGATGATTATCATTTCATAGGGGCTGAAAATTGTGTTTTAGTCTCCAGAATATCTCTATTACAGCTGTGGTTAAGATGTACCCTATCTGACTTAATGCTTAAAAAATACTATCTGAACACCTGGCTTTTGATGCTCAAAATAGTTTATAATAAAGTCTTAATTTGTAGTGAACATGAGGCATCATCTGCCTGCCATGTGCTTGTTCATTACCTCCAGCTTCATTTCATAATTATTCCTAAATAGAGCAATATATATAACTATATATGGTAAAATTTCTTGCACTTTCAGTCCTAAGGAAAGGCATGAGCAAATCTGTGGTATTGTAAGTTGTATGATTACCTAAGTTCCCAGTGTGTTCTTAGAAGAGGGACATGGCAAGCACATATTTAACTTATCATTAGTTCAAAACATGTTTGAATCTCTAAATGGACTGGAACTAAAAGATGAGTCTCACAGGACAGAAGGTCAGTTTTAGCCATTGTGAACCATGACATGGTAGTTAAGGTGAAATTTTCCTAAAAGGAATACCAAAGACTGTCTTTACATTCTCAGCCTACTCCTTTAGGCATGCTGATGAGTATTTTGTACAAATTTTGGTTCTCTTCAGATGAGATTGTGTGTTAAATGCAGATAAAGATGTGTTTTTCATGCACAAATTATGATTTCTTTCAATGATGACATGTTATATGCAGATATCACAGTTGAGTAATTCACGTGGTATATTTTAATAGTGTATTGTGGAGTCCTACATTTCTGGAAATTGGTGGGGTTTCTGAAAGGAAAAAGTAAAACAAGAATGTAAAATAAAAATGAAAATCCTACAGGTTTGGGTCACTCCTCTCCCACAGAGCTACACAAGCATTATTTTTATTGTGAAGAAAAGACTTTGATCCATGTCTTTGAAGCACTGGGCACTTTCTTTCACAGACCCTGTTTATTCAATGTTTTCAAAGAATAATATTCACTTTGAGTTCTCCTTGTTTCAGAAATTCTGCCCCTACTGACACTTCTACTATGTTGATGAAGATAATATCAGTTCCTTGTACCATTTATTTTCCTCATATTCTTATAGAATAAAATGGTATAACATACCTATTGGTTTCATTTAGGTCATAAGTATGCCTTGTATGGTAGGTCTGAATTTCCTAAAAGTGCAGTAAACTATCTGCCTTGCCACACATACATGAAAATTTTATGACAACAAAATTGGAAATCATAACTTAATTTCCCCAGAAAGATTTGTCCCAGCTTTTCGAAGTGAAGAAGGCCAGAAACTGCCAATATTTGCTTTTTACCAGCTCAGAAGAACTAGTTTTCCTCTGCTTGTTTCCCTCCTTTTCCATCTCACACTGTTTTTCTCTGTATGTACAATCTGTCCTTGAATCATATTGGCTCTGATCTTCTCTGACTGCTTGCTAGGCTGGTGAAAGGAAGTGAAATGGAACAGGCATAGAGAGTCCTATAGTGTAAAAGAGGATAAAGGAAAAGGGAAGAACATGGAGCCTGTAATGCTCCACCCTTCCCACACACATCACAGTGCAGCACAGCACGACACAGTCACTGCCAGGGTTACACTGTGCCACCATACCAGACATGTTATAAACTTGTGGAACAACTCCACTGAGGACTATGTTTATCCCCTGCAAACGAACATCTTCTCTTAAAAATAAACCAGACACACAACAATATCTCTAGGCTGAATTGCAGACAGTATTCGAAAATTGGATGGAAGAAGAAGGTGCCCTTTGAAAGTGGCCTAATACATATTTGTTTCTAAAATGGAGGAGGATAACAACAAAAGCTATCAACAGATCCTGTAGAAGTGACAGATTCAGTTGATGCATCTAGTGAAGAAATCAGGATGAATACTTGGTGGATGTTGAGTGAAGTACCTGAACTCTTTAATCTCTGGTTCAGATATTTTCATAAACTATTTCCTAATGAGCAATCAAAATGCCAGTTACCTAGAGAACCATTAGGTAGAGAAAAACACTAATCTTCCCATTCTCCCCACAACAAAACCCTTTCTGCAAAGTCCCTCTAATTTTTAAGATGTGGATTCAGTCTATCAAGAACACATTTTTTCTTTGGCTAGCTCCAAAGAAAATTCTATATATAGGAGGTTAATGTTATGTATTTAACGACTACATCATTTTATCCATGTTTTGCTCCATCTTTTTGGGACTTATCCATTCTTTTGTTGCCATTGGAACCCATGTCCTTCATTGTTTATCAGAATAATTAGATCAAACAATAATTTGGATTTACTGGAGCTCTTACAGATCATTCAGTTGGTTCCCAAAGAGTCTTGGACGTTGAACAAGTTCATATTTTGCCTTTTTTCTTTCCCACCAAGGCATTTGTGAATTGTCTGGCAACCTCATGGTGCTGCACTAAACTACTGCTTGGCACAATGGAGTTTGATAGCTGACCACATTTTCCCTTTCTCTACGCTCCAGTGAGGGTGGGAGAGCTCAGGCATTGCTCAGTTTCTCCAGATTACCATAAAACAACTGAGTTTCACAGTACAGAGAGCCAAGTTTAGTCTGCCTGGTCAAAAACAGCACTGGGTATGAAACTAAAGTGGGGTGTGGTGAGGGGGCAATAATGGTCTAACCATGCAGAGGACCCTCTGGAGAGAAGAAGGAAGGAAAAGACTTTGTTTTCCAGCTGGCGATACAAGCTCAGTTCCAGCGTGCTGCGCAGAAGTTGGCACAGGGAGCTCAGGATCTCTGCTGTGCTCTGAGCTCTGCACTCCACTGGCTCCACCACCACTGTCACAGCGGGACTGCACCACCCTGAGCAGCCTGACAGCCCTGGGGCTGATGTCACCCTCACACACGAGGGGTGGGCACCGACCCCTGGAATACAGACAAGGCATCTGACACTACCACACGCTCCTCAGATAAGTGTCTGGGTGTCTGTGCCAAGGAACACACCACTGCACTTCTGCTTTCACAGTGATTGTGTTTGACTCCCACGTGTTCTAAAGCAAACATACTCACCCCAGATTACTACTCCTGGTGGAAAGCTTACAGTATGGGAAGAAAATATTGACTTTCTTGAAGGGTTAAAAGAAGGCCGCGCTGCTTCTTTGTAGTTCTCTGCACCACACCTGAGTGGAAACCTCTTGAATGCCACCTACACCTCTTTTTCTGTTGTTGTTGTTTTTTGGTTTTTGTTTTTTTTTAAGGAAATTAGAAATCAGACCTGAAATGTTGAGGCTGAACTGTCAATTTAAGATTTACATAAAGCAGATCTCTGGCAAGGCTGCACATCTCTTCAGCATGTCTTCTCTTGGGAAACAGTTTTAGAAAAATGTCTTGAAACTTGAGAAATGTATAATAAAGAAAGATTACTGTCAAATAACTGGTTCATGGAAAGCATCAGTCGTATCTGAGATGATCTGTAATGAGCTGTGTGCTGATTAAAATAAAACAGTAAATCTGAACTACTCGGTGCATATTTTATCATCTATGTCTTAATATATCACCAGTTAAATATGCTTGGTGACTCTGAGATGATCAGCTGCATAGGTCCTGTGTCTCAGCCCCCCAAAAAGAAAGCCATGGCACTTCATTTCCAGCACACTGGAAAACAGCCCATTTATCACTGCCACTGGGACTGTGGTTACCTGACATTTTCCTGCTAGGCAGAGCAGGGGATTTTGCCAAGAGCTATTTGCTTGCTCACTGCTGCCATGGAGCATTGTTTTCTCTCCTTTGGTTGGGATGCTGTGCTCAGCACATAATAACCAGTGCACGGGGCACATGAGAGCAGAAGCCGGAGAGATATCAAGATGTAAATGAAAATCTGTACCAGCAATAAACAAAAAAATAGCCAAGTTAGCTCAGCCAGATTAAAAAAAAAAGAAGACATTTCAAAAGTCAGAATGAAGCAGCAGATTGTACATTTGCAATGTCTTGATGGCAAACACTCATGTTCTGATTTTTTTTTTTCCACCTTTTCCCAGGAAAGAAAATGTCAGGGAAAAATTGTCAGAATCACAATCAAGTAACAACCAGAAAATTACTTCTTATGTTTCCTTATTTTTTTATTGGACTGGCAAAAAGTACTCCAATTCAGACATGTTTCTGAAGTGAAACACAAAACATAATAGGGACAACAGGGTGAGAAAGTAGAAGTAAAAAGGAAGGGAGAGTAAAGAAATGTGGGCTAACAAATGCACTGCCAGATCAGGTAAGTATGCTGTTAGTGTTCCCGACCTGGGTATGTACATGTCTGGGGAGATTTCTGATGTGCTGTTGCTCTGATAAACAGAACACCTTGTTGTAGGTTTGGTTTAAGAAAAAGCAAAATCAGACAAAAGAGAGGGTTGGGTCCAACATTTGATAAACTTGGCCTAAAACTGAGCACCAGTTGAGAAATTAATTTTATGAAATAATGTTATGGTTTTCATTAGATTAACATGTATGTGTGCTGATAAGGAATCACTTACCCAAGCCCTAGAATAGAAGTGTAGATCCAACAGTCCCCAGAGGGAGATCCAGTGCTTCCCCTGCTGTCTCATTTTCCATTCCTTCTTATAAAAATACATCAACTACCTCTTAAAAGAATAATGAACAACTGGCCTCTGGTATAAAAAGTGAGACCAAATCACACACATGCACAGTTTTCTAAGATACATGTGCTTTTCCCATAAGAAAAAAAAAGAGAATTAGTGGAAATCAAATTTGTGCACTCCCCTTATTCCATACTAATAATGCCTCCATTTAATTTTTGTTCCACTTTTCCCAAGTAATTTCACAATTATAACTAGCATTATGTCAAACTCGATAATACAGAAAGAAGTGTTCACGTAATATATTTTTCATCCACATTTCACAAAATAATTAGGCAAAATCCTATTGCTGGACATGATCCTGTATCCAGGAACATGTAGAACAGCACCTAGAAGACTTTTATTTTATGAAACAATGCATAGGATGCATAAGATGTGCCTATTTAACTTGAGCTTACCATGTGTACAGAAAGTAAGATCCTCACTGCAATCATCCATTGTCATCTGCAATCATCCATTTTCCATGTTCTCTCAGAAGAAACTTCACTATGAGGAGTTGCTGGACCTGGCTAGATCCCAGTGTGACATCAGGGGTGGATCCTGCATAGAATACGAGGAAAGGGAAAGAACTTTAGGAGAAAGCTCTCCTGCTAAGCTGCAGTTTAGAAATCCTAGTCCTCAATACTTAAACAGAGAAGATATATCTCTACACCTATTTCCTGTAGAATCAAAAATTCCTCGGAAAACTTCACAGAAGTTAGTCTCATGTGGGACCCATCTCCCTAAATAACCCATTCAAAATAACACCGTGGAGAATTACTGACATCCTCCCCCTCAAGAGACCCCTCACCCGTCCACCCCAGGCTCCGAGTGCCAACCACAGCAACCATGAGGAGAACAGCAGGGGAGCTGCTTTCAGGATGGCAGCAGGAAGGAATTACAGAGACTTTCAAATTGGCCACAGTACTGCTTTTCACATCCAGAATTTCAGATAGAGAATTATCCAGAATCAACATGTTTTGGCACCATCAGGAGGGTAACAAAGACCCCAAACAGATGCTGAGCTCAGAGTCTTGTGTAACCCATTGCTGCCTTAAACTGAGTCAAAATTAAGACACTAGTTGGGCTGAAACTTTGTGTGAAAATGTGTGATATTCTTTTTAAATTAAACAAAAAAATTCCAAGTGAATTTTCCTGAAAACAAAATTTAATATATCTTTCCACTGTGCTCAGAAAACTAGCTCTTTCTAATTTTTTGTACACTTATGTGTACAATATCTGTACCATATCTGTACACGTGTTTGAATATAGAACTGTAGGTACCCAACTTGAAAATTTAGGTGACTGCTAATATAAAAATTAATGTAGATTTTCAGGAGGGTTTAGATAATGGAAATGTTTATTTTGTGTTTGTGAGAACATCAGGTATTGTTCGAATTATTTTATATAAGCTCAGTGTTTTCTAGAAGAGAATCCAGTCAAAAGAAAGTTCTGAATATAACTTCACTCTAAATATAAAGTTATACAAACAATATTAGGGAAAAAAAGCCCAGGCTGCAGGACAGAATTTTTCTGCAATCTGAGCCTCTGTTTTCTAAACTGTTTTTTTGTTTGCACAGATACTTCTATTTTTTTTTCTTTTCTGTGAAATGTAGGTTCTTAAATTATGCTCTTCTGATTCATCAGGCCTCTTTGTTGTACTCTAGGAGCAATATTTCCCCTCAGTGACTTATTTTTATCTTCTTTAATATTGATAGAGGTAAGACCGGAGAGGGAAAGCTTTCTTAGCTACAGTGCTAATATTTAGCACAGAATTCACTCGGTAGCAGCACAGCTTCAGCCTGGGCTGCCGAGCAAGCAATAAACCCTTTAAATGGCTCGGGGACCACTGGGGCCAGCGCCGTGCACAATTCATGAGGCCAGGCCCACAAAGGCTGCTGCTTGGATATTGCTTTCAGCGCCTGGAGCTTCCTTCGTGCATCCGGCTGAGCCTCTTTTGTAATCCTCGATATTGATGGATCCTCAAGAGCACCGCCGTGGGCAAGGAGCTGGAGGTCAGTGCCAGGAAGGGCTGAAAGCCCCTGCCATTCCCTCCAAGGAAGGGCATCTCCACCCGTGTGCCTGGGCTCAGGCTCCCGCTGCTGCCAGGTCTGGGAGGCAGAGATGCTGTCCCCATCGCAGCCCACAGCCACAGAGGGAAGGAGACAGGGAACAGACAAGGAGATGGCATGAAATCCAAATAACAACAAGGCTTCATGGAGCCCTGGTAATAAAAGACCAAGAGCAGCACCCTGTGATATAGTTCTGCCAAGATGGTCTGCACATAATGATAAAATCTATTTCTTTTCCCATTTCCTACCTTCCTTTATTTATTTTCTTGCTTACAGGACTTGCCAGGACCCCTCACTGTGCTTCATTTCCATTACTCTTTCCAGTTTAGTTGCTTTAGTGTCAAGAAGATTTCTTTACTTTTTTCCTTCCTTTTCTTTTAGTAAAATAGTCTAGGGTATTTTTATTCCTTCATGCTTGATAGTAATTTTCTGCAGTCATCTCTGGCCTCTGTGGCCATTTAGAATGATTAATAGTTTTCAAGAGGTAATGAGTTTCTATCTTTTCCTTCTCCTCCTCTCTCTTTCCCTCTCTGCTCCTTTCTTTGGCACAGTCTTTCAGTTATTTAAAATAAACAGACAACTGCATAATTACCAACCTTAATGCCAAAAAAGAAAATAGAATTGAACCTTCCAAATACTAAGGAAAGAGAGGAAGAGCTTGATAAGTATTGCTACATTTTCTTTCAAGACTTCGGGTTGGGACTTCTTTTTCCCTTCATTTAATTTCTGTTTAGGAGAAAAAGATTTTTGTGTTTGCAAGAAAGAGGGGATGAGTGATTTTAGATTTGCATTTTCTCTTTGCTAGAGCCTGGCACTTTACTGAAAATAAAATAAAAAAGTTTCCCATTTTACAAATGAAAGCATCTGTTTAAATGAAAACTACTAGAGAAAAAAAATCTTAAAAAATAATTTTTATTTTTCTGAAGCAGGACTGAAGTATCCAGAGGTCAGTAGAAAATGACTAGCACTCATTTAAGGGTGTCTCTTTTCTTTTTCTGAAACCTCCATTTTAGCTGTGGATAAAAATCTCATTAAATTATCCATCCTTGTTTCAGACAAAATTACTTGCCTCTTTAGAAAAATTTCAGGAGCCTTTTAAATATATTCATTTTAAGGAAGCCTGTTTGTCAAAGTTTTCTGACCATATACGAAGTAGCACTTGGAGATTATATCCAAGACTGTTTTCCCTTGGAGCTGGCTGTGGTCCAAGCAGGATGGGGAGTCAAGCAGGATTGGGGCGAGAGCTACAAGGCAGTGAGGTCTCTATGGATCCTGAGTGCCAGGGCACAGCAGACACCTCCACTGGGCTCTGGGCCAAACGAGTGACTAGGACAGGGCTTCTGTCTGTCACCTAGTACAGAACGGTGACAAGGCGTGTGGCAGTCTCATCATTTGCTCTTCTTGTTGCCATGATGAGCCTTGGTAACATCTCCGAGATGCCACTTTCAGGTGTCTCCATTTCCGTTACGTTCCTGGAGAAATTCTTGCAATGTTTTCCACGTATCTGACACTGAAGACCTTCTCTTTTTCTTGTTAAGACATCAGTATTTTTAAAGACCCTGTGGACCTTTGGAAAAATATACATAGTTGCTTTACCTTTCACTCAAAGCCCTCCAAGGACAGCAAGTCCTCTGTTCTGCTGCTCCTCAAAAAGCCCAAGTGAACCAGAAGATAACATTGAAATCCCATAGGAGAGCTGGGCTTGCTGATTGTTCATAAGTCAGCTCGAGCCCAAGACCAGTGCCAATAAGCAGCTTGGATCCATCCAGCCTATTTTAGGAACAAACTTCCAGCTCTCTGGACACAAGTCATGCTCATTCTCTAGCCTGAAGGCCAGGGAACAATCCCCAATTTATTTTATTTATTAGCAAAAGTGTAGCCAGGGAGATCATTGTCCTAAGAATACTTGTCAGCATCAGCATACTTCATTAATTATTATTATTTCTTACATCTCTTGTCTTAATAGAAGACTGTCTTTGACAGGATTTTTTACAAAAACAAAGTAAGTGGAATTTGACCCAACAGGAACATTGATGTGGGAGATCCTGCACAAGCTGTTTTTATTTTTTTTTTTTTGCAGAGCACACAGCCAGTGTAGCTCCACTACTTTCTCCACTGTTTATTTCTCCCTCAGTTCAATCTCATCCTCTACATTTTTCAGTTGTCATACTGAAGTATTTTGGCAGAATTCACACGCCTATCAAGGTTTGGCCTGGCTCGTGTCTCTTTACCACACTTACACCCTTGTATACGCTTTGGCCTTACAATAACAGAAACTTAACACACTGTAAATAAACCCTATTGTTTTTACCCATGTGCAAGCCTATTATCATTAGCCTTAACTTCACACAGGGTGAACATGTTCTGACTTATACAACATGATTTTTCCATTCTCCTGCTGATTTCTCTCAATATTTTATTTTCAGCTTTTTGTAGCTGAATATAGGCCAAACTTGGGATACTTCATCTGCTCACACAGAAACAATCTACTCGATTCCAACTGTGATCCCAAGTCAGTCAGACTGCAGAAGAAATGGAAAGAGAAATTGGTTGCATATTTTTCAGTAAGACCTTCATGTGCAAAGGAGCCGAATTTTCCAGTGCCACGCTGCTGCCCAGGGGACACAACATATTCTGCAGGGAGGGAGCCTGCTGGGTTCTGCCTGCTCTCATGCAGGAAGGTGCCCGGCCCAATCTTCGCCAAAAAGCAGATTCAAGGACATTTGGACAGCCTTTGGCAGATTGGGTGAAGGACTGAATTAGTCAGCATCACTAAGTCACTTCTGCAAATGTCACAGCCCTGTGGTTTTGGGGGTTTTTATTTGGGGGTCACACCTTCGCTTTATGTTCATACCATGCCGTACTCTAATCTACAGAGTAGGCCGCTATTTCTCAAGAACCTTCTTCCCATTTTGGCATCTTGGAGTATGATAAAATAATAATTTCTTCTTATTTTCTTGTGAAAAGTAAAGAGGATAAATTTACTTAGTTATACCATGGGGAATTAAGTTACCTATTTTCCTGTCTTTTTTTTCTTCCCCTGGATGACTATGGAACAGTATATAAAATGCCCTAAATTAGGTCTCACTAGAATGAGCTTGAGGAAAAATTACTTTTTTTTATGTTTTGGTATTCTGTACATTGGTTTCTAAGGACTGAATTGGCTCTTACACCTCCAACATCATATATGGATATCCTGTAATTACGTCTTTTTTTTGACTATTCTCAGAACCATTGTTTTTGGAGATAATAACTAATTATCTGCTATCAAATCTGGTAATTTAAAAAACTCTAGCAGTGATCAGATGCATTTATTTTCTGGAGTGAACTGAACTAACCATGAAATAAGATTGTTGTATTGAATGGTTATGTCTTAACACCGTGGTACAAAATAATGTTTAAAGAGATCCATCTTGCAAAGTGCTAAATGCTACAGTATATTTTCACATGAATATCTGGAAAAGGAGAATAAATAATCCTGTAATTTAAATAACTTCCAGTTACAAGTTTAGCACCTCTAGAAAATGGAAAGACATTTTCTTTTGATGTCTTTCCTGCCAAGCATGAGTAAAACAACAGGTCTGCATTCAGTCTCTGTCTCATGGGTATTCATTAAAACAAATAAACAAAGAAATGGTAAAGAAAGCATTACATAGCTTAAAGCCTGGTCTAGTATCAGATGAATAACAAATACATTAGTGTTGGCTGAGCAATGGCAAAATGCATTTCTACATTCCATGAGATAATGAGCTCACTCAAGAAGCCTTGTGTATGAAAAGAGATTTCTGAAGAAACACATCACAGTATAACTGAGAATTTGTTTTTGCTAATCCTAAGGTTTTTAATTTACATCCCCCACTTTTCTTTTTCCTTTGACTTGTCTCAGCACACTCTGTGTTGCAGTAAATACATGTAAGTGAGCCAAATATGAGCAAAAGAGAGACATAGAGAAAACACAGAGAGGTGATAGAGTCCACTAGAACAATCACCCTGTTACTCTCATACAATATAATATCTTTAGGAGTGGCAAGATATTTTAGTAACAATTATTCTTTTTTTAGGCTTGTTTTTTTTTTTTTTAATGCTAAACCCTGGCCAACATATTTTAAACCTTGTGGATGCCAAGTGACAAAATGTCTTCAGTCTTTTAGCACACACTCTTAGTAATCATAACAACATTTCTGTATTATTATAGGCAGTATTGGCTGTGTGTTCAATTGTGCATGGAATAAATAGCTCACATTAGCAGTTTGCCTTAAAATTCATGCGATGGTCGCAGCCAGATTAATTAAACACATCTTTCTGGGAAATCAGTAATAAGAGTAATGAATGAACACGCTGCTGACCTGCAGCAACGAGAAGTCCTTCAGAACATTTCTGAGTTTGAAACTCGGTGTGACGCAAAGCTACCTACTCTGTGAGGCTGTGATTGGGAAAGGCAGCCAATATCAACAATATTCATCTTAGTTTGATAATTATCCCTTTCTTCCTTCCTGGCCTTGGTCAATTTATATCTCTCATGATCTTCCATTTTTTCCACTGATGGGATTTTCAGTATAGTAGTTCAACTAGATGAGGGGCTGCTATGTGATTAGGTGCCTGAATTCTTCCACAAAAAAACATATTTAAGAGTAGTTTAGATATTTTGGCCAGTTAACCAGAAGCAAGAAGCAGCCATTTGGTTTCACAAAACTAAATGTGTCTATTCAGATCGTACAAACCTAAAACATGTGTGAGGGAAGGAGAAGCAAATACCTTCTGCAGGAGAATTGTCTCTGATTTTAGAAAAAAATCCTTTTCAATTAAAAGCAAAACAAAGAACCTTTTCACTGGAAAATTCCCAACTAACTCTAACATTGACAGATTGTGACTTCTGAGAAAAAGCCAAAAAACAAACACAAAGACATTGAGCCTGGAAAACTTGCCTCGCAAGGAAAAAAATGAAAAAACTGAGGGCAAACATTTGACAAAGATGGAAAGACAAATAGATGTTTAAACATATTTGAACTGCATAAACATCAAGCACAGAGAGAATTTTGGTAGTTAGACACATGCTGTCATAAAACAGATTAAGGAGACTTGTAGTCATGGGGCAGCCTAAGAAGACAGGAAGTCAGAGATACAGACTGTTTGTGATATCTATTCTACTGATAGAAAAGGTTTAAAGTACACTGCCTTATTGTTTGGGACTTGGAGAGGGAAGCAGAAAACAAATTAAACAAATGGAAAAGGTAAAGAATATAGCTGATAGGAAATATAGGAAATGTACAAAATTTCTACATCCACAGTGGTAAGGAAATGTGAACAGCCTAACATAGAATTTTCTGGTTTTTCATTTCTATGAGTGTCCGGAGACCAGGGTATAAAGAACCTGAATACCATGCATGAGACACCATAGACACAGAGGAGACATTGCTGACAGGCTGTCATCATTGGTGACAATTATTTAAATAAAAACTATAAAGTTCTAGGAAAAGGCATAGGCAATAGCTAAAACCAGAAACAGTAAGCAAGAAAAGAGATGTGGGAGAAACCATGAACAGTCTCCTTCAGCCGTCTGAACTCTGCCAAAGAGCTCAGTCAGGAACTAAGTGTTAGTTGTAAAGAGAAGACATATTAAGGAAAACCTTTCCTTTTTCTTCTTTTTCTTCTCATTAATTAGCAGCGGTGATATCACCTAAGCCAAGCAATGGACAAATGAAGAGACTAGAAATAGTACCTTGCACTCTGAAATGATGACCAGCAATGTAACACTCCTGTTTCTAAGGGAAAAAAGAATTTTACATTTAACAATATTAAGTATACAACTAAGAATCACAACTATAAGAATCAAGGAGTTTTTTATTCATCACAGTGTCAAAAGTTTAATAAAAATGGAGAAAATCTAGAAATCACAAATAATAATGAACCATAAACAGCAGGACTGACACAAGTAGGTGCTTTTGCCCCAGCTGGCCAACAGCCAGATTTTGAATGAATTAAGACAAAGTCACTGGCCCAAGAAAAGCCTTTAAAATATACATAAAACCATAAATGACAACAAATAATCAAAGTCTCAAAATCAGGAGTAAGAACAAGAAGTTATTTTCAGTTGTCCAGAGACAACCATTTCTAGGACCTTCTTCAAAATATTTGGAGCTTATACCCCAGTAAGCAAGCAAGAAATCCAACAATAGGTAAGGGAGGAGATGGAGCAAAAGATGCTGAGGTTCAGTTGAGTCCTCTGCAGAGTTGCTGAGGTGCATTGGGTGTTTGCTGCTGATCTGACATGGTAGCAAAGCTCCCCCATAACTGTGTTGTGGAGATGAAACAGAAGAATAAATATTTCCATGCACTTATCATGTGTAGCTTTGCTTCAGATTAAGCGTTTGAGTGTTACTGTTACAAGGCCAGACCACAATACTCATGCAATCTATACATAATCTATCTGGGCAGAGTTCAGAAAAAAAACATATCTGGATTTCATTTCTTTTGGTCTTGAGAGAGCTTGAAAAGTTTAAAAAGCAAAATAAAACCAACTAAACCCTCTTCACCTCCATATCCATCCCAAGAAGCTGTGGAAAGCAGAGGCTTCTTGGGGAATTACACTGATAATCTCCCCTGCTCTCTTTCAGGGGTCCTTACCCAAACCCTGGGGCCAGGAGCACAAACGGTGCCTTGTTCTAAGCAGCAGTGGCTGAATTCTCCTGCCACGTGGTGACACTGGTTCAGGGGAAAAGAAAAAGGGAGGGGGAAGGGGAGAAGCCCTGCCGTTTCCATCAGTCAGACAGACAGCGAATTGAGGAAGGAGCAGAAGTTGTTTAGGACTGTCTAGCAAGTGACAACTGCTTGATTGGCAGAGAGCCACGATGAGCATGCTGTGCCTTTAAAATAGGTGTCTATCTTCAGCCTGGAATATATTCAAATCAGGTTGCATAAAAAGCTGTTCCAGCTACTTACAAGCTACTTACAGTAATTAAAAACAGAGAGCTGCCTTTGTCTCCCAGAACCTGCATAGAATAAAAAACAAGCGTAGCAAAACAAAACAAACAAAAAAAAAGCAATTCCCAGGATCAGTTCTAAGGTATTATCATCCTTTTCTGCACATGAAATTTATGTTTACATACATAGGGCAGCACAAAGTCACTTCTCTGCAGCCCTTGATGACATACACTGCAGGAGGTAAAGGCCTTATCAAGTATAGGAGGACTTAGTCTATGTAATTTGGATTGTAAAATACAGGCAGGGACAGATTAGTCAGCGTCCTGGTAGGCATGGTCAGGAGTGGGCAGGGAAATTAATATGCTCCAGTTTCCTGCTCATCTTGCTTTTTCCTCAGATTTGTCTACATTGGCCAAAAATGTCATATACCCAGAGATCTGTTTTCTGAGTGGTCCAGGGGCACTTTAGCAGTGTGAGACCCAAAACCAAGAGGAACTGATTTCAGAAACTTGATTCCACTTGACATACACAATGCTACTACGATTTTCACTGGGAATGTCTGAATGATCTCAAGGTATGAAGGTTGCTCACTATTGCCCAGTGCTCCTCAAAGGTGTGCACTTGTGGAACAGCATAAATTAATTAATTTATTTTTAATAAAAAAATACTTTTGGAGCAGCATAATTAATTAAATTTATTAATTAAATAAATTTAATGAAGGGTTTTCTGTCCCAGTCATGTCTGCTTGCAAACATGCGCCTCATTTGTATGTCAGGGGAGCAAAAGAGCAGCATTCTTTCCCCAGAGGAAGCGCCCACACTCAGATCTCTAAAACAGTGAAGTTCTCATCCAGGTAGCATTGCTGCACTTTAATTCCGGACCACACGAAAAGGAATGGGAAAGAGGTTAAATGTATAGTTGTGTAATGAGCTATTAACTTTCTCCTAATTTGGAAAGAATAAAATGCGAAGAAGGACAGTACAATATTCAAACAAAGTATTTATATACACAATATACAATGTATCAAGACTATATATACTTATAACAGCAAAATAGATTGAGCAATACTAGTATGTTATCAGCTTCTTCAGCTAAGTTAACACACTAGGACTTTTCATTGTCAGTGAACACTTACATAGAAAGTGCTGCGGTAAGTGAACCTTGCATGTTTGTATAGAACATTGTATGATATTTATTTAGGGATTTCTTCAGGGTATTGAGTGTGCAGGGATTACCAAGCCCAGCAGACCAATCGAGGCAAGGCTGCCACAGCTACACGACCCCAGGTCCACCCAGCAGCCAGGCTGAGCACATATTCCCAACAGGTGCACAGGCAAATACCTGTACCTGATACACACACACCCAGCTGGCCACACAAACCATCACAGATGTGCTCAGCACTCACACAAGCACGCACAGCCTCTTCCCTATTCTCCTCTGGACAGACAGGCTATTCCCATATCCCTCCTTTTCAGTCTCTTCCTTTCTCTGCCTTTGGTGACTCCCCTAAAAATCCCACAATTTTCATGTAAGCCTGAAAGGCTCTTCCCTGCATTCCAGTGAGTCTTGCCCGCATATCCATCTTTGCCATGGGACTGAAGGCTCCCCAAGGACAGCTCTAGGAGCAGCTGGGACAGAGTGTTATTCAGGTTTCCCTGCCTGCCCTTGTGTGTCTCTGCTCTTCTGTGTGGCTGCAGACGATGCTTTCACCACGCAAACTCCCAGTCCCACTGAATCATCCTTTTTCATCAGTCTACACAAAACAATTACTATGAACCAAATCCACCTCTGATTTCTTCCTGGAAACACTAATAAATACCTTTAATAAATACAATTAAATCAAGAAAGACAAATGATTTATCATTGTTCAATTCCATCTATTAATAAATAGCAGAGAGTTAACCTAATATTCAGGAAAGATGGCTATCCATTATTTGCAACTTAGATTAAAATTCCTCTTAGTAAAATAGTCTGGACTGGAAAATGGGCTCAATCAAAATAGAAACCTTTTTGTAATTAAGACATAAAAGTTCTCTCTCTTTTCCTCTTCTCTCCCCTGGTATTTCTCACTCCTCAGTTTGTCTGGGGAGAACTTCAATTTATTGACTTTTTAACCTTTCTTCCAGTGTATTATAAAAATGACTTCTCTACTTCCAATATTTTATTGCTGAGAGTAATTTGTTCCATAAAATTTCAATTAATTTCATAAAATAACACTATCTTGTTCCAGTGGAGTAAAATACAGTAGTTTTCCCTATGGAAAACTTTATGGGAAGCTTGGGGATATGTTATTAAATATTGTTCCCCTACTATATCACATGACCTTAAAATGTTCATATTTTACCTGAAATGTTTGCAAACACCCAGATAATTTCCAAGTGGCTCTATTTCTTATAACATATTTGAGTTTGATCAAAGTAATATACAAATTTCAAGGTCATTTTTTTCAGAATAAGTTTTAGAGGATGATGAAAATTTCATAATAGATAGCAATTTTAAATTTGATTAGATTAAATACACTCTCAAAGGCACAACACTTTACAAAAATTATAATAAGTCGTTCATTGTTTTTCCACAAAGGTCTTAATTTATTTTGAATGGCTTTTTAAATAGTTATAACTTGTCAAAAGTCAGCAAAGTTACCTTTATTCAATGATAAAGGATATTCATTTTATTAAATATGTTTTTGGAGCCTGTCTAAGCCATTTATAGAAAAGGACAATTTTTATAATGTATTATACTGTCTATCTTTGCAGTAATCTGTGGTGCTTGATAATATAATTGTCATGTCCTCTAAATATATTGTAAATACATTGTAAGACATTTAAGTCACTGCACAATACTGTCAGCTTGGTTTTAAACATGTCATTGACTTTCCACAACTTTTACACAAAAATCCATTAGGTTTGTTACCACCAAGGAAATAGGAACTAAATCCTTACAATGTCTCAAGCTATATATGGGAAGGAAACAAAGACTAGGAAAGGCCTAGCAAATTATCGAATCTGAAATACTCAGATGATCATGATTGCTGAAAAAAGAACACTTTATCTTCTATGTTTATTCAGGTTATATGTCTCACAAGGATTCTGCTGCAAGGTGTACACACCATGAGGTTCTACAAACCTCCTTTCACTCACACAATGAGGAACATTGCTCACATCTCTGCAAGGATAACAAGAAATAATTCAGAGCTTCTGGAGAAATTAAAAAAACACACCCTGGGAAATGATCAGCAAGTTTTGTAGAAGAGAAACAATCCAAAATATAAAATCACACAGCAGAAGCATGGAAAAGAGCATGAATTTACAATAGCCCAAACTCAGAGGAGGGGCCAGCACAGTTTAGATCTCCAGATAGAGGACATCACATCACGATCTTGATGAAGATCAATCTGCTGCAATATGCTGAGTGTGAAGCCATTCCCTAACAGAAGTGTATCAACTGACATATTGGAAAGAATTCTGATAAAGGCAAGAAAAATATGTAAGCAATTTTATTCACCAATCCAAACTCATCTTCTCTCTCTAGCCTGGTGACCTATAGACATCTCTCTCTGCTCCAGACTTGTCTCCTTCTTTACAGGATAAAATATGTGGCTGTCTCTCTGACATCTCCTCACGAGTGTTTAGCTGTCAGCTGAAGTTCAGGGTGGTTAAAACAGAACCGTGATTCCCCCTCCCCAGCTTGGTTTCTCAATCTGTGTAGACAATGCCATTATTCTGCCTGTCACTCAGGCTCACAGCATGGACATAATCTTTGGAGAGCAGTCTGAGCTGGCAGCTTCCATCATTTCAAGCCAGCCTAAGCACGAGCAGCCACAAAATTCATAACTCAATTTTCCTGGGTGAAGTTGGAGCTGGATCAGGCCCCTAACCCTGTTAGCAGCATGGCTCCATAGAAACTAATGGAATTGGGAGAAATAAGCAATATGGTGCCCATTTTGAAGATAGTCTGTTCTGCTCCACAATGATTATTGTAATCTGAATCCCAGTTCTAACATCTGGATTTTTTTTTTTCCTCACATGTAGCTGCAGAGGTGAAGCTCCTCTCACACTACATCCAGCTCCTACACTCTCCTTGAGAAATTAATAACTCTGAACACTGTAATCAGGCACAGCTGAGCTCTCTCTATAATGCTACTGGAGACACTGTGGAGACACAGTAGCTGCTTTAACTACTTCGGTCCATCCTTTTCTTCATGAGCTTCCTTCCTCTGTCATACCCAACATGGACTGCTTATTTTCAATATCAGGTGGTCCTATCTTCACAACTGTCCTGCAAATCATCTCAGTCCCTGCTCGAACACCCACTCTTTAGATGGCTTAAACTTAACTCTTGGCATAATAATCGAAACAAGATGTTACAGTTGCTTTTAACTGGAGTTTAGTCCCTGGACTCTGAATTATCCCATTACCCTCCACCTGAAAGTATGGCTGGAAAATGTACCCAGGAGTGCCTCCCGCTCTCTACTTTGTTCTTCTGAAGCTTCAGCAGATAAAATGACTTCAGCCTCAGCCCTTGCCCACTGCAAGGAGTCCATCTGCTTGCAGACATGCTTCTCCTATCCACCCAAGACCAACACACACACACACACATACACATAGACTGTAGGCAAAACTCTGTGTCACTCTGTCTCATTCCAACTGAAACTATTCCTCAAGGAGATTCAGACTTGTCTTTTCTAGAATCTTGCTGTTTTTAAGTTCTCTTTGCGTATTTATCTACAACCAGTCTTTTCAGCATGTAAGTGTACATCACTCAGATTTGTCAGCAACTTACAGCTGAGAAAAGCACCTCATGGTTAGCACAATAGTACCACCAGCCATCACACCTTTAATGAGCCCTAAGGTAAAAGTTTTGGACCTGGAATTTTGGTGCTAAGCATCAGAGCCCAGACTCAGTAAGTGAAAGCCATAGCTAGTTTTCCTCGCCTTCCCACTGCCAGTCGTATCAGAGGTCTCTTGCCTTGAAGAATGGCAGGGAACAAGATAATTTTCAGGATCTCTGAGAGTTATAAGAACTGCAAGAGCAACATTGTTGGTGGGAAAGACATCAGCTGTTTCAATGCTAAATATAAGAGATACAATATAAGTAGTGTGTGGTCTACTATCTGTGAGTGGTCTTTAACTGCTCCACCCCAAGCATAGGAAATATACCTCCTCTCTATTAGTATAGAAAATCCACTCTCAAAGTGATCTCTTTCGTGCTAGTGCAAATATATATGATAAAATTTCCAAGAATAATCACAAAGAGAGGAAAAGGTTTTGAGATCGGCAAAAACCAAGAAAAAAAAATAAAAGAAAGGAAGTAAAACTCATGCAGGATTAGTTAGGAAAAAATATGCATTAACAATACAATATATCAGCCTGCAAAATAGACTCTAGAGGGTATAGATGGAAATATCATCATTCAAGCTATTTGCACACAGACAGTACAAAGCACACAAGAACGTACAGTACAGCAAGTGTAAATCTGCCTTGACATAGGAATGAATCACATGCTCTTATTACAGGCTGACCAGTGAGTGATGCAACATTAAAACTTGTGGTAAAAAACCAACCTCTGTTTTCTAGATTTAGTCTAGACCTAAGAGTCCTTCCCTTTTCTAATTTCTGTGATTTTCACCTCTTTTAAAATTGTTGGTGTAGGAAGAGTATTTGAAACGCAATGAAACAAAGGTGATGGAAGATGAATCTAAAAGAAGGGAAGCAAAAGAATGATTCCACCATGTTGGAGGAATGGCAAATGACAACATGCCCTATCAGGAATTCTCACTGAGTTCTCCCATGGTACACATGGGTTCAGCAATATGTTTCCTGTTCAGTTAACACACCCAGCTGTGCCACAGAGGGTTAATCTCATCTACCTGTCCCAGAAGCTCTGTGCTTTGCCAGGAGTTTAAACCAGACAGCTCAACTGGAGAATACCTCACCTTGCACACAAGTGACTTCCAGCAACAAAAATTTTTTTCTTTTAGCCTTTTCTGCAAGAGACATAAACAAGAGGAAAACAGTAGCCAGAGAGAGCCCACACCTTGGTTATACTGCATCTCTCTCCAGGACATCAACCTTCTGGGAATCAGAAGTAACAGTATAAATAAGTAATAGAGTAAATGAGAGCTCAGAGATTACTGCAAAGTGGCCAGGGACCAACAAGTTTCACAGTTTTTCCTGGGATTAGAAAGGTATAAAAGTAATTTAAAGCTGACTTTTCTTCCCACCACAGAAACACACAGCTGAGCACAGCTCCAGAGAGTTTGGAAAGTAATCCTTATGCTTCCAGCTTTGATATGTTAATTCAGATTTCAGGTTTTAGTAGACATGCTGGATTTATTTTTATGTATTTTTACTTATTTAATATATTATTTTTGTTTAAGAAATACCTGATTATGTAAAAGTAATTATACCCAGCAAACTGTATAAAATCAGTTAAAGAAAAGCAAACTGAAAATTAGCCTGTATGTTCTTCTCTCATAGTGCTGAACAGAGATACTTGGCAAGCTCATGATGGGCAGGAAAAAGGAGAATAGAGCATCACCTTACAAACAGTGAAGGGACTTTAATACTTCTGCTCATAAAAATCAGTTAATTCAGTACGTAGTCCTGACTGATCACTAGGTTTTCCAAATTAAATTGAAAAATTCATACAAATGTCAGAACAAAATCAAAACCAAGGATTAGAGTGAGCAAGGTTATTTTAAACACTGGTTGAAGGAATATGTTCCTGTTCGATGCTGTAAGTAAGCACCTCAAAAAGTTCACCTTTTCTCTGCCAACGACCTTTCAAGTTCTCACAATTTTAGGATGGAAATCACTTGTGAAAGCAACAGGAAGAGTAATATTTGTGTAGTTGCCATCTATTTCTCAGACCCTTGATTTCTACGTAATACAGGAAAGAAATACTTCAGGAACAATCCTTGATGTCAGATGACAGAGTCCCCCTGCACAGGTGTGTAGGGAATGCCAGGGTTTTTCTGCAAGGCCATATGCAGAGTCAGTGTTGGGGTGATGCAGCTGTTAACTCATCATTACCTCTCACCTGCCATTTTAAAATACATTTTGTGAAGCCATTCTTGGGTTAGACGTTTATACCTTAGCACATGAGGACCTGTAATTAACTCCTGCTTACCAGCAGCTGGATCCTCACAGGCACGCCCAAGAAGCTCCACACAAGTGGGAGCCGGCCCTGTTCCTGCCGGACCAGAACCAAGGACCAGGGCCCAAAATCCTTGGCTGCACCCACCCTGTCTCATCACAGAGACACTGAAGTGGCCCTGCACTAAATCCCCATGGAAGCCCAGTGGCAGCAAAATGATCAATGCTTCCCTGCTCAGATCCCCACTGCCCCAGAAAGCAGCAGACACGCACATGGCCACTAGCCATTGAAATGATGCAAATATTGGATCAGAAGCCACATTTTACAAGTGACAAATATTGATCTGATTTGCAGCAAGACAAAATCGCTGATTAATGAGTAGCACAGCACACACCAGTGCCTGCAGACTATATAGACATGGAATTTTTGGCAGTTAGAGCCATATCCCTTCATCATGGAGTACCAGATTTATTTTTTTTTTTCAACTAAGACAAGGAAATTATTCAATATCAAATATTTAAAAAAAGATTCCGTGTCAAACTTTTACAAAACAAGTATTCAAAGTCCAGTTGATGGAGTGTTCTTTCTGCTTTTTCTTTCTTTTTTTCTGCTGCCCTGGCTTATTTTTGCAAGTGGTTTTTCCATATAAACAGAAATCTTCCTGAAAATTGGACTAGAAGTCTTCAAATCCCAAATCCTTTTAAGGATAAATGGCCTATTTCATCTTAGTTTAAATTAATTATTGTACATACATAATGTGAACCAAATTGCTTCGGAAAGGGAAGGAGAGGAAGTCTGCACTAGATTATGCCAGATTAATTTCAGTGCAACTCCTTCAATTTCAATAAGAATAATTTACACCACCATCACTAGGAGCAAAATATGCCACAATGTCTGGCAGTTAATGGAAACTCAGTAATTCTGGCAGATGCAGTGCCCAGTTTTCAGCTTTCTTTGTATAATCTTGTAGTTTTTTCCAAGTGATTAAAGAAAGTACAGAGAGAATCCATCAATTTTCACCTCACTCTGGTTGCTCTTAGGGATTATTTCTTACTTTGAATGAGGTCCTTCCAAAGTCTCTTAAAAAAGTATGGGGATTATAAGAGGTAATTTATTTTCAAGATTTTTTCTTTCTTCAATTAGATGTTGAGAGCTAGTTTGCAGTCTGGTCACTCAGAAGAATGTTAACACTATCTATACACACAAATCGCTTCTTGAAAAGAGGTCACCTGGATTTGCTGCTCATTTTTTCAATGAAAATCATTTATGTTAATGAAAGCTGATGGCTTGTTCTGGAATGGAAGGTGTATTATCCAGGATGAGATGAACCTATAAACATGCTTAGTTTAATGCCATTGAAAATGTAACTGTAAGATAAAAACACAGAGAAGAAAAAAAAAACAAACATAAGAGGAATTTAATAAAATTTAAATCGAGCTTTCCATCAGCAGTGTGCTAACTGGTTAAACTGTAAACCAGTGAAGTAGGCAAGCAATTGGAAGCAATACTTGAATGAATAGGAGCAAGTTAGGAAGAAATTAAGAGTCTCCAAGTAAGAAGACATGAAAGCTTCTACAGGGTTTGGGAGTTCTTTTTAGGCAAAAGTATTTTTGGACAAAATCTCACAGCTCACCTTGAGATGTGATTTAAACTGCTAAATGAGAATGTGATTTCACTAAAGATATTAAAATGGCTTTTCCTTCCAACCTCCTCTTAGAAGGAATTATGTTTAATAGAATTAAGGAAAAATCAAATCCCAGATAAAACAAAAAAAACCCCAAGCCCAACAAAAAATGCCACTAAACCAAAACAAAACTTCACAACTCATGAAAATCATGAAGAATAGTTTATAAGGGAACTGAAAACCTTTAAAACAAAGAAATCTTATGCAGAGAGTCACAAAGACTATTTATGTTTTTCTCAGTCACAGCATACATTTTGTTATTTTGTTCCCAACACACTGAAAGCATTCATCTTTGGGAGTTCAATGTATTAGAAGAAGCAGAGAGTAAAAACAGGATCTGGGAAACATAAAACAAAACAAAAAAAATAAAACCCCACCTAGGATTGTTGTATTAGATGCATTTACTTAGCTGATTTACAGGAAGATGCAGGGAGATGCAGGGAGAGCAGTTACACCGAGGCTGGGACTGACCACAATTAATGAGTTGTGACCAAGACAGACATGAGCAGTTTCACAGCGAACAGATTTCCATTGTTCATGAGAAGTTAGAAAACTCTGCTGCTTAGAAAAATACCAGCTGTATCCAAGAAACTGTCAGCTGCTGTTATATTGCTTCTCAAGTCTTGACCCATTGCCCAGAAGTCCACTGGGTGACCTTGATCTCAATGGCTTGTGGTGGTAAAGCAATAGCTATAAATAATGCATTAAAAGTGTCCTTCCATGTCAGCAGGCTCACATTTATCAAGCATTTCCATACTATTCTGGGCCACTTTTTATGGTGTTCTCCTAATGTGCTGTGCATTTTTCTTCAACTGCTTTAACATGGATTTATCCCTCCCTTAAACACAAATATATTAATACAGATTTGTCTCTTCATCAAATGTGGTCTGAAAAACAATTGGTGAGTACAGTGGGGGAAGAAAAAATAGTTTAAGGCTATCACATAAAACGTTAACATCTTTACTACTTTTTAAAATTATGTTTATTTTGAGGGAGCAACTTGCATGCTAATGGTATTTTTCTTGTAATTTGATGATTTCAAGTGTTTAAGAAAGCAGATAGTTACATTCATGGGAGTACAGGATACCATTATAGGCAATTAGGCATAAGCAGGGATATGATGTACTTTATGAACTCAATAACCTCTTTATCCGATCTCTTTATCATCAGATCATCAATAAGTGGCACAGAAGGTATCACATGTGGCCAACCTCTGCCCCAACACAGGATTACAAGCCCCTTAACCCAGCTCTCATTTATTCAAACCTCCCAGCAGTGGTCACTCCACACTCCTTCTTGACACTCTACTTCTACCTCACTGTTAGAGGGTTTCCCCAAAAACTAATAGAAATCAAACTCCTCAACTTTTTGAAGTCTTCTTGCTTGGAACTGATTTTCTTTAACAATTCTTTCCTAATTGCATCTTTTCTCCTTCACATTCTCTGCAAATCTTCCTTATCAGAATCAAATTTGGTAGAATTCCCCATTAATTCCTTTGTTCTCCATCCATACCAAATAATGTATCCCAACACAGTCCAGTAAAATTTTGAACAGTGCCTACTGTGCAATTGCAGTGAGACCCTGACAGGTAAAGATCCCTCTTAAAAGTCAGATGTTGAAAAACTTTGCTAGATTAAATCTGCCTCCATCTGATCCTTCTGCTGTGATAGAAATTCCCTTGTTTTATTATAGACTTATGGTAGACAACTACTCATTAAAACATCCCTTTTCTCTTGTTATTCAGGACCTTGAGGCTATTAAGAGGACTATTTTCCTCACCTCTTAGACTATTTTGGTACAGGCATCCTTTTAATCCCATCTCATTTCCCTCTTTACAGCCATTCAGTCCTCCTGAAACAAACTCTGTCTTTCTATATTGATGCTCGGTTTTGTTTGTCTGTACATAACTACGGTTTGGTATTGGGACTTTGGGATCCTGTTTTTCATCAAACTGCCTAAGTTTTCCAGTGAGCTTGTGATGCCACCTCCACCTCTGAGCCCCACTTCCATGCCCTCCTCCTTGTGAGATTAAGTCTCAGACGACATCCTCCCTGGGGCCGAGGGACAGAGAGAAAGAGGAAATCTTTAGACAAGTTGCATCTCCAGCAAGCTCTCGAAGCTGAGCAGCACAACTCTAGGGGAATTTGTCTTTTAGCTTTGAAATTTGTGTCACATTTGAAGAGAGAGCACATTTGAAGCAGAGGTGTCCCCGAGAAGAGGCAGCCCTGGAGACCAACAGTGCAATGGTGTCCCTTCGACTCCTGCTGCTGAGAGAGGTCCTGAAGGAGTGCAAGGAGGCAGCAAGAACAGAAGATTCATGAGACACTTGCTAAGTATTCATCTTCCTGCTATTAAGAGTGTTCACTTAGAGCTGAGTTTCCAAACTTAATATCAGGAACTTACTTCTTTGATGCACTTGTCTAACTCTTTTTTTTTGTTTACACAAACAAACAAAAAACCCCCCCCAAACAAAAAAAAAACCAACCAAAAACTATTTCAGGTTTTGAGCAGGATTTCAAGTAATGTTATGAGCATAAGGCACCTTTCTTTCCCAGAAATGCCAAAAAAAAATCTTAATAATGCAGTTACAGAAGAATCCTTTGGGTGCCTAGAAACCAAGACAAGTTTGGTGTGTGTTAGCAGCTGGGATGTGTTTCCCACCAACCTGCTAAAGTCTTTTGAAGCATAAAATCATCCAGGGCCACAACATGGAAAGAGTCATTCCAGCGAGACACTAACCAGTGCCTTCTGGCGAAGGACAAGTGACAGAGACACAGCCCAGGACTGTAGGAATCCCCATGTTGTCATAATCTACAAACAAGTTTTGAGAAAGTTTCCAGGATTCCTTGCCATTTTCATAGCAGCAGCACAAGTTGCCAGGAGAGAGTTCTCTGCTTTTTCCAGTGCCTATCAACACACAACGTGTCCCACCTTCTTCACTGGGATATTGAAACCCAGTGAGAGAAACCACACAGTCTTATACACGATAGAGAACTTTGTGTAAGCATGAGAAGAAACACTGTCTTAACTGGTAAAATGCCATGTGGATTAGTTGAGGGGCAGTAGATAACCCTTGAACTTCTCCAAATACTCAGGACAATGCTGGATAACCAAGAGCTAATTCTAGGTAGGGAAGGTGATGGCCCCAAGATTAAGTGATCTGTACTTTTTTCAGATTTGTGGACATTTTAGCAAGTGTTTAACCATCCTCTGTAAGCAGAACCTTTTAATGAGTGCAAATGTATTAATTGACTTTTCTAGGCTCTGTTTCCTGTAAGAGAACAGAGGTCTTCATTGTATGATAGAAGTACATCTGATGGTAGCAACCAGGACTTCAGGTAGACATTGAATCATGAAGTGATGATAAAACGTGACATAATTACCAGCGTAGTTCTGAAGTTAATTGTTATCTTGGATAGACACGTTCTACCTTGCATCATGAACAGCAGTCCCAACCTGCTGTCACAGCTATCTGAAACAGGAATTTTTCCCAACCTAAAATTGGAAAGCATGCTTAAGTCATGCTATATTCAATCAGCAAAACAAACACTTATACAAAGACTCACACAAAAGCAATCTGATTGTCAGCAAATCCGAAAATATTTCAGATATTATAGAGATTTTAGTCAAAGATAAATTTAAAGTCATAACCAATATTACACTGCTTTTAAACCTTAAGTTAACAGATATTGAAAAAACTTACAAAGTATGCTAACTTGGAACTGATCTTAAAAAATTATGATCAATGTTTCCAGCAACTTGACCTTCTTCACCTCAGCCAGAATGTCATGCCACACAAATGCGAGCACAGTTTTAGCTATAACACCACTGCTCCTTCACTGCTGATTATTCTTTCAGTAGACACAGAGCCCATGGACAGTGTATGTAGAGCAGATTTAATTTTCTAACACATGGTGAACAAGCATGAATGCAGTTCTCTAGTTCTGACCTTTAAACAAGCCACTTTAAACACCAGTGAGTATCATGCACCTTGTCTTCTGAGGACATAAGTTATGTTCAGCTGAGCAGTCTAACAGAGGCCTTGGAGGTGAGCAGTGTGTGCCAGACACACATAATACCTCCATATTATGAAAATGGGCTTCATGCTTCTCCATGCCTGTACCCAGACAAAAAAAAGTGCACTGTCACTACTGCAGCTACCTAATTAAATTAATTAGTCTGAGCCAAATATAAACCCACTGGCTTTTGGCCCTGAGGAGCACTGGGGAAACACAATTCCCTGATGCAGCTGCTGGGTACTGCTGCCAAGCAGCAGGACAGTATGGGCTGTGGCACTGAAGGCAGTGAGGGAGCCTGGCATCTCAGCACAGCATCCTCAGCTTCACCCAGACTAGAGATCCCTCTGAGTCTGAGTGTTCCAAAGGATCTTCATTCTGAAAGAGGCCAGCTGGGCTGCAAACCTCCACAATCTCTTAGTTTGTGTCGTGGTATTCTCCAGGCTATTGCCCTTTTCTTGTTTCTTTCAAGCTTCACACAAGCAGGGTTGCCAGATCTTGGGTGGCTTAGTGATGAGATACAGATAGGAAAGGACCCTGATTCACTGGCCCAGAAGTATGTATACCTCCTTAGCTTCAAACAGCCTTCGCAACACTTAGGTGACTACTGCGGTCAGCAAAATCTCTGTTTTCTAATTTCAGGTGTAGCTTTTTCCAGAACTTGGTTGCTCTCACCCAAACTCATTAGACTTACAGGCACACATGAGTAGAGAGCTACATGCAACCTTGAGAGCTGAAGCTGTCCAAAGTTACAGTTTTTATTTATATTGAAATAGAGAGGCCAATAAACTCATTTAGAGGAATATTTTTTCTGTCTTTCCTTCCTACCATGCTCAGCCTCCAACCCTTGCACTGCCCCTGCCAAGCACACCCAAGAACATTTTTCTTTCAAGCCTGTATGTTTGCCCTGACACTTCCACTCCTGTGCTTGTCTGCTGCAGAAGGTTCAGGGCATCACACTCACCATATGCCACTGCCCACAGAGACGATGAGGACATGGCCAGCAGCTAGCAGGAAAAGTGACATTCTCTTACAGTGATGTGACGTTTAATCCTGGGCTCAATGAAATGTATGGCACGATATTTATTAACTAGCTGAGACATCCTGTAACAGCAGAAATTGGCTGCAGCTGTGACAGCCTGTGAACCGGTCCAGGAAACTGGCTGGGGGTTTCTGAGGAAGAAAATCACCACCAAATTTTAGCATCTTCCAACTAAGTTGTTTTCCTTTACCAGGTGTTGCTACGGCATGGTGTCATCAGCAGAGCAGGCAGTGAGGCCCATTCCTGGCTGACTGGTTCCTTCAGATTTGTGGGAGAGGAGAGAGTCAGTCCTACCTGCCTGCAGTGCAGTAGTATGTGACAAAGGACACTGGGGGACACCACAGGGGAGACAGCCCATTCTAGCTCGGACTCCCCTTTCTTGTGTCCCTAGGGAAGTCAGTCCTAGCTATAAGCTTCCTTATTATAAGAAAAGCCTAGATCTAAACATACACACATGCATGCACACACACACACATATATATATTTACATTCACACATGGATACATGGATACATATATATATGTGTGTATATATATAAGCACGACAGAGAGATATGATGAAGCTGCACAGAATTCAGCATATCACAGCTTTTCCATTTGAGCTGTGTACAGCAGAAGGATTTTATTGGATTTTTCTTTTTTTTTTTCCCTTCCTTTTTTTTTTCTTTTTTTTTTTCTTTTTTTTTACCTTGCTGCTGTAGGCAGGGGCAGTTTGGGGGAGGGGAAGGATGCCCAGAGGCTACTTGGTAAGGCTGGGGTGCTGCTGCCATNCCTTTTTGGGTTGTTAACGGAAAAAGTTTTTTTTTTTTTTTTTTTTTTTTTTTTTCCCTTTTTTTTTTTTTTTTTTTTTTTTTTTTTTTTCTTTTTTGTTACCTTGCTGCTGTAGGCAGGAGCAGTTTGGGGGAGGGGAAGGATGCCCAGAGGCTACTTGGTAAGGCTGGGGTGCTGCTGCCATCTAGTGAGGTGCGACTGCCCAGGGACACTCACACACACACACATGCACAGCAGGGTGTGGGGACACCCAAGGGTTCGTGCGCTGCCTTTGTGCTCGCCTGTTGCAGGTAACGCCAGGAGCATCGTGCCACTCTGAAATCAAAGGGAAAAGTGCTTGTTTCCCACAGGGAAGCCTGCTGTACAGCCAGGTTACAGCCTGTGTGGGAGCAGTATATGGGATGGCTCAGAGAGGCTGCATCAGAATCTGCTAACGCCTGAACATTATCACTTCAGAGAAAATGTATGGAGCCATCAGTCCAGGTCGTACTGGGCATCAAATTGTGAACACAGCAGCAATCGGAGCCTCGTGTATAAATTGTCATGGGAGACCCCAACCCTAGTGAGCATGGTCTGCTCTGACAAAGGTAGCACTGAAATGCAGCTTCCCTTCACAGACCACTTCCATGGAAAAAAAAAAAGGACCCTTTTTACACAAAAAACAACTTTTTTTCTGACCTATATCTGGTTCCTACAGTTTCAGATCACTCTGCAACAGTCAGGAATAAAAAGCAGACCAAGACAACAAAATGCAAAGTACACTAGCTACCACCTTCTCTTCCAAACAGCTTTGTGATTCGCATACCTTATCCCAGCAGTGGAGGAACAGAGTATCCCAGGAGATACCAGTCTTGGTGGGCTCCATGTCATATCACACAAAAGAAATTGTGATCTTGCAAAGCCATCCCATCCTCACCACCTCCCTGTAGCCTGTCCTGGACTCAATGACTCCCTTCAGGGGTAGATGGGAGAGTCCAGAAAGAAGTCCAAATATGCCCATGTGGGAAATGGAACAAACTGATGACATCACAATCTGTGAAGGCTACAGAGGAAAGTAAAAGGACTGGGCATTTAAAGTGCTTGTTTGAGAGCTCTGCTTCAACCTGTGACACATCAAATCTGCTCCTCCACAGGGAGTCCTAGACACACGGTTATCTTATGATGCAGCCATTTGGCATATTTTCCTAAATGTATTGAAAGACCTAAAGACAACACTGTAAAATGTAGTTTGCTAAAACATCTGAAAACTGATGGAAAAAGAAAGCACTTAAAGTGGTTCCTCAATTACTATCCATGGCTCATTGTGCTAGTTTTGACTGTGAGAACATTAATTTTCTCCATAGCAGCTTGTATGGGGCTGGGATTTGGATCTGCACTGGAAACAGTGTTGATCACACAGGTATGTTTTTTTACTGTTGAGCAGCACTTACACAGAATCAACACCTTTCTGCTCCTCCTACTGCTCCTCCAGCGAGGAGGCTGGGGGTGTGCAAGGAGCTGGGAAGGGACACAGGCAGGACAGTGACCAAAGGGATATCCCATACCATATGGCATCATTCCAGTATATAAATCTGAGAGAAGGAGGAAGTGAGGAAGTGAGGAATTTTGGAGTGATGATGTTTGCCTTACAAAGTCACAGTTCCATGTCATGGATCTCTGCTTCCCTGAGGTTGACTGAACCTCTGTCCATCCATGGGAAGCAGTGAATTAAATCTTGTTTAGCTTTGCTTGTGTTCATAGATTTTGCTTTACCTGTTAAACTGTCTTTATCTCAGCACAGGAGTTTCCTCTCTTTTACTCTTCCAATTCTCTCTCCCCTCCCACTATGTGGAGAGTGAGTGAGCATCTGCACGATTCTAGTTACTGACTGGAGTTAAACCACAATACTCACCAACTTTGAAACTTAAAATTTTCCAGGACTTCTTCCAGTCTTCCAGGACTTTCTGTAACCTGTATCAAAGTGAAGCCATTCAGCAGCCTTCTGTTCTTGCATTTTGGACTCCCCACTGATCTACTCAATTGCTCACAGGTCTGAACCATGCAGAGACTGCTGTTTTAGAGAGGGGTATCCTTTGGTTTGCACTTGGGTAATGGGTCTTCTAAGAAAATATTCTTTTTCTATTTCATTCCTCTTTTCTCCTGCTCATCTAGATTCTGGGGATAAGAGTGCTCTTACACTGCCAAAGAATTTACTTTTTTTTTTTTTTTTTTTTTTTTTTTTTTATTTTGTTTTTTTTTTTTTTTTTGATGTATGGAATCAGTCTTGTGTTCTGATCCTGGAAGAGCTTATGAAGATCTAGCCTCCTGGCTTTAGCCCCATGGCTTTAGTACATATTAACTTGATGGCAAGATTATGAAGCTATGTAGATCTTTGCAGGACTTGTCACTGAATTTTGCTGAGAATCTAAGGCAGTGTGGCTATGATAATGTAGAAAAATATTTGTGAGTAACAGCTACCTTCTAGCCAAAGAAAATGTCTGAAAACCATGACATTTTCACTGACAGCCATCAGATTTTTCCCTTGGAAAGATTTAATTAAAATCCATAGTCTAATATTCAAGCTTCTCCTAAATCAATTGGTCAAGCAACAGTTTCTATTCTATCCAACACGAGTGAGAAATCACATTCCTATCTGAATAAGACATTATAGAGGATAACACTTGAAGCAAGCTATTTCCAAAGCTTTATCAGACTAAAACAATATGCTGAGATGGCACTCACCCAGAATAAAACCACTCTAAAACCTGGACAGAGTTGTAATATTTTTAAAAAACAAAAAATGAGGACTGCTTTCAGTGCAAAAGTTATAAGGCAGGTCCTCTGCCAGATCCTTGGAGCAGATGACTCCAAATTTGAGATTAAATATAAACAAGACTTTGCCCTCAAAATACATCTGATGGTTGCATCACCCTCTACTATAATGGAACTTTTACCAGGCAGAGGATGAACTCACAGAGTGCAGGAGTGAGTGAAAGTGAGTGAAGAAGGAAAATTATTGGTAGAACCTGTCAGACAGAAATGGCTTTTTTCCATCAGAGCTATGAGGAATCAGGTCCAGCAAAGCAAAGAATCTGGTTTAGCCTCAGAGTGAAAACTAGATTTCCATTTGACTTTTTAGAGACCTTCACAGCTCCTTCACTGGTTTTCTTCCCTTCTCTCCTTTTCCTACTAAGCCATAATCACATTGAACCATGATCTATTCTGTGCAAAGTTTCGTACCTACAAAAGAGCCACAACCAACACACCTATCGCACAGGAGAGGTAGGGGATGTAATTCACCACTACAAATAATTTATACCTGAAGTCTAAGTGCAAAGAGATTAACTCTGAGGCCTGTCAAGATACTGCTGCTATTTGTTGTATCACAACAGCAGCATCAGTATTGTTAATCTTTGCCACAGGAGGCATGTATTATATTTTATAACATTATGAGCAATCCTCACACACTTTCTAAAATGAGGAGACCCAAAAAAAAAGCAGAGGAAAATAGAAAGGTAAGCGAGCAAAAAGAAATGCGATGAAACACACATGCAGCTAAGAGCCATCTTATCCTGCTATATCTGTCCTCCCCTCTAGACACCCCTATGGAGCTATTTTAGAAAGGTTGGCTATTTATTATATTGTAAGCCCTGCTGCTTGATTTATTGGGCCTTGGTTGCCTGAAGGAGTGAGAAAATCTCTCTCCCTTCTCAGCTTAAAACAGAAGAAAGTTTTATTACCATCTCTGTGGTGCACCCTGGTCCTTGCTTAGTGATGCTATTTCTGGCACAGACTGATTGAAAAGTGCTGCTGTCCCCCACATGGCTGCTGGTTTGACACTTTTTGACATTTCTAAAAACTCGTGCTCTTCCTGCCAACTCCCTGTTGCTTTCTAAACCTTTTTAATCCTGAAGAATGCAAACTAATCTACCGAGAGAAAGAAGCTGGTCCTGGGAAGCAGAGCTGGAAATGTCAGATTGGTAGAAATGATAAATTTACCTGCTAGGGAAAGAGAGCCAGCACAGGAGAGGGGTTGTTAGGAAACGTCGCTGACACTCTGGCCTCTCAATATTATCTACTGTAAAGAAACATGAAGTATATTATTAAGCAGAACTGTGTAATATCTTCTTAAAAAAAATGGTTTGGTGGTAAGCACAAAACATGGTTAATCAAGTGGAATAAAACAGTGGTCCCTGAGGAAGACTTAAACTGCTTAGACCTAAGTATAGCTAATAAAAGTTAGCAATTCAAGAGAGTTTCCAAAAGGTTTTATTATTATTATTGTTGTGTCACGCCTGATCTTTTGAATGGAAAGGTCAATGGGCCTATCGTGAGCTAACATGATGGATTTATTTTCCACAGAGCACTCTATATACGCAGAGAACATCAGTGCCCCAAAAGACTCCCCTCTTCCCTCTTCTCACTTTCCCCCCTGCACAATTACTTTTCATAAGGCCTACTCATTCCAGAAAGAAAGAGACAAAGTTTCTAACTATAACACTACAAAACAATAGACCCCAGGTTTTCAGCAGAGTCTCTTATTTCTTCACATTGTTACATGCACGATGATTCATTTAAAACAAATTTTATCTTCTGTCATTTCTTTGTAGTCATAGTTCTTTACAGAAACAAGTCCACCTTCAGTCAGGTAACCAGGCATCTAAAGACAAGGCTTTCCATCTAGGCTGCAGGCAGCAAAAGGCAACCATGGTTTACCCTCAAGCCTGCAGCATTACTAGCAGGAAGCCCAGTTTGAGGAAAAATGAGCTGTAATATACAGTGGGGATAAGGGTTCTGAGCACGTCTAAGCCATACTATCCAGGTGCCTGGTGATCTTAACTCATTACTCTAACGTGTTGGAAGCAGACATGTTCCCTTCAAACTCAAATATTTCCCACTGACTTGCTGCTCAGCACCCTTCCTGCCCAAGCATGGCAGCATTCAGAAAATCCTACATTCATCGGAATGTAACTAGAGTAATGTTAAGATTCCCTAAATACCACATAGGCTTCATTGCTGTTACAAGATGCCAGAGGTACTTGACTGGTAAAAGCCCAGAAGTACAAGGATTCAGGAGAAACTGGGCTGTTCAGTTCTGACTATAAGCAGAATATTTGGAGATCAGACAGTCTGACACTATTTTTTTTATTCCTCCTGTATAATAGAAGAATGGATTGGATGTTGACATTTCAACATAATTATTGTCAAAAATAACTTAGAAGATACGTAACCAAGAAAATAAAAGTGAAAAAGATTCACTAGCTTTATGAACAATACACCAGCAAAGAGCAGAACTCAGCTTTTGTCTCAATTCTTTATTCCTACTAAAGGGCAATACTGAGAAAAAATATAAAGACACCAACAATGACAATCTATACAGTGAATACTTTAGATGGCATCCTGGGACCTCTCTAAAATGGGATTTATATGTATTTTCTTTGACATTTGACAGCATATATTCCAGTACAACATGGAGGTTCCCTGCTAGGAAGTATCTACTTATGAGAAGAACTTCTAGAAATGAAGAAAAAAAACACTAAGGAACAGGAAACCAATTATTAGCTTGGCTCCATCTGTGTGCATCAAAATCTTGACTTTCTCTTATGCTCTTCTCTGTGACAGGTCACTTCTGATGCAAAATCTAGAAAACTGCCATTCATTTGTCCTCCTGTACAAATTGAAATAAAGTCCAAAGACCTAATTTTAGTGTCCTTCCAATTTACATACCCCAAAAAGAGCTACCCCAAATCTATCTGACTGCTCTGTCTGGTGCAGAACTATATGCTCAGCTGACATCTGGCCTGGAAGGGCGTTCGACACTGGAGCAGAAGCAGCAATGAAATGTGCTAGCAATGCTGCTTATGCTTACTGTTGCAAACTTTAGTAATTCAGCTCCATTAAGCTGAAACTTACTGGATTCATTAGAAACAGGAAATGTATAGTAGAAAACAGAACTCTGTCAGATTTACAAATTCCATGAAGTTGCATTAGACATCTCAGGTTAACTAAGGAAGAACAGGACAGAAAAGGAAGCAACTCAAGGGAAAAACAATTCAAGAACAAGAATGCATTCAAAGAACTTAGCATGACCCACAGGATTTGCAAAACTCCCCCTTTTGCAAAGTATCCAACATACATTTGACCTACTTATACATTGAAACTGGGATTTTGATGGTCTCTCCATCTCAAGATGCTTTTCGGCACTGCAGGGAATTTTACCCAGATACCAAATAGCACAGGACCTGCTGAAAACTAGCTTAAACCCACAGGGGCTAAAAGCAGCATGGAGAGTTTCACTGCAAGCTCAGCAGGGAACTCAGGAACTAAACCTGGAAGTTTACAGCACAAGGTTCAGTTGCCAGCTCCATCATTGGCACATAATGCCATCTCAGGCACATTCTCCCTTCTCGTTCATGCTTCCTGCTTTAGGAACTTCAAACGAAGATGGTCTCCTCCCATGCCTAGCACAGTTCAGCTCTTATATCAAGGGATTGGTGTGCTACAAATAAAAATGGAGATATGCACGACTCTTTAGGCCCATCCCTAAATTTCCTGAGATTAGGATGGCTTCTCCTCTCTCAGGCAGTACACACTTAATCTGTATCCTATTGCTGTGAAGCACACATTTCCTTTGGGGAAAGAAAATACACCTTCAGCAAACCTAGAAATATCAGGCTGTCATTGGGAAGAAACAGGTGTGTTACAGGATGTCGGGAGACTGCTTTCTCCAGCAGAGTTTTCCAGAGGCGTCCCTAAGAGGGACAGGGGGAAGAGAGCTCTCCCATAGGTAGCCTTTTAAAAGGGCATCCTGGCAGTCAGCAGTCATCTGACCTTTGGAGGTCCCTGGGTCCCATAGCAAAAATCCCTCTGCTTATTCTTCCCAGAAAGAGAACTCAGAAATGTGAAAGAGCTTTAATTATAAACAGTAGGGGTAAAAGCCTGGTTTGAATAAGTCAGTGGTAAAACTCAGCTTCTCAAAGGCATTTTTAAGTTGAAGTGCTGGTTTTAGTTTTTTCAGGTTCTGATTTTTTTAAACTTTTCCTTCTGAAATGTAAGTTTGAAATTATCTGTGAGGGTGGCTACAATTACTTGTGAGCTATATAATACATGCAGTATCTTGTGATCATGTAGTAGTGAGTTATTCTCACTGTTTTCCCCTCTCCTAAAGGGTTCAGGGGATGAGGTTTGGAGACAAAACTTCCATTTCAATTTTCATGTTATTGCCACGCTGGTCTCCTGGGCTCATTTTGACTTTGAATTTAGAAAATTGAAATTCTTATCTCTCTGACCATACATCCTGTATGATTTGAGTCAGATTCCAGACTCCCTGATACTTTTTTATGCTGCATATGTAGTGGAACTGCAGAACTGAGTTTCTCAGCTCACATATCCTCTTTTGTCCAGACTAATACACTGAAGTCACAACTACCACAACCCCTTTCCTGACTTTACATAGTGGCAGATTAGGGGGCCCAGAAAATCCATTTCACTCCACACCACTGTGACAAAAAATTTTTAGACTCCTAGAGATAGTCTGCTGCAGCTCTGTGGTAAGATTTACAGCTCACAATGGTTAGGACATTGGATATTCTTTACCAGTGAATTCCTTTAAATTATCCTTTCCTTGCTGAGCTTTACAAGTCCTTCCTTTCCTATTAGTTGTTATTAATTAGCCTTGAAGCAAATTTCTCCTTTAATTTCACCTTTATTTCCATTGTAATCACCCCTCATACAACAGCAGCCTCTTATTTTTTCATGGTTTGTACACTTATATTGGAAAATGGGTTTATCTACAGAGGTACACAGACTATCACAATTTATAACAGTGTGTTTAATTCTTTGGAACCAAACTGAGCACTAACTGCCTTGAGCTGTTTGGTGGGAAATTAGATTTGTGCTAAACTGCTTAATGCTCTGGGGAACGCAGAATAAACTAGATGTGGCAATTTTATGAGTTTCAGAATTTCAAAATGACTATATTTTTATCACTATCACTGAGCTTGGATGTCATTATCTAAGATTTTTTTATATATATCATTGTCTCAAAATGGATTTAAATAAAAAAAATGAGGAGGAAGGAGGGGCAAAACATGCCAAACATGTCTAATTTAAAACACTTTACACTTAAATAATGGAATGAGAGAAAGAAAGACAATTTGGGAAAAGTTTCTTTTATTTTTTACCTTTTAGATAAGACTACATGAGAAAATGTGAAGTGCTTTCAGATGGGCAATCTAGAAGTAAATCTTAAATTGAAAACATGGAAGGATACATCTATCTTACTCCTTTGCCAAACTGCAACAGAAGGACAGATCTCAAATCCATTCTTTCATGACATTACCCTGGACACGTCAGAGAAGGGGGAAAGAAACAAAGAAAAGATGATAAAGTTATTTATGCTCAACCATTTAAATAGGCATTCCAGCTGACACCCCACTAATTCTGAGTAATAGCCACTGCTGTATGGACAAGAGTTCTTTATTTAAATTCCCAAGTGCTGTTAATGTAATATGATAATGCAACACAATTAGCTATTTCAGCAAGACCTGATATTACCAAATCTTTTATTGCATGATGAAGTGCCATCTCCATTATGAAATTTCATAAAATACATTTATCATGTCAAAAAATATATATTTGCAATAGAAGGACAATAGAAATTGTTAACAAGATGATGAAGCTCCTGTAGCAGTAATTATGTGGCTAAAAGGCTGTGATTGTCCCACAGTGCTTCTAAGGCAGGTCTCTGCAAGCGAGATCCCTATTGCAGTGTTTTGTGCTGAATTCACTGCCAATTCTGCATTGCTAAGGACAAGAAAATTGATCATTTTCTTGTCCTTAGCAATTCTGGGGAAAGATAAAATACACAATGGAGGAGTCTGGATTTGCAAACAAGCTCAGCATGTCTGCTGAGTTATGAAAATACAGGAACGTATCCTTGCACTGGAAGAAGTGTTTGAAAATTTCTGTATTGCTTTACAGTGATGAACAGGCAAGTCAAGCTTGACCCATCTGTCCAGTTGCTGTTGCCAGATATTGGCCTTCATAGGGCTCAAAAAAAATTACTTCCAAAAAACTTGTTAAAATTTATCTGCCTTTTTTTGGTTGAATTATCCAAAAAGGTACTTGGTTAGGTCTTTTTTTCTTAGTGATAGACCAATGAGCAAAAAATCTCTGCAAGGACTTCACAGAGTTCTGGTAGGGCTTTCTATGTTTTTAAGTCCTTGCCAATGAACGTGTTTTCAAATAACTGGAGCTTTTAATAGGATTAGCTGTAATTCGGATCCTTGTCATAAAGCCTACTGTGACAGGGAAGAAGGAAGAACTGAGACAGAAAAACAAAAGTAAGAATAGGTTAGGGTATAAAATATATCACAGTGACATTACTATATCTGGAGAGCCATACAAACCTGAAAATCTAAAAAACCACAAGGGAAAAACTTGTCCTATGTTTTCAAAAAAGGGTATGTACAGCATAAAAAACTGAGTCTGTAGAAATCTGGACTTCTACCTCAGTGCCTTTCTTGGAAAGAGATTTGGAGAACCAGATGCTGTCATACAGAGAGATAATTATGGAGACTGATATACTAAAGCTTTAATAAGGGCTATTGGCAAGTAATTGACTCCATTAGTATCTCTAGACTTACATCATTGGAAATGATTGTTAAATGATGCCCTTTCCTGTCAGATGCACATCTATCAGGGCAGTGGTTTTCATAAAGCCAATTTTAAATTTTGGGCAAGGTAGATGGAGCCAATTGAAAAGCAGAAACTTTTAATGAAACCAAGAACAGTACCTGTACTGTGTACGTAGATTGAAATCTTCAACCCATCCAAGTTGTTGAGCAGTCAGAATTTAAAAGAGGTTAAATGGATTTCATTCTTCAGTGTATAATGGATGTAATTTCTTCCCTGCAACCAGTAAGTCTGCAAATAAGTTTACTGCTGATAAGACCTAGAAAAAGAGAACTTGTCCAGTTGCTGAGAAAAACTGTTGGGCTGTCTTTCCAGTGGTTTACTATTGTTACTTTTATTACTGTTTTTGTTATAGTAGTTATTATTTTAAACATATGATTCATGATAGCATTAAGTACATTTATTAGTACATGATATAATGTAATAAATTAATATTATACATCACAATACTTGGATAAAATTAAATAATCATATTACTAAGGTATGATTAAGAAGAGGCACAATCTCTTTAACAAAATGAAAATTAAAGTCCATATTTGATCAACACAGCTTGAACTTCAGTGTTTGACAGGGCAAGTGGGAGGAACAGACAAAGGTACAGCTGAAGATACCACCAACCAATATGAATCATTCCTGCTTGAATTCTTACACCCTTTGTGTGGTTTTAGCACTTTGGTGAACCTCTCAGTGACATCAGTAATATTGGTCATGAGGCAGCATACACTCCAGTTGAAGAGATCAGGGAAGATCAATTTCCACTAACAGGAAAAAAATCCAAACCAAGACAACTGCATCATTGTAAGTCGTCTTTTGGGTTATCTTAGTGGCATTCTGAAAATCTGCTGAACTGGACAAGAAGTAAAATTCATCATTTGCAATGACAGAAATAATTTTTCATTTTGGAGATTTAATTATTTTAAATCTCTATGCATATTTATGTCTAAGTAGTTCTCAAAATAAATGTATGTATACTTATTTCACTGTTTCTATGGTACTTCATTAAATCTGCCTTTCTAGATAAAGTTTTGAATAAGAGGTCTTTGCCATGAGACTATTCAAGATCTTTGGGATCTTCTTTATATCCTTATTACTTAGTTTTAAATACATGTTTTAAAGATACATGTAAAAACAAGCCTGAGTTAAAGCTACATAGAAAAGTTTGTGTACAATACATACAAGGTGAAGCTGAATATGACCAATTTTAGTCCTATGTTTCTCTGACCCTAGGTCAGTGTGAGGAAACACAGCGTTCTCCTCCAAAAATTGGAAAAAGCAGCACCAGCCACCTCTCTCAAGAGCCTGATTCATGTATTTCTAGGATAGGCCCAATGTAACAAAAAAATTGGTGACTGAGATTTTAATAGAAACATCTTCATGCTTTTTAGTGTCTCAGAAGGAATTCTCCACTCCATGTAATTCTGTCTTGGTACCATGGGAACCAGCTGGATCCCTGCATTTTCATACCATCTGTATGCGATCACTGAAACAGGCACAGAATTCCCACAGTCTGAGTGCTGTGCACTTCTGGAGTCCTCCCCCAAGAATGAACAAATGCTTGAGCTAAAGAAACGGCTGAGACTGAAGATCTCTCCAGATGGTGCAGTCCTGAAGGCAGCAAAAGCACAACTGCAGGAATGTGAGATATAAATAAATGTCAGTTGTGTATAAAAAAAATCAGATATTGAGTATATTTTCTTAATGGTGTTTACAAAGACACCCAGTGGGATTTGAGATACTGCTACATGCCACTGGATTTCAGTTGGAAAGGAACCTCCAAAGACAGTACCTTTGTAGGTGGTGTCTTGTGTCTTTGGTACAAGCAGCACATCCCCACAGGAACAGATTTACAGACCAAAATCTGATGCTGAAGACCTGAGGTCCACACTGCACAAATTTCAGGGAAAGTTTGGGTCAATTTAACACCATTCTGGCCCTGTGTATTGAAAGCTCAGCTTCCGGGTGAAGTTGGTGGGTAGGTCCACTCTGCACCCTCTGGGACTTCTCCCCAGTGCAAGCCCAGCACAGCAAGGTGGGCAGCAGGGAGATTGGCTTCAAAAGCAGAGTGAGGGCAAAGCCAGCACCTCCTAAAGCAGACACACCTAACTTGCTCTGGCACTGCTAAGCTCTCCCTACTTAATCACTCTGCTGCGGCTATAGGAAGACAAATACCATTGAGAATTCAGCCCTGAATCTCAGTCTAGTCTTGAATTTAAAGAAAAAGTGAAATTTTAGGTATTCTCTCAGATGGCTTCCCAAGTAGTGCCAGAGTGTGCACGTAGTCATGGGATGAGCCATGAAGAAAACAAGGATTTTATGAACTGTCCTGGAATCATTCCTGAAAGAAAGTGTATGCACTCTTTTTTTAAATCATTTATGTACCACCACTTCTAAAAATATTTCAGGAAATTTTTTTTTGACTGAAATTGCTATTTTCCTCACCAGTTTCACTCAATGGCCAATTTTGACTGTTCTACATGTCACAATCTCAAGCAAACAGAAACAATGCTCAAGGGGGCAGTAAGCAGAATATTTAATTTAGAGAAAATATGGGGATCTGGGTAATACTCAGAAAGAAATTTTTCCCTTGTTTCTCCTCAACTATCATTTTTCCAGAAAAGGGGGAGTAATTTCTAATGCACTCAGAAGAAATCTGTCTGAGTAGTCAGGGTTATACTTAAAAACACATGTAAATACCTATAGATAGACACGAGTGCCTGGAATAAGTCATTTAACTCCAGTGCATGAGAGGAGCCCAACTCAGGAGGAACTTTAGGGGGCTCTCCCAGAATCTTAAATGCTTGTTTAAGTCATTGGTTACTTGGGCCACTAGTACTGCAGTCAGTCTGTTCTGGAGGAAGGAATCCCTGAAGAGAAAACACAGTTTTTATGAATTTCCCTGTTAATCACAGCACTTCAGAGCACACGGAGCCCATCTCTTACAGACACACAGGACAAGGCCCTTCTCTGGGAGCATGCCACCTCCTCAGCGCCCCTTCAGTCTCCAGTCCTCTGTCTTTAAGGGATGTTGGGTTCCCATTGGATTGGTATCACTTAAAGCACTGCTAATTGAAAGAGCCTTAAGGTTTACTCTAGGAACTGAGTGAGTTTGTCCATATACCTTCAGTGGAACAAGAAACTTGGATTTAAATTTTTTTTTTCCTCTCTTCTTCATTTATCATTTGCAATCTCTGGCTCCTAATGAATATAGGTCTATATATAACTGCATTGAATTTATGAGATGTGTTGCAGTATTAATCATTTCATATATGTCAAACACATTTTGGAAGCTGGCCAAAATAATATATAAATTTCTGTAATTTTAAAGCGTAATAGAGGCAAAACACTTAACACAGTGCTGCAGCACTGAGCTTCTCACACAGTTCTTCCTCAAGATCCTGATTTAAATTCTGGTTTATCAATAAAAAAAGCACTGCCAGCTTTGAAATTTTAATTTCCTTTTGAAATAAAGGTCTCATCTAGATAAAGCTGGTGTTGCTTGCCTCTCAATGCTCCCTACTTTCATTATACAGATTTTTTTTCATACAGCTGCTAAATCCTATTTTCACGAGAGAAAAAAATTTGCACCTCCAATCATCAAAGAAGCATAATTTAGGCCTTTATTATGTCAGTCATGAGTTGTCTTTCTTGTGAGCTCACAATGTCATAATATTCTTTCTGATTAATGAGGATCCTACAATTACAGGGTAGGAACCGTTGTGCTGTACTGCAGAGCCTGTCTAGAGGCAAAAATTACTGTAAATGCTAATGCGTTACGGGAGAGTTAGGGGTGGAATTATTACTGTCAGCAAATCCAAGGGGTCTGCACCCACAAGATGGATGGCTTTTGTCATTTCTGGAATGCAGTTCTGGGCGGCCACTGAACTTTGGCATTGGACCTCACCCATTCCCACTGCCACTCTTTGCACTCTTAGTGCCCCTGCACACATTATTTGGAGCACCTCTGCCACCTAGGAGGCTGGCAGATGGGGGTGAAACAAAAAAACCCAAAAGGGACCAGTTTCAGCCTCCAAAGTAAAATCAGCTTCCCTCATGCAGATGAAAGGCAAAAATCAAAACAATAACTACTCAAATCAATCCTTGAATTGTTATAGGCAATTTGTTTCCTTTTTAGTTGCTTACAATGCATTTTCCCCCCTGTAATCACAAAAAAATAAAAGCAATTTCACAAACCTATATACTTTATGGTACAGCCAGGGTACTTATATCCATGTGTGATCCCCGCTGTAGAAAAGTGAGGATATTTTCTACAATTGTCTCTGTGACTTAGATAACTTAATCCTGTGACTAAATGGGAAAGGAACGTGACATTTTACGTGCTACTTGAGTACTTTTCAAATTTTGCTCTCAGCATTTCTAGAGACTACTTCAAGCTTTCTACTGTTTATTATTTTTCCAAATCACTCAGAAGTACAAGTATACACTAAAGATCAAAAACACAGGACTTGAAATCTGAAAACCAATTTTTCCCTTTAGAAAATAAATACTCAGGATGGGACTGATTAAATAACAAGCGGCACAAGTGATGTCAAAACCAGTCTCTTTGATGCTGCAGTTTCAGAACACAATACCATCATCCTTGAATCCTCCTCTTTTGTCACATCTCCTTATTATATTTCATTCTAGTAGGATGTATCATGTTTGAACAACTCGAGTGGGGAAGCTCATTCCAACTTCCAATATGTCAGTGCCATTAACCAAACACATGTTTAGCTGTGGAAGAGACTGGCTGATGTAGCAGTGCAGTCATTATTCAGCAGGCAGACATCCAGCTGAAAGTCATTAACCCAGAGAAAACAAATGACTGCTCTCAGGATTTGCCCCTCCAAGTTTATGCTGCTATAAAGAAAAACATTCAGCCCCCCACTCCAGTTCTCCATGTAAAGGGTTTCTTTACAAAAAAGCATCCCCTTCAAATGAACAAATCGTTTTAAATATATCTCTTATTTTGGAAATACATATATAGGCAACACATATATAGGAAATGGCTCTAGAAAGTAGGTGGAAGCAGAAGCAAATAACAGTTTAAGGGAGTGAACAAATATTCCAGTGTTTTCTATCACCTAAGGAGTTTCAAGCAGTTGGGAGGGGGAGAAGGAACAAAAACTTTCTGACCTACCACAAGCTTTTTGAAGTTCTGGTTAAAAGTAATACTCTGTGATAGGTAGAACTTCAAGAGACAAGTTGATTTAGTAGCACTTCACAGTTATTAAAAATAACTTAGAAATGGTACTAGCCACAATATTTTAGGTATACTTAGTGATCTAGTGATAGTCGCCAATCAAGATTGTTAGGTAAATAAAATATTCAGATTTACAATATGCTGATGTTGCTAATATCAGTGAGAGTTTACTACCTAGTTGAACTAGAATAACTAAGATTATGGTGGACTGGTCCCTTTTACATGGCAAAATTACAAGAAAAGTTTATATCATAAACTCCTAGCAACTCAATATATTCCATGGAACAAATGAATTGTATAAACAGCAAAAATATTAATAGATTTTCCATTGGATTTCTTTTCTTAGGAAGTTCCCTGCAAAAGTTCTTGATGAAGAAAAATAATAATCTATAATCCCTAATGGCTCTTGGTAAATACAAACTATGGTTTTGAAAATGTAAATTGATACGTTGGCTTTTCAAAACTCTGCAAATCTATTTCTTTTGGAACCAAACAAAAATCATAGAGAAAAATGTATTTGAAGATCAGGAATGAACATAGGGGCCTCATCGTGAGCGAGGCTTGCAGACTACCTGTTTCAGACCCTCAGTTCTGATAAATGGTAGTAGTGAATCTTTAGAGGTGGCTCAGTACATGACTAGTGAGCATATTTGTGCCTTTCTTGTCCTCTAAATTTTGCTAGTCAGCTGGTTAAGTGTTCCTGAGCCAAAAGTTGTATTCAGGGCAATGAACAGCAGCTGTCAGTGGATTGAGTGGCCATGAACTTGCCCGCCCTCTTTTGAAACCCATTTTGAAGAAGGAATCATGTAGCAAAACCAATAAGCAGTGAGTGCATTTTGGGGGAGAGCAGCAAATGCCAACCATTGCAACTTCCCTCAGGTCAGTACAGCCCTCCAGCCTACCAGCTCTTGTCTTGGGAAATAGAGTCTTTCTTCTAGGTTTAGCTGAAGAGACTCCTGTTTCCTCTGTTAATCCAATTGCCATTTGCATCTAGCAGTTACAGTGCCAGCATTAGAAAGGACTCTCAAAACCATCTCTAAAGGCACTCTTGGAAGTCACTTCTTGGCTAACAATGTCCTCATGTTTCCATTGATGTCAGTGGAAATTCCTTGCAACAGCAGCAAAGCAGGACTGGGACGGGCAACTGCTCACCTCTGCTTAGTTGGGAGAAGTGATCCACGTCCATCCTGTTCCTGACCTCCACATTCATCATCTGCACTCCGTAACACAGATGTTCATCTTTATGGACCAGCATCTCATTCCTTCCTATTGCACAAAGGGATGAACACCACAGCATGAACTTACTTATTTCCACCCCTACCCCCATTGCTGCAGACAATCATCCTGAACAATTTAATGCAGAAGTTTTTCAAGCTTCATGTTCAAAAAAATACAACAATCCCATTCCAATATTCTTCTGAAGGCTGGTCCACAACCTTCTGCCTTCTTTTCCAGATGGCTAGAAACTGTCTTCTAATTATCAGCCTGAATTTATTTTTGGGATCCATTTGTTCTTCTGCCAGTATTGTTTTGCAGCTACAAATTGTAGTCACTACTGAGTTGGGTTTGGATCAGCAAGTTGTAACCTAAAGATAAAAGGATCATTGTATTGCATTTCTTTATTGATTCATTTCCCCTACAGTTATTTTAATAGAAAATACACAGTGAAGTGTTGAGAAGTATAAATGAATGACGTTGGCAGTTGAAATGTTGGCTTACGAAGTTGCATGACAATTAGCAGTCTTCCTAAATTATAGTTTAATTTATTACTATCTAATTATCTATAGATGTATATCTCTATGAGCTAATTATCTGTAGCTTGTTAAATAAGTAAGTGTTCTACAAAACCCTCAGTCATTAATAATAGAGTAATTAAAAATTTATCAATAATGTGCTTTGAGTTAATTACAGAGAAAATAAATTTATCTCACATATTAACCTGATGGTCTGATTTGGCTTGTTATAAGAAGCCTTTGTATTCTGCTGACGCCTTTTGTGGTACCTGAGCCTTCTGCTGAGCTTCACCTTGCTCATCTCTGGGAGCTGTATTTCCCAGCTCCTACTCCTGATCCTCCATGGGAAGCAGCCATCCCTCACCCCACTGCCCACCTTCTCCTCTGAGACAGGCACCATTTGCCTTCTTCACCTTCTTGTGATGCTGATGGATAGATTCACAGAAAACAGCTAGACTCCATTATAGCCTTGTAGCTAGAACTATTCTCATGGAAGAGAAATAAGACTCCACCATCAGTAACCTTTGTATTTTCGTTTTACATGTTATAAAAGATTTTTGCTTCTCCAAAAAATGCTTTAAAAAAAAAGGTTAACAATTCCACCAGTTTTCCTGAGACCTCCTCCCACACCTGCGGGAAACAATGAATCTGTTTTGCATTAAATAAAAAAAAAAATGCCCCAAAGATGACAGTATTAAAAAAATGTATATATAGTGTTTTCCTCAAGTCTGAGTTGCATTAGTAGTGGGCCAGCATTTTCTTTCTTTCAAACATTCACTCTTGAAACAGGGTAATATTCCTAAGGGTATATTTGTATACACGTAGTTATCTATAATTTCATCATAGACAAGTAATACATAATACCAAGATAGATGGTAGCAGGTCAGTGAATTAATGGCTTGGTAATTTTTCAGAATTTTTTTCACATTATTTTGTAATACTTTTTGCCAAGGATATAACACTTAATTCCAACTTTGAATCCAACATTTGAGTAAGTTTTGTGCAGTCTCTCACTAAAAACCATACCACTTCTCAATGATTTAAATTTACTGTTGCTGAAGACAACAAGGGGAAAGCAGAGACTGCTGCATGACCATGAGAAGAAAGGCTGACCCTGAGCTTTTGCATTTCCAATGGAGTTTAAGTGGCCTCAGTGGAATAGAATTCAGGAAAAGAGATGAAATTGCCCTTCCCCCTCCTTCCCCCATCAATAAAAAGATTCTCTGTGTGGTTTATTTTGCTCTTTTTAAAAAAAAAAGAAAATCTGCTCCCCATGACAGCCTGGATTACAAATGCAGTATTTCAATTGGAAGATTAGTTAGGTTTCATGGGAATTAAAAGAGAGTTCCATCATTCACAGATGACTTGGACAATAAAATATGCTTTCTGTCATTAATCTGGCACCACTGGCTGACTGGTCACCTACAGCGAGCTGTGAGAGATGGGGAGTGCAGAACAGTCATGCTTATTCACCAGATAGTATTGTGGAAAACAAACAGAAAATTATCTTGGGAAAACTGTGGGCCACAGAGAAGTTCTTGTCTGTTCAATGCAGGGTGCAAGATTTTTAATGTGATTCCTAAGAGCTCTTCTCTTAACCACAGTTTGAGGAAGGACGATATTTTCCTCTCATAGGAGGAAAGAACGGAAAAGAAAATATACAGAAGTTTGATAAAAGTGGAAAGAATAAGCATGGATAAGTCTTTGAGGAACTAATTATTCATTAATAATATTTATTTAACAAAAGCAGATGTTCGAATATCAGCTTTTCAGTGTTTCAGTACAGAATCTACTTTAACATCATCATAGCAAGCCCTCAGTATGGCTGTAGACCAGATCTCTGGGTTTAGAACCATACCTCTGCAGGAATCCACTTTACTCCACATAGGCAACTTGAGAAGGCACCAAGCAGTTGGAGAGAGGACTTCAAAAGTGGTTTGAATTTAGGCTTTGTTGCTCAAGCCCAAGCAGTTTGTTCAGTGTGAAATTTTGGGTCCCAAATGCTATAAGAAGGCTCAGAAAATGTGTTTGCTCAGCAGCACAAGGGTTGCACTACAGTACTGTGGGCAAGTCTCAGAAGGCAGAGTTTGAGCAAATTTATTAAAGATGGCTGAAAGTGAGTAGAACTAAAACTGAGGTTTTGGGATGGCAAACAAGTACCAGACTTGACCACAGCCTGGTCAGCTGAGCTCCACTTGACACCAACAGGTTTTCTGACAGAAATGCAGAAGCCCATGTTGGTTGCTCCATTTACAGATTTCTGATTCTGAAGATGGACAAAGCTGCCAAACCAGAAGAAATCAAGAACTCTTTTGGTTCTTCAGCCACCTCCATTATTACATAGCTGTGGATGCTTAGACTCAGCTAAACCCTTCAACAGGACTCACAAATCCATATCAAAAGCAAATGGCTGGTCATACATCCAGAGAAAACCAAAATATGCAACAGGGAGTGCAATTTTGCATCCTACATTACAAAACACTCTGCTGTTTTGTGTACTCCTCAGCAACATTACTGTATGCTAAAAAAGGTGGAGGTGGGCACCAAGATCAGCAGTAGCCAAGGTATTGTGTATTTTCCCTGAAGTACAGGATGACACTCAGCTCCAGGCAGTTGTGCTGTGCAGGAGCTAAGAGCCTAAGGGAAATCTTCCCTGCGTGTGTCAGGCACTCTGCACTTTTCTTTTTGACTTGAATGAGTAATTTTTCCCAAAAGTGAGAGAAGAGCTTCTCACAGTGAGTGATGGTGTTGGCCAGATTAGTGCTGAATATAAAAAAGGCTGTGAGTCCAGGACCTTCTCCCCTCTCAGACACAAAACACACTCAGATGGCTGACAGGAGCTATTTTGCTTCCCTAGCAGTTGGCGACTCCAGGGTTAGTCCTCACAGAAGCAAGAGCTTCCACCTGACCTTCTTATGGTTTTCTATGGGGCTAGCTTCTCCCACAGAAAGCCTATGACTAGTGACTGGTTTTCAAGTTATCACTCAAGACCTTTGCATTAAAAAAAAATCTCTAGGAGGTTTCCTGCTAATTTACTTTAAATAGGAAATAAGTATTAAACTGCAGCAGTTGTGGCTGATTTTTTTCACTGCACCTGTAAAGCCTTGCAATAAAGCTACGTGTAAGTGCACATTTTTTCTGTTCATTATTAGCATGTACTTGGTGAAGTAATTTTTCTATTCTGCAAGATTAATTGGAGCACTTTGAATGAAACATCCTATACAACAACTGAAACATCCTATACAACATCCTTCCACAATTGAGCGTGTGTGGAAGTGTGTGTTCAGTCCATTTCTTTTCTAAAATGTTTAAAAGTACAGGAATGCTAGCTTTTTTTAAATCCATTTAAGAAGTTAGAATGTTCCATTCTAAGCAAGACAAAGTTCAAAAGAGAATACAGCGAATATATCACCAAGGTACTAATCAACAATTTTTTTTCTTCAAGGAAATACATTTGTTCTCTTGGAGACTGAATTTTCACTAAAATGAAATACATTAGTGAGAAAACAACTTTGCACTATGACTCTTCTGGCACTTACAGACTATTTTACAGTAAAAAAATTGAGAATTTTGAGCTGAAGAAAATTATAACCTCAGTCAAAAAAAAGGAAAAAAGAAAGGAAAAGAACAGTAGAGGATGGAGTTTTAGTCACCCCTATTCACTGGTTTGACACAAGAGTGTATCAAATGTAGGAAAACCTCCATTTTTTGTGAACTCCAATTAAGTATCAGAAACCAAAATAATGCTTGGCTTCATAGAAAAAGTTTTAACAATAGTAATGCTACACTCTTATGCAGTATTTTTATGTCTTTAGGTCTCAAGGCCGCTTATAATAAATGCACATAAATGTTGTTCAAAAGTTACAAAATGCACAAGGCTTGCATATAAAATACTTTTTTTAAAAAGTGTTCCTCATCTTTTTAAACATCCTTAGATAAAAATGTGACCCAGAAGGCCTAAATTGCCTCTTCCTTGCACCGGCACATGGAAGATTTGCCTGAATTAATCCCACAGAGACCTCAAGTCAACTGAAACAATTGGATGGCCCAATGACATTTACAGAGAATGTTAAAAGGATAAAGAATCAAAAAACTGGCACAAATATATGAAAATTAATAGAAAGCTCTCCTTTTTGTTCCCATCCAAGGTGAGAAGGTGAAATACCTACCAAGACTATTGGTTTTGGGAACACTCAATACCCCTGAAGAGAAAGACCTCTACTATTGCACATGTTTAGAATTTAGGAAGACAGATATGGAAAAACAGCAATCAGATCCCTAAAATTAATAAGGCTTCCATACAGAAAAAAAGATCTTTCAATTGTGGGATTTGGAGTCAGTGCCAAGAACTACTGAAGAGTTTAAAGACAAAGACAAGGTGGGAAAGAAGGTGAGCACATCTGTGCCAATACAGAGTCAAAGCTGCAAGGGCTTTAACCAGAAGAAAACACTTTAAATACTGAGAGACAAAAGTTCTGCTACTAACCTCACATGCCTTTGAACGTCAGTCTGTAGCAAGAAGCAGCCCAGGCCACATATTAAGTTTCTACAAGTTCCTTCAGGATGTGTGTTGTACCATGCAAAGGCAAGGAAAGACTGCAACTAATCCTATTTTCTGCCTTCCTCAGCTGCTACCTTCAGACAAGGGCATGTGCACCTTAACCAGGGCTCTAGTCTACCAGGTGTCTAGCTATGGCAGCATGCTCTGCCCAGAAACACATTCCACAAGACCCAGGTAGACTTCAATAACCTAGCTGAGACTAAATTTAGCTAACACTTCCATTGGGGAAGTGGAACACTTCCACCTCAGGGATTAACTCTCCAGGGAAAGAAAGACTTTATAATATCTAACAGAACATCCGAGCACAACAGTCGCTATTTTTCAGGCTGTTCCTTAATATTCTTATAGCATATTTGGGGGCAAATTAGAAATACTTCTTCAGTTTTATTAGGCAGAAATTACATAGAAGCATAAAAAAATTTGAATTACTATCTTCTAAACAAAAGTCTGATGGCAGCTGGAATCCCACATCCTCCTCTAACTGGTCAAGCCAAAGGTGTCTCTTATTACTGATTTCCTGATCCATTTGCTCCAGGTTTTGATGTCAAATGGACAGTAGGTCCAATCAAAGTTTGCAGAAATATTTGAGATTTAGGTTAAAGGCTTACAACACTTACACAAAAGTTGAGGTTCAAAAGCTTTGCCCATAAGCCAGGCAAGTTCCTGGAATTTAATTCTACTGGAAAGCTTTTAGTAAGGAATACTGGAAGACTGATCATCTTTGTGAACAGGATGGGTAAACTAACCCCACGAAACAAATGGACTTAATGTGAAGTACGTTTCCTGCATGATTAACTATGCAAGCAAATCTGTCGTTGACTTAATAGGAGAAGGGTGAGCCTGTAAACTAAAAAACCAATGAAATGTTTCTTGCTAATTGTATCTTCCTTCTCTGCGAACAATATCTCTGATTTTTTTTCTTTCTTTTTACAAATGAAGCTGGGGGTTGCAACTTAGCAAATTCTTTAATCATGCGACTAACCACAGTATCCATTATGTACAGCACAGAGCATGTTTGATCAATAGAACTGGTTTTGTTAATGCTATATCTACTAAATAAGTGGGGAAAAAAATCCTTCACATTTTGTGTGTATTTTCAGTTGCTGAGTCAGAAAACAAAATAAAGTCTAACATCTGCATTTATTTCTTGTTCAGTAAAGCTTGCATCTCCCTTCAGGACTAAGAGCAAGCAAACTGCTGCTAACCATGATAATTACACAGTACTCAGCATGGTGAGTAGAATAACATTGTAATTGTCCAAGGGTTTGAACAATTTGGACTGATTTTGTATAGTGGATAATTTACAGTAAAGATTCAGAATGTGTTTTCTTTGCTCCAAGAACACTTTCATCCTTTAGCTTTGGATTATACATGAAGACAAGCAACTACAATCAAATTCAATCCAGATGAAGAACATCTGCAAAAATAGAACAATTTATTTTATTTACATTTACATAATTTTATCAGTGTCTGATTTTGCTTGTGACAGTCAAGGTAATATAAAATAACCAAGACCCCACGGAGTCATTCAGACAAAATAAAAGTATGCAAACTCTTGAAATTTTACCGTAATCAAAACAAATTAGTGACAGCGACTGAAGATGGGTGAAGGGACTCAAGAAAATATTAACAAGCTCCGTTCTTGCATAAGGTTTATTTTCCCTCATGAGGTCAAGGCCAGACTCAGTCATATGCAGCTACATACTAAGACCCTCATTCTGCAGAAACCCAAGTGTTTATTTTTACACACTGAAGAGTTACTGTGAAGCAACTGGGACTAATAACAATTTAGAGCAGTCATAAATCAGGGCCCACATAATTTCTGAGAATTAGATGTGCTGGTGCATAGCAGTGGGAACAATGAGTGCCACGGCCATCATCATTGCCACTGGGTGTAAAGCAGCAGCACGACCTCAAAGTGTTCTAGCTTTTCTCAGAAAGAAACTAACAGTTCATCGCTCTGAACGTACAGTATCATCCTTTATGAGACACAGACAAAAATCTTTACAAAAATAATCAGAAGTCTTAACAATGTTTGGTTTTATGTGGCTTTTAAAGACTTCGTTGTTGTTGTTGTTGCTGTTGTTGTTGTTTTGGGGGTGGTTGGGTTGATTGGGGTTTTTTTTGGTTTGTTTTTTTGGGTTTTTGAGTGGTTTTTTGGTTTTTTGGGTTTTTTTGTTTGTGGAATTGTTTTAATTGGGGGAGGCAAGGGAAAAATGAAACTGATAGGACTAGGAGGGGGGAAAAATGTTTCTCAGTCAAAAACTGTCTTAAACATTTTTGTTCTTGAGCTGAAATGGAGAATTTCCCTCTCAGAGATTCCATTCCATTCTCATTTTGGTGGAAAAAAAAGAGACACAAAAACTAGTAGGATTTTTTTTTTCTTTTGTTAATGTTTCACGACTCCCATCTATAAAATGGGAATAAGAAATATCTACCCCAAAAGACTGCAATGGAAATTATAAAACACTATTTATGGGTTACTTTAATGAAAGAATTTAAGATAAATACTCTAAATACTGTTACAAACTTATATCATATCATAGAATATTTCTTACAGAGAACTGAATGCTGTTTCTAAATCACAAGATTGTTGTCAAAAATGACCTTTCTAATGCTGCTGAATTCATTCCTATTAGGGAACCTAAATGGGTCATCATGTCAGTTGCCAGGTTTATAATACCCCCTCAGAACAGCAGTAGGTTAAACACTAGATCCAATGTCTGCTTTGCTAAAAATTAGGCAATAAAGGTATGTAATAGAGGTTTCAATAATTTCTACATTAAATGCCTTCCAATTTTTCTTCTGTGCTTAAGGTAATACTTTAATTCTACTATGGAAAACTGAAAAAAAATTTAATTTTTAAAATTAGCATTAAGTCTTAACAGTTAGAGTAACTGTAAAAGAATTTGACTTTATACTTTTATTATATATATCTGGCCTTCAAGTGCGTCACACAAAGTTCTTCAAGGGTAAGATTGACAATATAATCTTTGACAAGCTTCCTATCAAAATGGACAACATATCAGTTTCTGGACATGATGTATCAGTGTTCTTTTACGCTTAGACAGCTTTATCCAATACAATGAAGAGGGAGGCAAAAAAGGAATTTATGTATAAGGTTGTATCCTGCTACTCATTGTTAACAAACACTACTCAGATTTGGAAATCAAGACTGTGATCTCTTGAGGCTAGGTGACCTTCACAGTCAGAAACAGATTTTTCAATTAATTCAATATTCATCCTTATGATGCATTTAACACTGTAATATTGCAAGTCAAAACTTCAGACATATCTCAGTTACCAACAGTTGGTCTGACAAACTTTAAAGCAAATGCTGCCAAATTAAACAAAAAAATAATAAAACGGAAGAAAACTGAAGAAAATAAGGCTTATTGGCTTAAGGAGGTTTTGTCCTCATTATTATATTTCTGGGGAAATTATTTCCTTCTTGCACTGCTTTCATCACTGCCTACAGCTCTAAAACAAGGCGATGAACCACTGTGAACAGAAGACAACCATTTGGGTTGCTTTCCAAACTATGCCCAGCTTCTGGGGCATGGATTTCAGTGTTATCTCCTTAAGGGAAAACTCAAAGCACAGATGCAAAACTAAATGGTCCCACATTGGCTTCTGTGCTTAGCAATGGTGTTTATCCAGCACACATCAGGCACAGGACTTCCTGAATTACATCCGACCCAGAGCATTTATTCAGCAGGAGGTTAAAAACTCCCTCCTGAGAAAGGAGAGCAAGACCAAATGAAAGGTGGCAATCAGATCCAGGCACAGAACATCTTGGGAGATGCAATTCCAAGGGGACATGAGCATGACACCTTTTCTTGTCATAAGCACCAATATCAAGAAAGTCACCACAGGCCACACTCCCTTCTGCTATCGCTAAGTCATTAGGTTTACCTGTATATTGGTGTATATATAATATATTTGCATATTGAGTGATGGTCCTGTGTCGGGCCCTGGCCTCTGGTGTATTTTTTGCAGAATTCTGCAAAAAAAAAGTCTGCTGAAGGAAGCAGACTTTTCTCTCAACCACCAAAATACATAAAGAATAACTCAAAAAACTCAAGAAAGAATAAGCTCATAAACAAGTTACCAAACTAAACTGCTTGCACACATCCTTTCTTCCCTAAAAGGACAAATTTTATTTTACTGAGTACACTCTAGCCTGGTGCACCCAGGACACAGGGCTCCCTCTCCATCCTGGGGAATTGAAGTATAGCTCTCAAAATGAAGGAACATACCACAAGTGTGGAGGACAGAAAGGGGGAGGGAACACCTCTCCCTCCTACTGAATAGCAGAATTCAATCAAGATGTTTCTGGACACAACAGGAGACCAAATTTTAAGTTGGCCAAGGCTAACCTTAATGCTAATAAAATAACTAACACAAAATATAGGCTTTTATAAATATCATTTGCCTCCTTGGCTGCAGAGGCAATTGAGTAGGACTTAGGGAATATGCTTTTCAGACACCCGAAATCCTACGTTAGATCTTAAATTTTTTTAGGCTCTCATTTGAAGTCTGTAATGATTCTCAAATCCATTCCAAGGAGGAGAATAAGAATCAGAAAACCTGGAAAGTAAATTTCCCAGAGGTCCTCATGTTCTGTCCACATCTGACAGATTTTCTGTCAGGAGGATTTGACTCTGTATTTGCTGGTATTCCATTTCTTTAGCAACACTGAAGTTCCTTTTGCTTGAGAAAATTCTAATCACAATTTTAAGACAGTCCACAGTGTTAAAAAAAAAAAAACAACAAAAAAACATACTGAAGTTCAGGAGGGTTGGGATCTAGTCCAGAAAACTTGATTGCAAAGCAGGGTTTTATTTATGTCAGCTTTGCAGAAAGCAACATTTCAAATTCTGATAGAAGACCTTTATATCTAGGTTCTACATTAAGCAGTCTGTTGTCTGGAAAATTATGCCAGTGAAAAGAAAACTGTTTTCTTAATTATCTCAACCCAGTCTAACCCCCATGGTATTTTTTTTTTTTTTTTTTAAAGAGGCTCAACCTGTGCAGTTCAATGTATGTTTATTTTCTCAGAAAGGGGAAGGAGAAAGACTGGGGTTTTTTATTATGTGATGAAAATAATGGAGCTATGAAGAGGCTTTTTTTTGGAAGAGTTCAAAGGTACATGCAACAAAGTATGTCCCAAAGGACAGAATGTAATTGCTCACAGAGAGATTTCTCCTGATAACATTTTTTTTCCAGGATGTGATTTTTCTGGTAAACAATGCTTTAATGCAGACATTAAGTTACGGAAAATTTAACATTTTGCCAGGTCACTGCTACACTGAAAGACTATGTCAGGTCAGATACCCAACTTCTCTAAGTCAGCATAACTTTACCGAAAACACTTCAACAGAACTTCACTGTTTTACAGTAGCTAAAGGCCTAGATACAAATCTTCCAGAAACAAAACATCCAAGTAAAATAACCCTCCTCTCCATCCTTAGAAAAGCCTCTATTTATAGGTACTTTGAATACACGGGAGGAGGTCAATGTATTTTTACCTTCCTCACTCATGAAAGCCCATTTTTTTAATGCAGTTTAGTTTTATGAAATGGGCTTGCAGCAATTAACTTTGAAACCCATTTTGTAAACAACCTTATCCTCCATCATCTTTCTCCTGCAGTTAACTTTTTCCTGTTTCATGCAACATCAGTAGGAGATGCACCATGCCAATCCCACCTGTCCACTTCGCTAAACACAAAGCTTCTGAGGTTCACTTATGTATTTCAGAAAGGAATTTGAAAGAAACAGTGACAGTAGTTTCCATAATGGCAGGAAAAAAAGAAGCATGAAACAGAGAGGAACCAGTTCTGATCTTTTTTTTTCAGGAAGCTACAAACAGACTGTTCAACAAGTGACTGGCTGAAGTCACAGAGTGCTAAGAATTGATCCCTAACAGAGAAAAACCTCTCTTGCTATGTTAAAACCCTTTTTTTTTTATTTTGCATCTCTCCAGAAACCACAAATGAGCTATTAGAAATAGCACATCTCTCCATGGCAAGAAGAAAGAGTACCACAGGTTGCTCCTCAGCATCTGATTTTATCCTCTTGGAAGTATTTGATGCGGATCTGAAAGCTCCTAGCTCAGTTTGGAATGTTCTCTCTTTCAAGAATCTGTTGTATGTCATACTATTCACTGGTGTGTTTTGTAATGCCAGGCATAATGCAATGGGGATATTTCAAATTCACATGTAAGAAACAGAAGCTAACTTTGACTTTAAAGCCATTGCTTTATTACTGCAAATTTGTGTTTTGAAGGGATTACTCAAATATGAATCAAAGGAAAAGGTATGCTGGGCATTGGATCTAATGAACATAAATCCACAAGGCAGTACAGCAAAATGAGGATTCTGATTTACATATATTTCTTGTTGCTACTTGCACTTCTGACTCCAGATTCAAGTGGCTAGTATGCCTTAGACCCATGATTCTTGAAGTTAAAATAAATGTTAAAAATACATTTAATTAAAAATTAATCTTTATTACTTTTGAACTGTGCATGACTGGTTACACACAGTAGAGGCAAGAGAGGCTCCATCCAAGGCTCTACAGAATAGTCTTGAGGGCAAACAGCAGACTGAAAAAGAAAAATCAATTTTTTGACAGAAGTAACATATATAAAAAGGGTAACAAAGAGCCTCAGCCACAGGCCACCAAAACCATTGGAGCCTTTTTTGCTTTATAGATTAACATGGATTATGACAAATGTAAGGCTTTCATGAACTCACAAATAAACTTGGAAGGAGTTTGTGCTGAGTTTTAATATACTGGCTTTCTCCTTCAATAGCATTTTAGGGAAATAAAACCATTAATTTACCTATTCATTCTTATCATCAAGTATTAAATTTAGAGCCTTTCATGGTAACATTTTTCAGTGTTGAACATTTTTATACAATCCAATGACTTTTAAGAAGTCCTGTTGCTATATTTCCATGACAGCTGTCTCCCTTCCTTAAGGTATGTATATATGTACTCTACTAACTGAAAAAGAGGTTTGTGTGGAGCAGTTTGTATGAAATCCAACACTTCAGCATTTTCAAAATTTGTTGGAGATATAGCTCAGCTCGAAAGCATTTCCAGTGAAACTGATGTAGTTGAAAGTAGGGAGATATTATGAGCCTAACTGTTATAACACAGCACAATTGTCCCCATCTCTTTGAATCTTCGCTCCCTCTAATCATCCATTCTCACTGATGTTTCTCAGGCAGGTAAATGATGCTATTATTCTCATGCTTAAAACTTCCAGCAACTCAGTAAATATCCATTCCTTTAGTGATAAATCATGCTAAGAAAAAAGAAGCACAGCAATACAAAAAACAATTCCCAATACTATGATGTTCCATCAGAAGAAATTGCTTTATTTTTGCCTTACAAAATAATCAAGAGAAAATAAAGAAAGTGAACATCCTAAAGAATGTAAAATGTAAAGCTGACACAGTCCTAGCATATGTTGGTTTAAAAGTTATGATGCAAATATAAACTGAAAGAAACATCTTCACTGCAAGAAATTCACAAATAAACAGTGCTTGCTCCCTAAAGAATTCAGAAAGGTAAAACACAAAGGTAGGACACATTTATAGAAGGATATATATGATGAAGAGGGAAAGAGAAACAAATTATACGGCAAATGAAGCAGATCCTCTCTGTCCCACACTTAAAGCATTTCATCCTGTGAAATTTCAGCTAATAGCCATGAAGTCAAGAAAATGAGTTCCATGCATAGGACAAAAAAAGCGTTTGCCAACCTTTACAGAAATTCACATCACAGAATGACCACATATACACATGAAAAGGAAACTTAATCTACAAAACACTTGCAACAAGGAGGAAAATTATAGTTCCACTCCTGTACTCTTCCAAGCCTGTCTTCAGTACTCTAAACATTAGCCAGGAAAGAAATGACACGTGCTTGGGATCACACTGTCCTCCATCAGGACATTGGCTCCCACCTTATGTGCGTGTTCCAGGGAGAATACTCCTACTTACTGCTGGACACAGACTTAGGTGGAATCCTCAGAAGGACTAAGGTGAATTTTATAGATAGCAGCTGAGCTGAAATAGTATTGAGGTTGCAAATGCATGTCCTACTTAGTTAAGAAAAATATATGAAACCTAAACATCAGGACCACACCAAACACAGACAGCAAATATATTCTTGGTTGTTTCTGCGCCTTGAGTATCCAAGGACCCTTAAGGCTTCTGAGTAGTGTACAAGAAGTGCAGAACCTGTGGAACAGAAAAAACTGGAAAGAAACGTCCGTACTTCCGTTTTTGGATGGCTTCAAATTGCCAGTAATGAATATGCCATCAAAATTAAAATGTCATTAAATTTCCTGGAGATAGGGAAATGCTAATATATGCTGCACTAGAAGTAGAAAATACAAATAAATTTTTCAATTTTCATTTGAAGGACTACATTCCACCTAAGCAGTACAGTTATGTTGCTTCTCATTTCTAAGCAAAAATAGACCCTGTTTTGAATGTCCAATTATTACTTTCTCTATTTTTAATTTGTGGTTATAGACGAGCTTATACATTTCCTGGAAGATTTATTTTCTTGACATCATAGTCAAATTATAATGCCTTATGGACCACAGCACACAAAAAATGCTACTTAAAACAAAGAGAGGTTGTAAATTTTATTACAAACTTTGAATGGCCTTGCTAAGGATGAAAACATTCAGCATTTTTTTCTTACTAACAGCCTTCAAAAACATCTGTATAGCTGGAATAAGTCTGGATTTATGTAAGCAGTGACAGCAAGACTAAAGCCCTTCTTGGACAGAGGAAATGCATCGTTTTCACTTTTCAGAAAAAAGAGAGTATCAAAATACCATATATAGAAGATGCAGTATATTGCTTATACTGTCATTATTTTCAATTTAACTGTAAGGCTGTGCATGTCCATCCTTTTCCTCCTCAGTCCTTAAGGGTTTGAGGTTGCCCCTGGTGCTGTCACTTGAAATGCCATCAGAGATCCAGGATCTCAGTCACTCATTGAAGGAAGTGTTTTGGAAGTTACCAACCCACTTACCTGGCAGGAACATTCTTAATAAAATGAGGCTGAAGATAATGAGTCGGTGGGGAACTGGAAACTCTTTCTGCACCCAGAGAACTTTACATTCCCCACCTGTCTTTCCTATATAGCAGTTCTCCATGCTAGCGTTGAACCAAATTCAAGGAAGGGGAATGATGCTATTTTTACATAGAAATATGCATCCTTCTAAGTTTCAGCTTCGCATTTCTCTGAAGAAAGAATGGCTCATGTGACTTAATTCTACAGGCAGCTGAGAGTAAAATCTTTTCTTTCATGCTTCATTGTGAATGACAATGCTTATAATATCTCTGTAAGATGTAATTTTTTCATGTCAATAGAAATTTGATATTCATAATCTAAGCAATAATTATCCTTTTTAAATGCCCTTGTTTTTGACTGCCACACTCATTATGGTTGTTTCAATTCACCATCTTCAGCCTGTGGAGAAAAGAAATGCAGCTATTTATTCCAATGAAGAGAGGAGAAAAGAGATTTTTTTTGATGGAAAAAATGTAAAAATCTGGAGGGGTTAATACAATTAGCCTAGTGCTTGAGGCCTTTCCTATCTTCGAATTTATTTCTAGTGTTCTGAAAAAAAACAAAAATGTATTTGCATCAAAGAGGGGGAGGTTTTATTTCTTTCATATATAATTTCATTTCTTTGTTACACTTTTATCTGTGTAATTCTGTAGGGTGTACTGTACAACTTCCTCTTTGAGTAGATTCTTCACTGAAAATAATATACCTGGTTGGAGAAAGGCAACTGACTTTGATTTATGTGCCCTAACTAAAAGGCATGGCATCACATTGTTCTGTGTGTGTTTAAGAAGCCATTCGTACAGAATATAGGGTGGGGAGAGAAGGGATTTCCTTTCAGCTGCTATTGAACAGCTGACCTATAGCCTGAGGACTCTAACTTGGTATTTTTAGCATTATACATGCATGTAGCTTTGCCTTGTCTCGTATTGTTACACTTAAGGCTGCAGGGAAAACATACTCTGTGTATTACCCAGCTGCTAAAATGTACCTGCAGCTACACATTATTTGAAAGCAGGCCTAACTCCTGCTTTTCTATTTTATTCATTACCATGACTTACTGGAAAGCAGACTTTTACTCCCATTCAGCATACCTGTGCAAATTAAAAGCCATTTCAATCCAGCATATGAGATAGGCAAGTGGGCAAGAAGTGGCCTTCTGCTGCCCTACAGCAGGAGATCCCACAGTCAGGCATGTCTCCCCTACTCCTGTCTCTCCACAGCAGGCAGATTCCTGGGATGCTGTCACAACAGGCTTGGCAAACCTTCTGGTCCTCTGTTGTTTTTCCTTTGTTAAAAAAGCAAAAGTTCTAAAAGAAGCACAAAATCTGTACAGTTTACACAGAGTGAGAAAAAGAATCTGGTCTTTCATCCATCATAGAGATTGCTGTGCTGAGGTTCACTGGGAATTAAAAAAGTGTACAAGGCAAGACATCCTAATCACTCACCCCTCTGAGACTAACTACAAGTACATGTCTGGCTATTTCTTTGATTCAAATCCTTCTTCTTTTCATCTTAGTATATCCCAAATGGCAGATGAGGTGAAAACTTAACAGAAATATGAGAAAAAGCAAACAGGGTGACTCTCATAATTCTCTGATACGTCACACTGGTAGGTCCTCACAAAATAACAGCTGCCTCTTCTAGGAGTAACCTTCCTCTGCTTAAACGGGTTCCTTTCCATACCAGAGTTAACCATCTATAAAGATGAAACAATTGCAATAATTAGTAAAACTGCACTGTCAAAATACATTGCATGCAATCCCTAAATAGGATGTTTACATTTAATACCTTTAGCTGAAGGCACAAGAACTGTGTTCCAAAAAGGTGGTGCTCCTGAGGTTTTCTCCACATTCTAGCTTAGTAGGATAAACGGGAAGTGGAGTTATTGGAAATAATTAAAACTCCTTCAAACTGCTTTCTGCCTCTGGGAAGTGCCAACATCATATGCAGATTCAGTATCAGGTTGCAAATTTTATTTACTTCTCCTGTGCAAAGAGATTTCCCTTGATCACAACAAAGACTCCAGAGTCTGTCCCCAAACCCTTACTTTCTTGTCTCTTTCTCTCAGATGAGCCACCTTCCAGCAAGCAAATATCTGGTCACTAATCTGTCCCTCTGGTGGCCTTGAAAGCTGCAAGAAAGGCCATTATGTGGGAGATTTGCCCACCACAACAGTTCCTCTGCCTTGCCCCATTCTGATTTGCTCCCAATGCTCCTACTGCTTTTGATCTCTTTTCTGTATGAAGTCACTTGTTGATTGCCATAACTATACATTTTGGTCTCCTGAGGGGATATAACCAGACTGCATGGTACTGTGTGTCATGTCTCATCCACACAGTACACTCAGGAAAATTAATCTGAATTATACTTTCAAGTGGATTAGTCGAACCGCATTAAAAGCCTAGCATAAATGCAACCTAAATTTGTTTTAGTTTAATTTGTTGCAGGAACAAATTAAGCAAAATTAAATTAGGCCATGTTTTTGTTAGGTTTTTAAAATATGTGGCTTCACAAGGCTGTAATATTGTTTACCTGAGGTTTCTTCAGTTTATACCTTTGTACAGTCCAGGCATTAGTGTCCAAGACAATTTTCCTATACATGGAAGTTCAGGATCAGGGCAGGTTGCTTGATGAAAAAAATCAAAGCAGCCAAAGTACTGCTCTCAATTTTCCATTCAAATACGGCTCCCTGGACTATCAGTAAGTATCGCTTTATGGAGACTGAATTCCCAAACTCTACATGCCTGTCTTTGACCTCCACCTCCTAAGACACTCTTTCCCTGGAAAAAGATGCATATCCAAACAAATAATCTTCAGAAAGGAGGGGAGAAAGCTGGCGTAAACTAAAGGAGTGGAATACAGCCAGAAAAGAAACACAGGTAAAAGAAATACACTGTGATTTCAGTGGGAAGTGAAACCAGGGGCATCCTCTCTGGGTTATTTCAGTTAGGCTGAACTAACCAGAGGGTAAAATGTGGTGAAGGAACAGAGGGAATAAAGGAGAAGAATTAGCTATCTTCATACTTACTTTTCAAGTTAACGAATATACTCATTTATGAAAAACATGGGGTGGCCTGAGAAGAGCTCCAATAAGCTGCAGGCAGGGAGCCACCTTTGGCTTGAGACATTTACCAAATGGAAAAAAAAATAAAAGACCAGGAAAAAAAAGCCCTCAACTGAGATCAGAATCCCTAAAGCACTAGAAGGCAACCGTGTCAATCTGTAAATTCACTACAGGCAAGAGCAAGCCCCCACTGGTGAGAAGAATTCAGACGCAAAACCTCTGTTCCAGTGACCAAGTGACCAAAAGCCAGAAGCATCCTTTCCAGTGATCCCAATGGCTTTGAGGAGAAGGTGCTGGGCTGCAGGGGGAGCTGCGCGCCCATCATTTCGGCACAGCTGCTGATGAAGGGAATGTGCTCCTCCAAATGGCAGTGACACCTCAGAGGTGTGTTCCTAGAGCAGCAGCAATGCACAGACACCGAGATGCTCGGTGGAACCCTATTGCTGCTTACATTCATGGCTGCATTTATTCTGTAGGTTTTCCAGCGGCTCTGTGAGTGCTACGTTGAAAGTGTGCTCACAGACACTATGGTTTTGTCTCATCTCCACGCTGTGTTTAAGTTGAACTGATGCAGTATTTCCACGCTCGTTTAGCAAAGAAAACCTATCCTTCTTCCAAGGTGAAGAGCCAAGCTCTGAAAAAAATCACACGGTTTAAAATCCTCATTAACTGATAACTACACCTTCTTCCAGATTGCAACAAAATGCCTCTACCAGCACAAAGAATGCCCAAATGAGTAACTGTTTAATTTACCATCAGTACCAAGGAGACAAAATGTCTAAAAAATGCTTTATAGCCAGTAACTTCAAAACAAATTTAAATTTATAGTATTCATATGGCCAACATACAAATGGTAAATAATGTAACAACAGGAATGCACCAATAATACTCATATTTGGAAACTGAAAAAGCAATCTATGAGTCTGTAGAACATGTAGTGTGTCTGCTAATTTTGTCAATCTAAATTTATGCTTCATTTAAACAAAATGAAGAAGAGAAGCCAGCTTAAAAAAATGCAGTATGTATTCCATTTAATAGATAACTATGGAGCCTGGATATACTTGATTCAGTAAATTCTGGTACAGATATGCTTTTCCTGCAATATGCAAGGAATGTAAGGTAGGATGTAAGCCATAGGAAGAATAGGAATGAACAGGAGGTGGAAACAATCGTTATGGTCATTCCTATCTAAACTCATGGCGATTTATGACTTGGATAAATTCATCTAAAAAAAATACTGAGTTGTAAGCAGTGGAGGGTATTTTGGGTGATCAGCTCTGCAGACACAAATGTAACACACAAGTGCTTGGATATGGCACTGATGAAAACTAATGTAAAAACCTGGCTGCAACGACATTCATCAGAGTGAGCAGTCTTGACAAGACCTCTGAAATCCCCTGCTACGGCTGAGAAAAAAACCTTGCTCTTTCCTGGGCTATGCTAAAGCACAAAACCAGCAGTTTGGCTACCTAATTTCAGCCAAATGTGGCTAGACAAGGAAGCTAATAATTTAGGCATTTTGTGACAATCTGCTTTGAGCCAGGCCTAATAGAAGGTTGAAAGGAATCATGAGATTATATGAGGAAAAACACATAAGTAAATACTCTTGAAAATTTATTAATGGAATAAAAGAGGTATTACAGCTGGACATTCTCTGTAAGCTTATTTCTCAAGGTTTCTGTCTTGCCCAGTTGTTATTTAATGTCACTTGGCAAAACTCTGTTTTGACCAGAGATCACAGAAGATTAATTTACTGACCATTTTACCTCCTTTTTCCTCAAAAGGAATTTTCCATATTAGTTTAGTCCCAGTACCATTAAAATCATTCATTTAGAGAATCAACAATGGAGAACATGTAAAGAAACTATTAAACATAAATATAAATCAACATGAGCAGATCAAGAAGTTTTAAGAAGGAATTAGCAGTGCAAACATATGACATTCACATTTAAATAGGAGAACATGGAGGTAACTCTTTAATATGCTTACATGTATGTGGTAATGTACAGGAACAAAGAAACATAAATATTCCCTCACATCCATCAAACAGTACCTTCTAGAGTCTAATGATTAAAAATCTGTGAGGACACCTCAGACTCAAATTTGGTTGCTTTTTGAAAGTGTTAACTCCTTGGCTTTAATATACACTGGGGAATACCAGTCATTGTGGTATGGACCTGCAAAAACCAAAACTTGATTCTACTTCAAAGACAGATGCAGAAACTACTTTGGTTTCTTAACTACTAGCCTTGAAACACCATCTTGGTCATGCCTGGGGCTTGGGGAAGAAGAATATACACCAAAGCCCAAAAGCAAAATTCTGATATTTTATGTTCCTATCAACTGAGAGCAACAAGAACACAAGTTGGTACTATATCTTGTTTCTTCAAGAGAAAGCTAATTCTTTTGAACAAGATTTCCAGTGGTTTGCAGCAATAGAGCGCTAAAGCAGCATGTGTAGCATACGTGCAGTAGGAATTTATCAATGCTGCTCTGATGAGCAGCAAAGGGCCATATTTTTATGTGACTCCACCAGAAACTGCCTGGAAAATCAGTAAAAAATAAAGTATTGCCTTATCATATAAGACTACCTCTGACTTCATTCCTACCTCCCAGGTATTTCAAGAGCCACAGAAAAATACATGTGTAAGAGAAGAAAAAGGGTTTAGTTAGCTTAAGCCTTGAGACATTATTTTTTGTTTTACGTGTGCATTTCTACCGAGAATCCTAGACATTTTCAATGTTCATTTTGGTGCAACATTCAAGGAGAAATACAATGGGAAAGCATTTTAAGGTTGCCCTGCTTGAAGTTCAGAGAGAGGTAACATAATAGTTTCCCTATCATCCTCAAATGACTCCTGTCTACACACACACACATCGTGCTTATCACCTGGGGTTTTAGCAAGGATAATCTCTTCTTACATGTTGATTGCACATTAAGGTAGCCAACCAAGGACAACACATTTTCACAAAGAGAGTCAATAAATCTGAAGAAGGGTCTGGAGTACAAATTGTATTAGGAAGCTGGGGTTGTTTAGCCTGGAGAAAAGGAGGCTCAGCGGAAGCCTTATCACTCTCTACAGCTGCCTGAAAGGAGGGTGTAGCCAGGTGGGGCTTGGTCTCTTCTCCCAGAGAACCAGCAACAGGACAAGGGGACATGTCCTTAAGTTGCTCCAGGGGAGGTCTAGATTAATTGTTAGGAACAAATTTTTCACTAAAAGGGTGGTCAGGCACTGGAATTGGCTCTCTGGGAAGTTATGGAGTTACTGTCCCTGAAAGTGTTCAAAAGGCATGTTAACGTTTGGGGGTATGGTTTAGTGGTGAAGATGCCAGTGCTGGGTTAAGGGCTGGAATCAATGATCTTGGAGGTCTTTTCCAGCCTCAATAATTCTATGATTCTATGACTAATCCTGCTTTCTCACTGATAATTTAGATAGTGGTTTTGGTAGAGAAGGGGGACAGATAATAGTTAAGCTAAATTATGAGAATTTCTTCAATCTCTTGTTCATTCTTACATGTTGCTCCACTGTTGGAGATACATGCTGTCCAAGCAGCCACCCATTACTTCTCTGAGCCCGGCTCTTACTACACCAACCATAGATTTAAAAGCTGAACAACCTCCTGCTCTCCCTCAGGCCCCAACAGTTCATCCATGTATAGTAGGAATTGCCTTCAGTTGTTACAAAAAACACGCATGCTGCTAATGAAAGCTTCTGCCAGACCTCACACCTGCAGCTGGGGCATCTGATCTTACTTGCCATTGTAAGGCTTTCCAAAGCTGGACATGTCTTTTGGAAGTGACAAAAAACCCAGCCAAGCAAGCACACACGTAAACATCCACGCCATCTTGCTGACCTATTCCTCCTTGCTGCAACTGCTGCTCTATCAAGAGAAATTGAGGAAGGCAACAGATACATCCTCCCTTGTTCTTCTTGTGAGTGACAAATCAGGGAATTAGGCTAATCATGGCTAATCTACCACTGAGGATGTCGAAGTGTCTTACAGAGGTTGTTCTTTTAGAGGTGTCCCATTCCTTGCCACCCCTCCATTTACTGTGGCTTGGCAGGTGCTCTGCAGCTGCTGCTGCTCCACATCAGGAAGCAAATATCCTCCCTATTGTGTTCCAGATGAAGAAAATGTAGCCTATGGGACATAGCAAGAGCTTCCCCAAGGCCGCTGAGGAAACCAGGAATGCCATAATGGTACACCAGTTAATGCATGGGGACAGAGAAAGAGCAATAGAGCCGTGAAAGAAAAAAAAAAAAGAGTCCATGCATCTGATATATGTCTGATAAATGATTGCCTTCCCACAAGACACGTGGGAACAAGTGCCTTAACTGAGTGTGTAAGGCCCCTTCCCAGAGACAGGGCCAATCTGCCTGACGGATGACACCGAGCCCAGAAATGCAGGAGCAATCTCCTTGGGCCGTGGAGCAATAAAGTCTCCTCACTAGAGTTACTGCTGCTGTTAAGAAGAGGTGAAGGGCATTAATTGTATTCACAGCAGAAACAGAAGTAAAGGCTGTGGTGCAGCAGTATAGCAGTACTGAGACTGTCATTTCCCAGTCCAAACACCTCTAATTAAGTCCCAGCTGAGGCCTCCTGTTCAGGTCTACAGTCTTGATTTCAAAGAGGGAGAGGCAAATAAATAAATAAATAAATACAAACACTTTAATTTCTCTCCAAGGAAGGAAGGCCAGATATTTGGAGGCATTTGTATGTATTTTTATTTGAGGAGGTTGGTAGATTTTTTTTTTACCTTGTAACTGTCTGCTGTCCTATTTTGAAATTAATTGACAGCATTCACTCTGTAGAAGCTTACTGACCTTGAAGTCCACCAGGACTTGGTACATATTAAGCTACTTTCCATATCATAACTCAAGGTCTGCCAAAGAATAAGAGCACAGGAAAAATCCCACCATAATCTTGCCCTACATCTCCATATACCAAGGATATCTAATATTCAACGCAGGACTATTACAGCCTACTCCTGACACCAGGACTTAGCATCGTGGCACCTTGAATGAATAACCTTCCAGTCCCAGAGTGGTCTATGGAAATTTTTCTTTTCTCTTTTCTTTTCTTTTCTTTTCTTTTCTTTTCTTTTCTTTTCTTTTCTTTTCTTTTCTTTTCTTTTCTTTTCTTTTCTTTTCTTTTCTTTTCTTTTCTTTTCTTTTCTTTTCTTTTCTTTTCTTTTCTTTTCTTTTCTTTTCTTTTCTTTTCTTTTCTTTTCTTTTCTTTTCTTTTCTTTTCTTTTCTTTTCTTTTCTTTTCTTTTCTTTTCTTTTCTTTTCTTTTCTTTTCTTTTCTTTTCTTTTCTTTTCTTTTCTTTTCTTTTCTTTTCTTTTCTTTTCTTTTCTTTTCTTTTCTTTTCTTTTCTTTTCTTTTCTTTTCTTTTCTTTTCTTTTCTTTTCTTTTCTTTTCTTTTCTTTTCTTTTCTTTTCTTTTCTTTTCTTTTCTTTTCTTTTCTTTTCTTTTCTTTTCTTTTCTTTTCTTTTCTTTTCTTTTCTTTTCTTTTCTTTTCTTTTCTTTTCTTTTCTTTTCTTTTCTTTTCTTTTCTTTTCTTTTCTTTTCTTTTCTTTTCTTTTCTTTTCTTTTCTTTTCTTTTCTTTTCTTTTCTTTTCTTTTCTTTTCTTTTCTTTTCTTTTCTTTTCTTTTCTTTTCTTTTCTTTTCTTTTCTTTTCTTTTCTTTTCTTTTCTTTTCTTTTCTTTTCTTTTCTTTTCTTTTCTTTTCTTTTCTTTTCTTTATTTTCTTTTTTCTTTATATGGTAAAAGTGATCAACAAACTTCTGCTACTTGATACTTTTAATAAAACTTTATTGCGTGTAAAAAAAAAACAAAAAGAAAAACTAAGTTCCAGGGGTAAATTTGGGAAAATTTTAAATTTCTTTTTTTTTTTAAATCTACACACTCAACGACATTTCAAACTAATAGTTTTAATCCTGCTTCTGTTTACTTTACTTCATAAGGACAATGCCAGCAAATCCACTCCTCCTTATTCTTCCATTTGCCAATGGATTACTTCAGAAAAAAAAAAAAAAGAAATTACAAAGGTGAGCATAAGTGAAAAGAAAGAAATCAACAAGTTTGGAGAAAAGACACTCCCTTTTCTTTCTAATGTTTTCATTTTACTTCTAATTTCTTGAATAGGGTCCATTCATGAGTTTACTTTGCTGTTTGCTGCCTTTTTAAATTTAAACTCATTTTCTTATAGGTTTATGTATTTAATTCTCTTGAGGTTGCTGAAGAAATCATTAGTCAATGGTTTATGCAATTGTAATTTCATTTTCCCAGGTTATTAAAAACTAATAGCATGCCATTTAATTAGACTAGATGATGAGAATCCACTTAAAAGTTAGAAATAGACTTACAAACTGCCTATCTTCTTCCTTACTGCCAAGCAAGACTTTATAATAAATCATTATTCCTTTTAAATGAATTTAGTAATTACAAAGGACTTCATTCTTCATTATATTCACCACAGCTATACGTATTTCCATAAGTTATCTCATTTATTTGTACCAAGAGTACTATTAAATATAGCATTAATTTATCAGAGTAGGGTACAGAAAGAAGCCCTTGGAGGATATTACTGGTAATGGCCTGAAACAAAGGTTTTTGCTTTTCCAAAGAATGAGCCTCTGCAAGAACCCTCAGTATTAACTCTCACACCACAGCATGGCAATGCTGTAGAGTCCTGAGGAAGGGGAAAAGGCACAAGGCAAAGAAGTGATTCCTTGGCCACATCCTTTCCAAGTGCTGTTCCTGTGCTGAGCCTTGAACTTAGATGACAATTACTCTAACCTGGAGCACAGACCTCTTTCCCTAAGGAAATGAACCAAGACCTCCAATTTATTTCACATAGCCTATTTAAGAGTCATTGGATAATAATGGCCTTCAGTCACTGCCAACCCATGGTGAATTTAAAATAGTGACTTAGAGGGGAAATGCTCTATGTCATAACTCCCTAGGCACATGATCCCCTCTGTCATGCCATTTATTAGGCAGCTTGGTGCTGGCACCACATTTATTTATACCATAATATTTCATGTTATATAGTCTGAGGTTAATAAAGTCTCATTAACAGCTCCTTTATGGACTACTCCTTTATAGGTAGTCCCCATAAAGCTCTCCAAGATTTCATTTTACAATAATGGCAAAGAACCTCACAATTTATTTTACCTCATCCAATTTTAAAGACCCTACAGCAACACAAAAATAAGGGAAAGAAAGGGGGGAAAAAACATAACAGGAAAATAGTTACTGTGGTAGAATGGCAAGAGGGCAAAGAAAAATATGGCTATGTAATAGGCAAATATGTTTTCCCTGTGCACCATACTATACGTTCTGTTGGTAAGTCCAATACTTCTTCAAGAAAAAACCTGAATAAGGATGACAGCGATTTTTAGTTGTCTCTTTGTCTCAAAATTCTCATTGACTTGGCTTGAACTGGAATATCACCCCATACCCTGAGCAGGTTGTTGTTTTCTGGAGTCCTCCAAACCTCTGAACAGCCTTTCTCTTGAGGTTTTCTTTGATACAGTCACAAGAGCCTCTGCATCTTGCTGTTTTCTTATTTGAATTCTGAATATCACTAAAAATTGTGGATGTTTTCTAAAATAATAAGATTTCCAAGCCATTAGGGATTGAGTGTTTTTCTTTTGTAAAATATATGAGCTTCTTACAATTCTTCAGTATTTGGATTTAGTAGATGCTCAGAAGTTCTTTGTTAACCTGTTCAATATCAGAACAGCTCTGGAACATCCAGAAAAGAAACTAGACTAATAATAAATTTAATTAAACTAATAATAATTATAAACTAATACATCAGCTGAAGAGACTTCTTAAAATGTGTATTTAAAAGAAATACATTGGAGTTTTTAAAGGCAATAAAATAGTCACAGCCTAAGGAGTGTGCCAGAAGGTCATGGCAGGAATGAGATGCATTTACTTTTCATGTGTATGAAGGAGGAGAACAGCACACTCAGCAGTGTGAGACAGGACAAACTTTGCCTCGGTGCATATGTCATTCTGAAATAAATACACAGTGTCTCTTCACCAAAGAAATCACAACCCAAACAAAGGAAGCACAAAAAAGTGAAAGATGAGAAGTGATGAGAAAGAAAATTATTTTTCCGAGATCAATTTGAAATCTTCTGGTTCCTATTCTACACCAAACTTACAGGAGAAGGGGTCATGTTTATTCTGATTTCCTTCCATATGGCTATCCCTTACTGATTTTCCCCTGCCCCAAAAATTAGTATTCACTTGAAGATGGAATTTAAGGGCTTTGGGACACAACAGGTAGATCACACCATTCGAAGAAGAGCAACATATATCAATCAGTGCCTTTGGTAATACTAAAGTGGGATTAAATAATTATAAAATGCTTATTGCCCCTCAATTTCATGCCTATATATGCTTTATATCCTAAAAACATTGAAAGTTTTCGCTGAAAAGTGGGTTATGAGCGGAAAGATTAAATATTACTTCAGAGAAAGGGGATGAACTTGACAAAGAAAACAGTCACACATGAGGATAGATAGATGTCAGAGCCTGCGAACAGGATATATTCTGATGTAAAGCCTGTATTTGAGATTTCTGCCATATTCAGTTATTTACATAGCCAGAACTTGCAAACATTGACAGAGTTCATAGGATTATAAATACTAAAACAGAAAGATAAAAACAATTGTTTCTCAAATAACATCAATTAGTCAATGAATATCTAACACATATGCATAATTTTTCAACGGGAGATCATTGAGATCAGACACTGAAATTTAAACATTTGCTTAAATACTCAGTCAAAAGAGATGGGATTATTTATACATGAAACTGAAAACTCACATTTACTGTAGTCTCTCATCCAGATATTTTAGGTCTGTAAATTCTATATTAATAAAAGAGACCACTATATATTGATTCTGATCTCTATTATAAGAATTTTAGGAACACAGAAATCAAGATGAGACCATTTTCCCTGCCAGCATAGTATCTGCATGACAATTTACTGCACTCCAACCCAGATTCTTTCTATCGAGTATCTAACTTGCCAAATCCCAGTGATGGAATGTCAGTTTATGCTTACTGAGAGCTTCAGTCTTTACTTTTCTTGTAGTTGGGATTTTTGGCTTTTTTTCCATTTGTTAGGGTTTTTTATAAACTCATATTAAATCATCTAGATGGGAAGTCCCTTCAGGTTTTTTTCTGTGAATGATAAGAACAGGTATGAACCAGGCACGTGGAACAATTTTACTTCGAAAAAGAATACTTGCAAAACTTTTACTAAAGACCGTGACTTTCTATGTGCTTCCTTTTTTTGGTTGTTCTTCCCCCTTTTTTCATGGCTTCCAGTCTTCTAATAACTGTTTCAAAACAGATATTACATGAGGACTGTCCATCTCCTTACGCAATAACATGTTGTATAACTTAACTGCAGTCAGAAAAAATTCAGTTCTCGCTGACTGAAGGCAGAAGCTCGGATTCTGAGGCATAAGACTGACACAGAATTGCTGCCCAGGCCAGGAAAAGACAGACCTTTAAAAGAGATATGCTCAGCAATATTGCTGTAAAGAATACAAGAGGTAGGTCAATGTATTAGAACTAATTTTCCATAATGTAACATCTATGTCATGGCCCTCAGGAGCCTATATTTAATTTAACATTCATCTCTGCCTGTAACTGCATCTAAGTATTGATCTGTCAATCTGTAGTACTTCACATCACACACAAACAAAACTTCATTTACGTTCACACAGCTGTTGTCCATTATCCAGGACTAGCATGTCCAAAAATCAAATGTTCACCAGGATTTTTAAAGACAATTTTGTAGTAACAACTCTTTTTCATCTTGCTTTTATTATTCATGAGAGGGCTTAGACCTCCTGAACAGCTCAACCATAAACTGTTAACACACAGACTAACACAGCATAAGAGAGAGAAAACAACCCCACCCACAAACAAACTCGGCACACAAAAAGGCAACCCTTGTTTGCAAAGTCTACTGCATTAACGTATCTGTAAGAAAACAGAAATAGGAAAACAAGGGTGGTGGCTTTTGCATGCTCTGATTCCAATCAATGAGAGCAAAAAAGACTGTGGGTAGGTCGAGGTAAAAAGAGAAAGGAAGGGGTAAAACAAAAAGCATTTTAAAACAGAGCACTAAACAGGAACATGAGAAAATCATTCATGAGAGAAGACAAGAAACCTTCAAGACAAAAGCAAGAAATACATGTAAAAGATTACAAGAATGGCAAAAAACCCAAAACGGTAGTGCTTTCCACTCATCTCAGGATCTTGAGAATCACCTTTAGCAGTCCAAAGAGATGAAATGCAGAGACAAATCGCATCTATCAAGAAACTGAAAGAGTGTTGACATTTATTTCATCAAAAGAAAAGTTTTTAAAAGCAGAATATTGAATTTACAATCATTTTGAGTCAATAAAAATTACAGAGAAGTAAAGATCATCAATAGCTCCGACACGTCTGTAGGTAGTATTATAACTGTATTATATCAAGTATTATAACTGGAGAATTAAATATATGAAAATACATATACAGGTGAAAAAAGCCCCAAAAATCTCAGTATCCATTTTCCAACTGAATTCAATCTATACAAAACGTAGAAAAGCTGAAGCTACATTTGAAACCTGCTCTCCATTTAAATATATGCACCACAATTAATATTACATGTATTTTACGCACTTCATTCTTGTTTATTCATAATATACTGGTAAGTGAATTTTCAAGGGTAGTAAGACAGGAAACCACTTCAAAGAAAAAAGCTTAAGGAATTTTGATGAGATTATTATTAATCAATTGTATTCATCATTTTCTCCCTTTTAAGGTAGTTCTAGGAAGCTCCTCTTGTAAATGGTTAATTGAAGATATGCAAAGCAAAAGAGAAAAAATGAAAAAAAAGCCCATCCTTTAGATACAATACCTTTGAAGAAGAAAAGAGGCAGCATGGAATTCACTCTGAAGCCTAGACAGTTGTAGCAGAAGAGGCAGAAAAAGCAACTCACATAACTGCATTTCTAGGATAATGCTTAATTCTAAAGGATCTGCAAGTATTTCCCATAAGGCACCAGTATGAAACCACGAACACAAGGGTATGGACTTCCCATAATGTCCAAGCTATTGTTATTCTTCCAGTACATGAAATACACATCTAAGTACCAGATGAAATGAGAGAAAAGTCACAAGAGCACATGTAAGCCCATAAGATCCTGAGATACCCAAATGCGTCTGTAGCTCCCACATTGTGACCCAATATCAAATATCAAATGCTTCTTTCCATCTCCCTTCATTTTGCCCTCTCAGCACACATCCTTTCCACATTCCCAGCCTGAATAAATAAGAAAATGGGTTTCCCATCCTCGCTGCTCAACAGTAAAGCAAAGCAGGAAAAGGGAGGAAGAATTAAAAGCTATGTATGTGCAAATAAGTGAAAACATACTCTGGCAATGCCTTGAAATTATTAGGAGCAAGGCAACACAAACCTGAAAATTTAGCTCAGGTTCAGAGCTGGTGCTCCTATGTGCTGCCTCTCACCACATTCACTCTTGCACTGCTTATTCTTGCTCCAGTTCTTTGGGAAGGGATTATCCAAGGTAGTTACTTGCGATAGCAGGGCTTTAGACCCAGTGACCCAGAAGGTCCTTTAGTCTGAAGGCTCTCTGTGAAGTCTAATTCCCACCCCAGCCGAACTCCATAAACTGCAGCTTTCCAAGTTTTTATATACTACAACATCATTTATTTAAAGCAGAAATATTTTTCTGTATCCTAGCACTGTTGTACCACAGTAACTGAGCAAAATATAATTCTGTTTGCACACTAGCAAAAAGAGGCAACACTGGCATCCAAATAAAGAGTTTTATCTATAAAATCTTTTATTTTAGACTATTAGGCCTGGATTTAAGTTACATTTTAACCATAAACATGGGAGAAGCTGTCCCAGATGGTGAATGTAAAACGTGCTGTAAATTTTAATGAAGCAAATAAGTCACTAATAACCATAATGCCAACACTGCTGCGTTTTTGGTAGATGTTAATAAAGCAAAATTAAAAAAGAGCATGTGGCATTCAAATAAGTGCTTAAGAAGCCCAATGTAATTTGCTAATTCAGCTATTCACACTTTGATTGCACAGCCCCTGGTCATCTGCTCAAGTACAGCTGCTTCATGTAAAAACAAATAAAAAAAAAGTTTTATTGTCCACCAGATGTCCCAGCTTGTAATACTTGCTGCTATAATTCAGGTCACCCAAGGTTCAAGCACACTTAGAAATCGATTGTTCTTGGATGGTCAACCTTGTGACAGTGGTCAAGGCACTTCGTTCCTGGGTTCATCCCTCCGGGAGGTGAGGGAGCTCTTCTGTGTTGAAAGTGCATTCATGTTATGAATACCACAGGCACCTCAAACAGATAATTACTAGTACAGCTTAGGGAAAGGGCTGGAAAGGGCTGGAGCGGGAAGAATTCAAGCAACATATGCCCTGCTTTATAACGCCATTGAAAACACATTACCGGGCCCAACCACATTTATTTTCTTTACTGAAAATGAATTTATTATTAATAAACAACGGTATAAAAGCACAAGGCACAACAGCCACTGCTGCTGTGCACCAGCATTCTCACTGCTCTTGATGGGAGCTAGACGATATGTGTAGTGCAGCCAGTGCTTCTCCCCAAATCAAATGTAAAAATCAATGGAGCAGAATCACCAGCCGGAGCTAAAACATCTTGCACCAAGGGTGTCTGCTGCTGTGCTGCACAAAGCAGGCTTGAAATCGGCAGGAAATGTTTTGTTTGTGGATTTCACAGGGCTGACAACTAAGAAAAGGCTGGACTGGAGGCAAAGAGAGCTTGTTTCTGCAAATGCCTCCTCTTCCAGAGTGGGAAAAGGGCTTCAGTGAATGGAAGGAATCTGAGTAGGGCCAGGTACTCCTACTGGAGCCATGCTGAAGGCACAGCTGTAGCATACAGATCGCAATGCCAGATCCCCACCAGTTCACCAGGGTGAACTGAGAAGGCTGATGATTTTACACAAGAGTGTACCACCCCCAAAACACTACACCTTTACTGCACAAGGTGCAAAAACCTGAAACTTCCCAAACTCCTCAATACGTTTGAGAGTTATCTTTCCTTAAGCAGGACCTGTGAAGCCTGTCTGAGACACATGGGCACCTGTTTGTCACCTTCTATGATGATTTACAAGGAGCAATATCTTGACAGGAATATTTTGTGAGAAATAATGTTCTTCTGCTATACCTAATTTACACAGTGCTGTAGAAGACAGAAAAAGTTACATTTTCATCAGGCATCTACCTCTCACGATATGGTTCCTCTCAGCACACTGAATTTTTGCAGTCAACACCAGCCCCTGGCACTTAAATGTGCATTGCAATTAATAGAACAATTACATGATTGAAAACTTTCCCTCTTGAGCTTTACTACTATTAGCCTCAAAACAGAGAAAAACGCAGGAAACAGAGGAGTATTCAGCTACTTACACATTTCCCATGAAAATGAAAGTCCCTTCTGTCCTACTAGACTGAATTTCAGAAGGGTGGTTAGCGTCTGTGAAACGGCTTTATCTCACAGCTTGGACAGATTTTAACCATCAGTGTATTTGTTCCTCAACACCTGCCTTTCTCACTTTGTTTTCAGTGAGAACTTTGTTCATGAGCACCTCCTTGCCTATTTTTCTCCCTCAGCACTTATTTGCTTCTCATCCCTACAGTAGACCTGCCATGATGCCCATGCAAGCCAGTTTATCAGAGTTCTCTCTGCTCCCTATTTTATCACCATGTCCCAACAGATAACCACAATCCATGGATTTGAGTGCCTTTCAAATCTTCCTTAGTCCTTCTTACAGTTTGTCAGCTGCCACTGACAAAGAAATGCCACTACGTCTTTTATCTTCCTCCATCTCTGTTTTGGAAATTTATTCCCATTGACATCAGTAGCCAGCTGCTGTCTCTATACCCTTGGTGAGGCACTAAATGGCCAACAACAGCCTGGAGGAGATGGAGCAATGGCTGGCTCAGTGACTTGGCTGCACTGGAGACAAGGATGCCGTGATGCTGGAATAGGAGCTATGCAAGGAGCCTCATGCCTGCAGGGCCCTCTGCTATCCTCTGCAAGGGGAACAGGAGAAGAGCAACACGGCTGGAGAGAGATTGGGTGCTAGCCTCAGGCTGCCTGTGACTTTCGGCCAGCCACTTCATCACCTTTAACAGCCACTTTCTGACACATCAAAGCTGCTGAAATATTGCTCAGAAATGCAGTGAGCTTACCTCTATACAAAAGAGTGAGGAATAGACTCACAGAGAGAGCAAAATGCAGCGGCTTCAAAGAGTTAAAGGGATTGGGTTTGAAGAAGTTGGATCAAATTTTAATCATGTCAGGATAAATCCACCTACATGCCCAGGGAGCAAAACATCTAGCCCAGGACTTGAAAAGAGATTGTGGTTGCAAATGCACATCCTTGCCTTTTCCACACAGTTCAGGCTTGGTCTGTGCATGAAGAGGCTTCTCAGCTGCCTGCCCAATGTTCACCCAGTGGCTCTCAGTTAAATACCCATTCCATGTTCTGTGCCAGGGTTAAATGCAATTGGAAAGCTCTCTTTTCATTCTCGTCTATCACAAGTCCCCAAAAGCTGAGACAAATGTTGGAAGGATTAAATCAAATTTAACAGTGGAAAAAAAAAGAGGGCAGATGTGGGAGGGAACAGAGGGATGAAAGGAGATACCTATCCTCAGTGGAGCCGGGGTGCAAAACGAGTGAGCAGGGGCCTCCCAACCATTTACTCTGCTACTGCTTTCTGTGGAGAACCCAGTACCAAGCTTTTCATCCTGGAGTGATGCTGGCAGCGTGCAGCCCTTGTGGAGATAAAGGGAAGCCTGATCTTAGTGCCAAGACGGCAGCCCCGGCATGAGGGAAGCCCTGGAAACCTGCGCCAGCTGCAGTCACTCTGCCTTCACTGGCAGGCAGCACTGCAGCACCAAGTCCCGCTCCTGGCCACTGTACAGGCTCGTGCAGACTAATCCTCTCAGAGGTTATCCTAATGAATTAGCAGCTACTGGATTAGATGGGCTGCAGGAGAGCTGCAGCTGAAAGCTCACTGAAATTTCCCCTTATACCTCTGCTTCTAGGCATCAGATTCAGTTTCCGGCTGTCGAATGATATTTTTTTCCCCCATTTTAATATTTGACTCTGTTGCAGACCCATTGATCTGAAAAACAGTTTTGTTTGACAAACAACAAAATTTGATTCCATCTTTTTAAGACTCAGAGTCACTTTTGGGCTATTGTTAGCTCCCACAGTTTCACTGCCAGGCAGACAATAACAGGTATTTTTCAAGCTGCAAGGACTAGAGTCCAGGGATTATATAACTGGCAAAACAAAATATGACCCACATCTAATTGCTCAGAAAGAGAAAGTAAGAAAACAGTGATTATTTGTCAAGTCTCATTTTTAAGCCTGTTTCAGGAGCTTCTAAAAATTGAGGGTTGAGCAATTTGTATCACTGCCAATTTCTTAAAACAAAATTTATCCCCTCTGCTGTTTCAATTATGCAAACTCCACTGTATTTACAGTGTTTACACTTTCAATAAAAGATCTTAATACCTAAGCAGACATGCAAGCAACTTATTTCCCTGTGCTTTCTTTGAGTATTTATCAAAAAAGGTTATTATTTCTGTGGGACTGTGCAATTAGAATCCACCCTTTATTGACCTCTGTCATACTTTGAATTATACATTGTCTATGCTGTTACTAAATAGCTGCTTTTGAGTCTCATTTCATTTGCAGCTTCAGGAAACATCTAATTCATCTAATTCAGTGGAGTTAGGTCTTGCTTGCACCAGCAGAAAATAAGAACTGTGAGTTCTGTTTTCCAGCCTCTCCAGCAGGTACAGGTCTGATCTTCTCTGAACTCCATGGAAGTCAGTCACCCACAGAGACCTTCAGACAGGTAATGTGAGGCAGCTTCTCAGCTGTCTGACATCTGGTGAAACCAGTAAATCAAGACTGCCGTTAGGCAACATCAGAACGTCTCACCCATAAGGGTAAGAGAAAGCCACAGAACAGCAGGAATATGAGGAAGGCTTTAGAAGCAAACAGAATATGTGCCATTATGCAGAGAATACATGAATATTGCTGATGGCTTTTTTTCTTCTTGTACCCCTTTTGTTCTAAAATGATACTTCTACTGAGCTTTCTCCTCCAGATTTCACAGTTCTCAGTCTTCTGTGTAACTGTAGCTGATACTTTTTCTTCAACTAAAAATAATCCCTAGCCATGTTATTGGTTTAAGGCTCATCCCAAGGACAGAAATAGGGCTTGCCATTCAAATTAATATGAATGTATTGGCATATGTTTTAAACTCTAGGGAGTGTTCTTCTGGGGATGTTTTGCAACGTGAAGCCAAATTTGGATTTAAATTCCAGGGAAAACTCTACTGCTTGTCATCTGAGCAAAATGGCCCCAGATTGGGTGAATTTTAGAGATACAGGCCTATATAAAATAAAAAAAAAACCTGCAAATCCTAAAGAAAATAACCCATCTAGAAGAAAAGCCGACAAATAGCTATACAAGAGGGCTATACTAACAGGCAAGTTCAAAGTGCAGTTTTGGATTTTCACTTAAAAATTTGGCTAAAGGAATCTCTTTCTGATGACAGCTTAGCACATTTACCTATGTACAGCACGGCACACTTGGTAGTGTAATGCTTCTCTTCCTTTCCCTGAACCTCACATTTTCCACATCCCTAGCAACACAAATGTTATAGTACAAATGCTTCAAATAAACCCAGGGCATAGGGTCTGTGGAAGAGCACAGAAAGGAACAAGTGCCTCCAGAGGCAACAGTTTGGAAACCAAAGCAGTACAGGTGATATCTGCTTTTGCAGCTACTGCAGAGGTTTCTGGTTTTTTTCCAAAAAGAAACCCTCACACAAACAGATCCGAAGTACCATGCATGAGATTCATCAAGTTACAGATTATTTAAATGATAGTTTGACTGAAGACCCAGGTTTTCTTACCTTGACACCACTTTTATCACATCCATGATGATTTGATCTTCATATTTTAACACCAGTAACACCTACTTCCCTTTAAATTAAAAGACTATCTATTTCCCCCTCAAGAAGGGGAGGAAACCCCTAAGGCTACAGTGATTCTGAAAACTTCACATTAAGTGTGAATCTGTAGCAGACAACTCAAAATTACCTACTAGGAGAAACAAGCTTGTGAATACTACATGTAACTTCAGTCTACCCATATCTAGTGTGTTTAGAGGTTGGCTAATGAAACCCATTTCATTTAAGTAAGATGGTCTCCTTTTGCATTATATCTCTGCTTACTATTCATGGCCTGCTTGGGCAATACTCTGTTAAAATCCCGTTTTAAAGCCCCTGCTTTGTGAGATGACATTTTAATGTAGTCAGTGCTCATCTCCAGAGTTTTTCTATGAAAAAACCCATGTCTGTTCTGAAGAGATAAAACAAGAACACACAGGTTCAAAACCCCTTGCAAGGGGGCAGAGGTTCAATGCTAATGTTTCTGTTCTCTCTGCTTCTTCATTAAGTAGTTTCTTAATTAAAAGCCTTTTTTTTGTTTTGTTTTTGTTTGACAGAAGCAAAGCATTTGATCTGCTAAACCCTTTATACCTGGTCAGATGTGAATCCCTCTCATCCTCTATCACCACAGGACTACCTGCAATCCTCCTCAAACCCTGGCTCTGCCTTGGAGCCCATGGGGATTTTGCACAGCCTGAATTTATATTAGTTCATACAGTGCATTTTCCTCCCCCCACTCTCTGCCCACACTTTGTCAGAAGATGTCTGTTGACTTGCATTGACGAGGATATTAACAACCCTGGGGAAACTTTTTTCCTGAGTTTGTCTGTCCAAGGTGACACTTGACATGCTCAGTGCCACAGTCTAAGCACAGCTGGGCAACTGCTGCCCAAACATGAATACTCATGATAGATGAGTTTACTTAAAGGCTGTATCTGATACTGATGACTGGCTTAAAACACCTGCCTCACCAGCACCACAAGAGAGCTGCCAGGGCAGTGAAACACCAACCATCACTCATCAGCAAGATTTGAAACTTGGCTAATAGTTAACTTTCTGACCTACTACTCTGCTCTTTCTGTTTATGTGCCAAAGCATGAAAGATGAGGGGGGCACATTTAAGTCACCTGATGGCAAACATATGCCAAGATTTACTTGCACTTCTTGGTGGTGTTGTCATTCCATTTGAACACAGTTACATGGAGAATAAAAGAAAACCAAAACTAAACAGAATAAAAGAAAACCAGAGCTAGCTTGCACGCTGACTTAGCTGAGCACTTCTGCAGACACAGCCTTCTTTACAGGAGTCCTCCTACAAAACTTCATTCATTCAGCAGCTAAACTTCAGTGCTGATTGTGCATCAGGCTGGCATGTTGAAAGGTGATTCATTCCTCTTATCTTAGCATGGCACTAGAAGTGCCTGTCTCTCTCCACACTTAACATAGAAGCACCTGGAAGCACCTGAGGCAGCGAACTTGTGAACGGTTGTCCCTAGCAAAGCTGAATCCCTCCCTCAGCTCTGCAGCTTAGACCAGCCCCAGATACAAACCAGCTGTGTTAGAACCAGTGCTGCTCACCAGAAAATTTGTGAGACCCTGGGTCTCACAGCCAGAACCATTTTGCTCACCTATTTCACTGAGTGAAGGTCGAGAGGACAATTAAGGGAGCATCGGTTCATGGCAGCAGCACGAGCACAGCAGCCAAGACATGAGCAGCTCCAAGAGGAAGCACAGAGACAGCCTGGGGACAGCAGGACCTTTGGAGGTTGAATGGCCAGCAAACCACCACCAGAGTAATCTGCATGGCAAACTGTCCTCTCTCCTGCATCCAAGTGTTGCAGAGATGATGGATGCCTTCCATCCATGGCTGCAGGATTCAACTCCACCCTCCAACACTGTGTCCCAAATGCACAAAATTAATTAAAACTAGGTCATGTTGCAAAACGTCAAACCCTACTTGGTAACATCTTCTAGAAACTTCCAGCAATCTCTAAAATGGTTATCTCACACTCTTAAAGGAGAAAGACTCCCAGTGAGAGAAGTAATAAAAAAGAAAGAACTGCTTTAAGTTTTTCCTCCCAAAACAAAGGAAAATCTGGATAAAAAGCAGGTACTGATAGTCGTTTAACAAAATGAGTCCATGGAAGAAAAGAAAAAAATATCACACAGCTTCTTTAGTGTGCAGGGTACAATGTAGGTAAGTTTGGAATATTCATTTTTTTTAACTCTGAGAAATATGAAAGAAATTCAAATGCTGTACAGGAAAGGCCTACAGATCTAGAGGATTTTTCCTCTAGACATTTCTCTAAAATAAGCTCAAAAATAAAACATTGAAAATGGCCTTATTGTTAACTTGTCAGCTAAACGGAAGTCTTACACAGAGTTAGACAATGTCACCTGAACAGGCTTGTGATGCTAGTGCTGGTATAGAAGAAATTTTAAACTCAAGAGTCAAAGTCTGGGAAAATAGATTCTGCCTTTATTTGTATAATGCATATAATCAAATATTATAATGCATTTTATCATTATAATGCATAAAATCAAAAGGGATGGTGAATTTGACCATAGTATATAGAAATTGTGAATGGTTATCCCTTCAGAAAGAAAGTATTATAAAACATTGAGTAATTCTAGAAAGAGTTTAACAACTATCAAGTAATAGCTTAAATATTATTCTAAAAATTACTTCCCTATTATTTTGAGGAGAACAATGTCACAAAGGATTTTTGGTTAATTGGTTGGTTGGGTTTTGCACAGTTATTTCCAGACACTTTCTATAGGTGTTTGCAGGAGCTTTGTACCTCTGTGGTCCACATCACATTCCTTCACTAAAAGATGCTTTAACATACAAATTTTTTTATTGCTATATTAAAAAGGGGTTGGATACACTAGAATGGAAAAACCTCACAGTATTACTTAGATTAACATCTTCTTTCCTGTCCACAAGGCATTTTAGTCTCCTGCCATTCACCAAATTTTCCAGTTTTTAATTGCTGTCAATTTTCCCTGATATTAGTTTGAAAAATGCAGAATTCACTATTTTATCAGTGTAAAAAAAATCCTCCTAATTACATATTATAAATATAATTTCTTCCCCTAAAATTATCTTTTAAGAAGACTAATTGACTCTTGAGACCCCAATTTATTCTTGCCATTATAAATATCAACAACAATTCAATACAGGAATTCAATAGCTGTGTATATTTTTAAGCACCAAATTTTAATTATTTTTTGGTACTAATTTCAAAATTGAAACTCTCTCTTTTTTATTTCTTCCCCTCTTTTCAGGTCCCTCTAATAATGCCAGCCTATCTTCATGAATCTTCAAGAGGAACAAAAGGAAAATATAAACAGCACAACCAGTGACTGAGGATCGCTGACACATTCTGTGCATTATCACCAATATATTTCCAATGCAGTCCTTAGCTCATGGTACATTTTCACACCACACACCTCTGACAGATTAAGGAGCAGCACCACTAAGTTCTGAGAGGTGAGAGTTGCTAAATTTTGCTCCCTGATTTTAAAATGCCTACAGAGGGTATAATTCAAGCTGTCAAAAGAAAAACCTTTTCAAGACATTTCAGTCTTGGACACATTTATTTGTAATTTTGTATAAAATGCCCAATTATTAGTACCAGGTTTGTCTTTCCACAGAAAAACCTACATTGTTCATGACCAGTATCCATATTTAATAAGTTGATGCAAACCTAGAAGAGAAAGGTACCTGACTTCAACAGTACAAGATTCAATCCACAAAACCCTAAATCATATGACCCAGATATAAACTTAACCTCAGCCCTGAGTCAGAGCGACAGTTCTTGTGGAATATTGGTCTTATCCATGTAATAACACACTTATAAAATACACTATTTATTTTAATGGTGGTTATTCAGCTAAATATATTGGTTACGCAACTTCAGAATCAATGCTTGAACAGTTTTTTTTTTGTCCCAATATATGTATATTTTTGCCACTTTTATGCTAAGCAGCAAGTAATGCTAGTTAAATTAAATTGATAAAAAATTCTGTAAAGTCTATGACACTGAAAATGTTATAATCTAACATTCTCAAACCATTATTCCACTTGTCATGAACCCCACATTTCCTAAAAAAAACCAAAAAAAACAACCAAAACAGCTAATAAGGAAATCCATTCAAACCTCTATTTTTTAAGGCAGTTATTGAATTTAGTCTGGTTTATGACATAATCCCACTAAACTGATCAAAACTTTTAAAGAATATACTATCAGATTGAAACTGCTTCATGAATGAGCTAAATAAACATCTGTGAATTGTCTTCCATCAGTCGCCACTTGTTCCCCTTTCTCTCCAGTGTTTACACAATACTAATAATTTAATCAGGAAGACAACCTATTTATAGGAAATGGAAGAGATATGTGTTTACACAGGGTCTAATAAAATAAAACTAACCATTTAATTTTTTGGAAATTTTCTGCAACATTTGCAACGAAATGTGTTCTGCTCAACGTTTCTTTTTCATAAATCTGTTGTAAACACCTTCTCAAACTTGATTCACCTAAGACATGGAATGACAAATCATGAATGCTACCATTACTACTAATAGTGTTACTTTCATTCTCTTGATGGATGTGGCTGAATATCTAAGCAATTTCAGAACCTACCTCAAATCTTCAAATTTTGTGTTTGTGAAAGCAACTGCGGTGGAGAATTTGGGTTCTTTGGGCAGAAAAGAATAGAAGGAATAAAATGAAAGAGAAATACTAAAAAATTTTAAAGTTTCAAAAATAGTTGGGGAGAAGATAGGCAATAAGTATTAAAGACAAAGCAGTTTATATTCTGTCCAAACTGTTCTACTTAGTGGTACCTTTTAAAAAAACATTTAAAGAAAGAGTTTCTGATATCTGCTTTCTTTGTACCCTCTAGAGTTATAGGAGAACTGCTAATAATGGATACCTCAAAATTAACCTAGTCACAATGGAAAATATCTTAGTTCATTATTAAAATCTCAAGCGACAGAGATTTACTAATATTATGCTCAATAGAATAGCAAAAGCATAGCATAAACAGTAGGAGACTTTAAAACTAATTCTCATTCAAAGAACAATAGTATGTTTAGCCAATCAGAATAATCCTAATACTGTAATAAAAATAAACACAGTTGACCACAATTCCCTGCAACAGCAAGAGTCTGTGAGTTTGATAATAAAACAGAGTCCAACTAATATGCAAGTACATAAGAAATAATAAAGTCCAAAATCAATACTTGAATTTACATCTTTATCAAAATTAGTAGGTCAAAGAGACTTCAAGTCCTTAACAGAATAAGAACCAAGACATCAGTATTTCCATGTATGAAAAGTTATGGTCTGATTTGCGATTTTAATTCCTTTAGGTCCACTGCTAATTAAAAACTTCTACAGCTTTCAAAAGTTATTTAGAGGTGAAATTAGAGGCAACATGACCAGCACATATTTTACTTTCAGATCCAAGGCCATCCACAACTGTCAAAAACAGCTTAGAAGGAACGAACGAACATGGATAATACATGGAATGGAGTGGTCACACCAGTAGCAGGTAACAGTGCCAACTCAAACATTAGTTTGTTCCCAAGACCAGCCAACTCAAACTGAAAACACCCCCCAAACACAGGTTAGGAGATGAATCATGCTAGAGAGACTTAGAAGGGTTTTGGACATATGCAGAAAGGGCCAGGAGCAGTCAAGTCACTGACTCAGACGTGCCTATGTGTTTGCTGTCTGAAGTGCAGCCCAAGTAATCTGAGCAAGAAGTAGTTTCAGTTTAAAAGCAGAGCCTAAGAAAGACAGGAGACTAATGTCTGGCAGGTTAGGAGCTGAAACCAAGTGCAATGGGACTTTTTTCTTCCTCCAACCACTGAAGGCAAGTGAATGTCAGCAGAGTGCGCAGCAGTCGCCTGCAGCTCTTGCGTTCAGCTCTATTGTGCTGAAATGTCAAACAGGATCTTTGCCACTGGCATAAACATTCTAGAGAAGCTTCAGGGAATATACTTCAGTGCTTACATCTCTGCTAGTTCTTGTCTTGCAACACAGGGAAGATCCCTCAGAAACAAACACAGACTGTGACTTGTAGCAAAGACTAGGATTTCAGCTGTGAATAGATGAGGTCTGGGAAGGAGGGGAAGAAAGTCAAGGTTTGAGAAATTACAGAAAGGTCAGATGCTTACCTTACAGATGCAGTTCTTTCAAAACAAACCGATGCCACATGGCACTCTTAAATATATAAATAACAGTGTTCCCTCAGCACTCATAGTCTCATTTCCAAAGTTCCCAAGGAGCAGCAGAAGTCAGTTGTACAGAGAAGGCTGTGACACAAACGCCCAGTTCAGTGTTAAAGAGCTACTTCTCTTTGACTCTCTTTGTACTTACCAGGGTGGTGATCACATTAAATGGCAAAAGAAAGCAAAAGGGCACTATAGGCAAATCCTGTGTCATTGCTTCATGGCCTGTATAAGAGACTGCTCCCCAAGAAAGCATTCTCTAAAGAATCAGTGCTCCTCCTCCTAATCAAACCCAGTTAACATTGAGGCACTGCACGATGCCCCATGAAATCCTGCAGAAGACACAGGTTCCCACAAGTGTGAACAATTAGAAAGGATCAAAGTAATAAATGAACATCCAATACTCATAATCAACTAAGAAGACAGCAAAGGGAAAATACTGCAATAATTATCTGTAATTTTCCCCACAAGGTGAGGTAGTCTTTGATTTAAAATACTGTGATGTACAGCTTTCTACAGAGACTCCATTCCCACACCAGCACTTTTCTTAAGACAAGCTTTACCCAGAGGACAACAGATTACAAGCACAAGAACAAATGTTTAGTAGGGAGTGTGATGTCCTGAAAAGATAGCCAGCCTTGTTACTTTTTCAGCCCTTGTAAAGAATGTACATAACTGTGGTAAGATTGCTGAGAGTTGTGAGTTTTATGGGGCTATATATAAACCTCATACAAGTTGTGCTCTCACAATTTGAATTAAATAGAGCGGAGTGCACAATGTGGCTAATTGCATTTATTCTTCCCTTTATGCTCACATACAATTTCATTTCATCTTAAGAGCTGTGTTGGAAAAATGAAGAGACTATACTAGTTTGTATTTTGTTGGCATTTATTTTATGAACTGTATTCTCAGACTATGTATTACTGCTGTCAAGAACCACAAAACTTTAGAGAGAAGCTGCACAGATTTTTTTCCTTATTTTGTGCTATTGTGGCACTCTCACAAAAAGTATTAAAATGGACAAACATTGCTTCTCCATTTAAGGCTTTGTACAATTGTTGCACAGTGAATGATACTCAAATAGAATCCTTTTCCTCCCCTTTAATTCTGGCAGATATAACAGATTGAGACATTGCTAGACAACTACTAGACTGAAGTAATTAAAAGTGTAATGTGCAAACAGCATTTTAGAGTCAGCAATTAGATCACTCAAATTAGATGTTTTATTTGCCCAAACATGTCTGTAAATCTCATCGAACAAAAGGCTTCATTTACAAACAATACAGCACCAGACTTTCAAAGCTCAGTGCTAGAGCACTGCAGACCACTGCCTGCAGTCAGTGCCCAAAGAGATCCATCCCACTGAGACATATAAACACTCAGAGGCAGCCCAGCTGTCTGCATTTACAGTGGGCTGCTGTACCTTTGACTGGATGACTACAGAGTTCTGAGGGAGGAAAAGAGAACCCTCAGAAGCATAGGATGATCTGATCAAATGTGTTTATTCATCTTTTGAAACCTGTTTGAATTTTGAATTAGTCTAGTGTTTCTGAAACATTCCTGTTCATGGCCTTGAAAACTCAAGCCTTTGAGCCCAGTCAGAGGCAACACAAAAAAAAAAGCAATGCCCACAATGTGTTTTCTTAATTTTGTGGTTGTTGTTGTGATATATTTAAGAGAATAGCATCATTATAAAAATAACATTCCAGTGCATGCTCAGCTTCAGACCTCTTGCACTTAAAAGAGGAAAACTGATATTCCCATGAGTCCTCTCTGTAGTCCAGGTCCACTTATTATATAAAAAATGGTGTAAGTCAATCCACTGTGTAACACACAAACCTTACAAAAAACTGCCACATGACAGACTATAACATCCATTATTTAACACTGAAAAATCCACACAATTTGTCTATACAGCAGTACAGGAGACATGTCTTTTATATTTCACCTGTCTTCAAAGACCAGTGATGTTTGTTTCTCTTTCTTCAAGTTAATTCTTAAGGGATATATTTTTGTTTTTATACTCTCTGTGGAGGAGTGGCCACTTTCCAGAGAAAGCCAAAAATTTATCCAAGATATCACATAAAAACTTTCAACTCACTCTTTGACAATGCAACAGAAGCAATGCATACCCTGTATCTTAGATAAGAAATCTCTCTCCCTTAATTGAATAGTTTTAAAATCCACTCAGATATATTGTAAATAGTTTATACTATCACTTGACATTGACTCCCAACACACTGTCCATGTAAAACAAAGTGAAACTGTGTAGTAGTTTAAACACAAGTACCCAGCCAAACAAAAAAGCACAATCCATTCAGAGGCAGAATACTGCAGTCCACCACAAAACAATAGAAAAAAGTAAATTCTATGTTGGACATAAATTTTTTTTATGAAACATTGTCAGAGCATTGTTAAGTTGTGATAATTATATTCTGTTATTTACAAATTAACTCCATTCTCTCTTGAAACCCCCAAACTGAAAATGCTCCATTTTGTCCATCTAAATTTATGGACTTTCTAAAGTCCATAATTTTAGATAGCTGATAAAGGCACTGTCTGGATACATAAATCTTGTACATTCTCAGCTAGGTGTGGATTTAAGATACAAAAGCCCCATCCAAATCACTAGCAGTTTTTACACTGATTTCAGTGGGTTTGGACTTAAATGTTAAAATACTTCTCTTTAAACTTATTTTAAATGATCGATACTTCTAGGAACCACATCAATAAAAACAACAGGAATAAATAATGGGACCATTTATAAATAAGAGTGTTGGAATTGTCTCTAGAAAGAAGTCTGCCTTTATTCCTTCCTTCCTGTATCAGGTAATAGCACTTGCCAAAGCTTCAAAGAGCATCCTGTAGCAGAGGGGCAGGTCTTTCTAGTGGGAACACTAAATCTGGGAACACCGTTCCTAAACTATGCCATACCCCCACTAATACGATCAAGTGCTGTAACATCCTTGCCTACAACTAGCAGAGTCCCAGGTTACTGTGATAGTACAGTTTACTCAGTGTTCCTATCTAATGACTCCTATATCTCCCAGTGGCTGGAAAATGGAAGGTAGATTCCCTTTTCTCAAGGAAAGGAAACCCACTCGCTGAAATCACCGGAGAATTCACAACCGACAAACAGAAAGAATTTAAACTGAATGCAATGGCAGCACAACCATAGAAGAAATCAAGGGCCCATCCAGCTCCCAAGAGTGGCACGGAGTCCTGGGGCCATGGAAGGACCTGCAGACCCTCCAAGGTGCTCACTGGTAAAGGGAGCTCCTGCTTTTTCTGTGACAAACAGATTTTCCAGTTACTCTGGCACAAAACACGTCTGACCTTCACTGGTGTCTACCTCTCCTGCTGCAGAACATTTGCTCACAAGATACACTGCAAATGGCCTGATGGTGAGTACGTCTAGCCTCTCCAGAATGAGAACCTAGAAAAGAAAGCTCTGAAAAATGTAACACATGCTCCCAGTCACCACCTTCTCCAGGCTGGTGCAAGAATGTCAATATAATCTCAGCTCTACGGGCAGTCAGACTACAGACTGAGCATTGTGTTGCAGCCCTTGATCTCTGGACTTTTCCATCTCACTCCATGGGCCCATATACAGAGCCCAGCATCAAGTTAGCATTTAGCATTTCAGCAATACAAAAGCTCAGCAAAATATGAAGAACTTTCCCCTTTTTGGTATACATGTGCTCTTTGTTTACTTTTGCTATCATGTGAATGTCACTCAAGTGAGGGGGGGAGGTGAGAAAAAAGGAGATTGAAGGCATCGTTGCATATTATTATCACTTACTATATTACCTTGCCACTGATGCTTCCATTTCAGATTTGAGTAAAGAAAATCAAAACTATTAGAAGCAGCTGATAAAAAACAAACCAAAGCTACTGGAGTGTGATGAAAGCAAAGGATGGTTATTAATGTGTTGAAGGTACAGGAGAGAGATGCAATTATAAGATTCAAGGGAAATAAGGCAGACAAAAACATTTGCAGTGAAAGTCTAATCCTTTGAAATTAATTCATTTACTAAATACTCCTATCTTTTGAAGTTCAAGATTCACAGCAAATACCACTGCTTGCCAGAAAAGCTTTGACAGAACACACTTTGAAATACTCATCATCCAACTCCAAGGATAAAGTACGGATTAGAAAGAATGTGTTTTCTTTTTACTTTTTTTTTAAGGTAGCTATATGCATTAGGAGTAATATTATCTTTTTAAGGGCACATTTCAAGGAAATGAAAAAGAGTTGTGAGGTTATTTTGTTTTTTTCTTTTTTCCTTTCTGTTTACAAAAGAGTTCTATGGTCTTGACCACTGCACTGCACTGAGCTGTTCACTGTATAAAACGTATATACTGGATCTCCTTCTAAATCAGACACAGATCAAATAGCCCTGCAAGTGAATGAGGAAAATCAGCAATATCTGAAAAAAAAAAATACTGACACGCAAAAATTAGCAAGTATGCCAAAACATGGGAAGGTAAGGAGGGCAGATCATCCAGGACCTGACTACAGACTCCTGTCTGACATGTGGAATCCTCATCACTGGGGAGTTTTATGAACTGGTTAGTGAGGGATGGGCTAGACGGGTGTCTGAAACACATCCAGTCTGGCTTGTCTGTGATTAATATCTCTTGTTTGCATTACAGCAGACTGAGCCAGGAATAAGGACCCCCTTCCCTAGCCACTGCACACACGAACCTTTATTCCAGCAAGTTTAGAAAGGCTGGAGACCACTCACAATGTTCATATAATTTATTTTAAATGCTAGGGTTCCATAAACTCCTGCAGTAAGGCTTGATCACCATTCAGCATGCTTCTTGGTCTCTCCTTCTCCATATCTGATAAAGCAGGACCTGCCCAATTTAACCTAAATGCCATGAAAGTGGAGGGCAGCAAGCAGGAGATGGGACATTGCATATCCATCCTGAAACAGGATGATCATTCACAGGAAGATCAGTGAGCCCCAGTTGCCACAGGATGTGGGGACAACAGCCCCTCGGCCTCACTTAAAGCCTAGTAAGCTTCTGTAAGGTGCTAGCACCTCCTGACCATGAATTCAAGAGCTGGTTTACCACAACAGCACATCCCCACACAGAATGCCTCAGCAGAGCTAGTCCCTGCATGAAAAAAAAGATTCACCTATGTGCTGTACTGTCCTCTCAATTAAGCATCATGGCTCAAACTTCATGCAAGTTTTAATCTGTTTTATAGCAGCGGCAAGATTGAAGTCTGACTTTATGTCCTTGCCTTTCCAAAACAGACCCCACAATGCTCTCAGACAGGGAGCCATTTGGGATAATCTTCTTAAAATCACAGAGAGCTCAAGAGGGTAAAAGGATATTTCCACAAAGCAAGCTTCAGAAACTACTCTGAATAAATACTGCAACATTGATATTTGCAAGTGATCCTATCTGGATGACAAAAACAATGCATTACCAAACCCCTGTCCAAGCTGCTGTTCAAGGGGCAAAGGCACTGCACACACGTACTCCTATGATGCTATGCATGGTTCTCTAAAATCCAGCTCCCAGGCATGCATGTACACCCCACCTCCCAGATATCCTACTCCCTTAAAACAGGCTGGATCAAATCAAAGGAGCCTGTCATCAAGGAAGCAAGGAGCTACAAAGACTTCCTGTCAAGACGGTAAGGAGGACAAGATGGTGACAAGTGTACCATCTGGCAATTTACTTTTCTTCCCAGGCTTCAGCACACAGCCCAGATTGAAAATCTTGCAGGAAATCCTTCCTACACCCATTACCTCTCAGCTTCTGTGTTACTCTCCTCAACATGAGCAGGGTAACGTGTTGCTTTCTCAAGATACAGAGACCAGAGACCGACCTGCAGGAGCTGCAGCAAATCCCTGCAGCACACACAGAGTTGCCTGTCCCCTTTAGGTTTAACTGTGCCAGGCTGTGGCATCCCAGCCTCCAGAGCCTGAGGCAGGCAGGTGGTGCTCTTGGAGGCTGCACAAAAAGCAAATCACCAATCTCATCCCACTGGATTGACACTTCTCAAAATCTGATTTGTTCTGCACACAATCACTCCTGAAATCAGGGGAGATGTCAGTCTAGGTAAGGCACACACCTCAATATAAGTAAAAGGAGAGAGAACCAGGCTCCTGGTTCATGAACTGGAGACAAGGACTACAAACACTACACTTCAGCTTTAGGATGAAGTGTTTACACAATCTGTAAACAGTTTAAATCAACCTTTGAGGATTCAGCTTGGCAGAATCTATGCCTAGAGTCCTAGTGATTTCAAGCGTCTAAGCTCCATCTACTTAAAAACTTCACTTGTATTAGAAAGCCAACAGAATTGTATCTGTTTGTGAAAGATATAGATACATATAGTAGTATATAAGAATATATACTACAAGTCAAGGTAAAGGAGCAGTTTCTGGTATAAGACATGATAGGTTTATTTAAGAAATGGTTTAAAATATAATAACAAGTAAAGAACCCAGCAAACAAAACCAAACCAGTTAATGTATAGTATATGATAACTCTCAAAAGATCTCTATTCTGCAAATTTTTCTAAGCATTTTACGTTTTCATAAAAGTTTCAGTGGCCAAAAAGATTTGATACAAACTAGCTGCATTATTCAGGTGTGTTATACAAAAGGAGAGCTTATGGTTTAAGCAGAGCCCAAACATGCAAAAAAACATTTGCAGTGAAGCTTCCCCATTGCCCTGCCTTTGTCACAAATAATTAACTGTCCCTTTAACTAAGACATCATCTTCTCTTTTAAAATACTGTGAGAGAGAGAAGGAGTACCAACATTCTGACAAATTTTGATGTATTACAAAAAGGTGCAAGTTGTATAGGACTTGGATGATGCACACATCAAAATATGAAGCTCGGTTCTATTCTGCTTGTTGCATCAGATTAAATACAGAGATTAGTTAGATTTCAGTGGTGTTTCTGCTGCTGTAAACATTAAAAAAAATAGAATACAGATAGTCTTGGGATGTGAACATGTATTAAAACCAACATAATTTCAAGGAAAAGGGGTTAGTGATAGCACTCAGAAAACACAGCTTATTGCTTAATAAACAATTATATTTACAGGACAATAAATGCATTCAACTGCCTATCACATAATGGCACTTTTTGATGGGCTTTAAGTTGTGTCTTTATAAAAAACTTCATTAGGCTACTAAGATCCTTTCACATTATCTTCAACTGGAAGAACAACAATAAATCAGCTCATCGTTCATGATCCCGCTCTGATCCCTGACAACTGAAATTCTCATATATAGCTTAATTAAAAAAAAAAAAAAGTAAGTACTGAATCAAATACAAGCTCTTCCAGCTATGGAATTGCCTCCGAGAATTAAGGTGAAGGCCATTCTTTTAGCAAGTTAGTAAAGAACATGGAATAAATTCAAACTACAGGCTAATCTGAACTCACCTCACTGTGTAGAAAACACATCGCTCTATTTACATCCCAGCTGAAATAAAACAGCATAAGGGAGGCATTTACTTTAGTTTAACAATATATGCTTATCTCAATACAGTAGATTTTTGACAGATTTCAATAAGTTTTGTTTAACTTAAAAGAGAGACAAACTTCCTGCACAACTTCCACCGTGCTTCCCTTGTATTTTGCTCTCAGAATTATCTTAGATAAATAGAGGTACATTTATCCATAGAGTCTTTTGCAGATTGTACATGTAGACTAAGGGTACTCTGTGCCAAGTACAAATTGCCTCCAGTACAGAAGCTCCATGTCTATGTTAGATCTATGTTAGTGCAGCACTATTGTCCAGCTATGTCCCTCTAGTTCTTAGCATAGTCTTAACAACATTTAGATTTGTTTTCTTTCATTAATTCTTCCATTTCCACTCTCTGCAGCTTCATGTGCATGGTCACTGAAATGGAAAGGCATTCTTCTGCCTTTTGACATCTCTACCAAACCACATGGAGAACACTAAACCTACGGACACCTTCTTTCATGTTCATCAAGCTGGACAGACCATGTGTCTGTCCATGTCCATGTCTTTCCATGTTTTTGTTTTCTTTGTTTTCTAGAACCTGCAGACCATCCTCAGCAGCATTAAGAGGTGGTATACTCCCCTACACTATTAATATGTTTGATTTTTGAACAGTCAGATGAGTTATCTTCCACACAAATACACACAAAAGTATTGGTAGACCTTTCTCTTTTAGAAAGATTGCTTTATTGATTCATTGAAGTATTTTCCCTATTCATGTCTCTACTTCTCACTGTACGCAGTGTTAGATGTAGAAAGGAGGGGTTTTGTTACCCTCATTTAAAAGAGCCTTTGAGTAATATCTTTTTTGTTTGTTCATGCTACTTCTCTGCATGTAGTAACTAGATTTCCTGCTTTTGCTTCATAGTTCTTTACAATTCCCTGACTCCTCTTTTCAGCTTGCTGTCATATAGGATTTGATTTTCAATCTTCAGATACTCCTTTTCTGTGATACCATTCCCCATCCCAGATGGCCAAAAAATATGTTCATTTGCAATAACTTTGTTGCTTTATTTTTCTTTTTGTTACCTTCACAAACTTTCTCATGCTGTTCTCCTTCTTCAGGATGAAACACGACCAGAAATACTATACTTAACAAACTTCCAAGGTCTTCTTAAGATTTTCTTCTACACAAAGATCATAAATCTTCTTAGTCAACCAGAATACAATCATTTAACTTTTCTGAGGTCTTGTTTAAAGAGTGTGTCATGATCAGATTTTCCTGTCCTCCTTCCCCTCTACAGAGGTTTCATCTATTCCTCTCCTCTTTGTCATTCATAAGTCAAATATTAGTTTAAGATACGGCTCGAGAGGGTCTGCAGGAACCACCAGGAACTGCTTGCAGTATGCAAGAGGGATTCTGGAGGACATTTGGGAAGGTGACTGTGTCATAGCTTTTGCTGCAACACAGGCAGCTAACTAGTAATTCTAAGTGTTAAAAGGGGTCATGCCACATATGAGTAATGGACATCTGATCTCCAGTCACAGAACATATTAACTGCAAACCGGGAATTTTGACATGGTGGAGGGGAATAAATCTAAACAGAGGAATATCATATCTTCATTTACGGGACGGAATCCCACTGCATCTCAGTAAATAATTGCTGCACATGTTAACATCAAAACTTCAACCAGATAAAATTTTAAAAGTGCCTAAAAGGCAGGCCCAGATAAGAAAAGTTAAATGCTTCAATAATAAATATGCATAACCCCAAGGGGGGCACACATAAATTAGCCAAAAAGGGGCCTCCGAGATGTGGTCCTGCAGGAGATGAAGGATCTGTACTAAGCTGGGAGGCAGCACCTCACTTTGCTTATTTCAGGTCTTGACACAAAGCACTGTGCAAATACCAGACACAGCCATTTGTAGGTTCTCTTATTCCTTTGCTAATTGATAATTCTGTTGCTCTTGCTCTACTTTGAAGGAACAGCTATCTGCAAAAACTGCTTATCAATCACATTTACCCCTGGCACCATCCTGCAGCCTGAACCTGCAGTATCCCAGGCAGCTTCCAACTGCATGGGTGCAGGATAGTGTCTGACAGGGACTGTACGGATGGACAGCAAGATGAGATAGCCCTGGCTGGCTGCAGAAGAGTTCCCCTGCACAGATGAAAAATTACTATGTCACTTTCAGGAAAAGAGGGCAAAATCTAAACTACCTTATCTATTAACATAAAGTAGCCTGCAATAGCCAGCCACAACAAAGATGCCATTACCTCCTCATCTTTTTCTAAAATCATCAATAATTTTGGTCCCCCTAGTTGCCCTACAATGGTAGAAGATTAGGAAAACTAGGAGTATTGACTGGAAACAATTGCCTGACATTTCCTCCATTCAGATGAGCTATTCTTCCCTTCTGCTATCTGGTTAAATCAGAAAGCTTTATACAAAAACACTCTCACATATGGCCATTTTTGAAACCCCCTGCAATAGAAAAGATGAAGAGAAGAGGACAAATAATGGAAAACAAACATTTCCATGAATCCAGCCTCTCATTTTGATTGTTTTTTTGTTCCCTCTTCCACACCCCTTCACATGTACGAGTTTGCATTTGCATAAATGCTGAGAATAAGGGCCCATACAAATACTCATTCATATGCAAACAAGGGTATTCACTCTTGTTCCAGAAGTGTTTGCCCTCTGTTTGCAAGGCTTCAGTCACAAAATCAAACAGCAGAAAAATATCATGAATTCCAGCTGATCAGTGATATCCCACCAATAATGCTCACTAGCCCAGAGAAAATAAAAACAAGCAAACAAAACACACTGATGTTCACAGTGCCTTGATACAACTAGGTAGTGAGAATAAACATATGAAAATCAGACTCTGCACACACTATGGTTATAAAAACACTGCATTTGCTGATAAGCTGGCTGTTTCATAGAGACAGAGTCACGTCTACCACAGTGGAGGATGCCTGAACACCTAGCTCTGCTTTCTGCTGCAACACAGGCAGGCAGATTTCAGCTTCAGGGTTGTGTCATTTGTTTCATTCCGAGGCACAAGAGCCCAGAAAGAAAGGAGAAACTCCCTAAGGGATGGTTGGGATGTTCACTTGGGAACAGAAGCAGCAGCATTCAAGTCACTGGCACCAATGTCTACAAAAAAAAAGTATTCAAACTCCTATTTCTATGCTCGTGATAAATTAGCCCACCAATCTCTTCTATGGCTGATAGCTGCCTGTCACACTCAGCTACTGAAAGTGTTAAACATCTTCCCTCCTACTCTCCCTTTGGCCACAAGTGCAGTTGTCCTAGACCCACAGTTTTTAGGCTCTAGCTCCTCTTCCAAACTGGTCTCTTGGCTTTCTGATATGTGTCGAGCATTGCTCTTTATTTCTGAAGTGAGCACTTACAAACACAGGGTTATGATGTACACAGGGACCTCATCCCTCCTTCCTCTCTTGCTCAGAGCTCCTACCCGGGGAGGTATTGGTTTTGGGATGTATCAGCACTTTCTGACAGTAGTTTTGGTCAAAAAAAAAAAAAACATTTTGTCTTACCATCCACATTCTTCAAGAGAAAAAGACCAAATCTGAAGTATGAGATACTCAAACCCCCACAACAAAATGAGAAGCTTTAAATACAAAATGTTAGTTGTTATGGATATTGCTCATAAACTGTGAAGGCAAAGCATTGTTCTGGGGATTTTTCTGAGTTTATTCTTTGCTAGTAACAATTCTACCAGTGATTTCAGATGTGCCCTTCCTGCTTTCACTTTCATCCTTAAGAAATGTTCTGGGAAGAGAAAAGTCATTTTATTAGATAGCAGGCAAAACCATCTTAAATAAACTCATTTTCAAAGAAACAAAGAAATGCTGGATCACATCTTGGCATCATTTATGACAGTGCAAACATATTGACACAGATTTTATTACCAAAATTTATATTTTGCATCTGTTGTCTAAGAAAAAAAGGGAAAAAAGTGAAAAAAAACCCAAAACAAAACAAAAGAAAATCACAATATGATCAAAATTATAGTTAAGTTTTAAATCTCCTTACAAGAAAGACTCCATTTAGGAACCAGGAGTCCACACCTGGAGTGGTGACCAGGCTGCACCTGCACCTCCCAGGAGCTCTGGCAGCCAAGAGCTTGCTCCTCCGTTGGTGTCAGTGCTAGGAGAAGTTCCCAATGCATCTGAAAATAGACCAGGAAATGACTGCAATTTACAACAAAAATGATAGGACACAGATTCTCAGAGGGACAAACCAATGGTCAATCTAACCAAGAAGGTGAAATTAAAGTTACAAGCATTGAACACAGTTGCAAAGGAAAACCATTTTGGCAATGCATCTCAAAATGTGCTGAGTTTTTTCATAAAGCTGAGTGAGTTCCTTTCATCAAACCCATAGTTTTAGACTTTAAGAAAATAACTATTTTTTACTTTCCCCGCAAGACTTTCTGTTTACTGGAATCACCTTGGTTAAGGTACACCATTTACTCCCAGGGGTTTTTTCTCATTTTCAACAGATTTGCAAAGGGCTACAGCAATGAGCAGGAAACACACAAGTCTTCTATTCTGATATGTATTTTGAGAGAGACTTATTTTTCATTCTCTTTATTTATAGTTTGTATTTGTATGGCGTATAAGCTGTGTGAGGAAAGCAATTGATTTACAAAACAGACTACATGCAGCACATACAAACTGACTCCTCTTACCAAATAGGAAAGACTTTCTCAATGCAACAGCTTGGTGCAGAAGAGCATGCTGAGCTGAAAAGCAAATACAGCTATCTGATTAATTGATTCTGACCTCATAAATATTATACTTTAGGGGCTCTAATGGAACTTCCTGAGGGTAAATTGCATGGTTCACCTCATTCATTTATATCTCTGGCTGACAGATGTACATTATGAAATGTCACTGAATATGCTGGCAATAAATGAGGTATAACATTAGCATCTTGGTTCTGTTTTCCTGAAGGAACACTTTTGTTAAATGAATCCCACACCAGTAAAAATATTATTCTCTACTATGTACACTTCTTTCTATTTTAATCAGTCTCCCAGAAATATATACCGGCCTTCCAAAAACACAGAGCCCCAGTAAATTAACAAAACAAGCTGCTCTTTTGTTGTGCATGTTTCCATTGTGAAGCTATATTGTTGGAGAATATTAGGCTGTGACAAGCATTTGATAGTGTAGCAGTTGCACTAATGTTATGGTTATTATCTTTACTAGCGCACAGTGAAACACAGTTAATTAAATACAGTGAAGAAATTGCTCCCTTCCCCTGCCTACACATAAATGAGATGATAAATTTGTTGTTGTAGTCAGCATATAGGGTCCCTTGACCTCTCTGCATGTATTTAGGTATTATTTTATTTTATTTTATTTTATTTTTTATTCTGTTGCCATTTGAGACTTATAAAACTGCACACAGAGGTCTTGAGAATAATGGCAAATAACCATGACATGTGGAGCTTAATGAAATTATATACCGTGGTGCATTGCAATAAAACTCGTAAGAATATGTGCCACACTACTGTAAGGCGTGCAAATTCCAATAAACCATTAATCCTTGCCATGAGCAGGCCATGACTGCAAAGGTAACTTTGCCAAGGGATGGGGTGAGGGGAAACAGAGAGGAGGAGGGAGAGAGGCTGAGGGAAGGAGAACAGAGCTACTGGTGAGTGTGGTGGTTAGAGGAAATGAACCATCCCTTTGGGATTAAACCTACTTCCAACTATCCCCTTTCCTCCCACTGTTAAGGCATAATTGTTATAAAGGACAGCACTGGAAAAACATGTAATTTATCTCTCACCAGTCGCCGACAGCTATTGCAGGCTTAGGAGCCCAAGTGAGGCTGAAAGATATTTCATCTCGTAGTGTTACCTCCAGGACAGCTTCTGAAGAGCTGCACGTTGGCTGCCTGCTGCATCTCTGCACAGACAGCAGTACAGGGGCAGCCCCTGCTTGTACCTGCTTCCCAGGCACTGGCCACAGACATGTTCCCCTCTAACAAATCTTTCTCCACAAGCTCCAAATCCCTCTCTTCAGTTTTTCAGAAGGGGAGTGAAGGAGGGAGGCCAATAGGGTTGGGAAAATTGGCCATCACAGGAATTTTCTGCAAACAGAGATTGAAAATAAGGGACAGAATTTGTGCCTGCTCTGCTACTACATCTGTGCGTTTATTGATTTACTCTCAGGCAGAGACTACAGCTGGACTGTAAAGGGGCCACACAAGACAGCTCTGCCTTTGCATAAAACCACAGAGGTCAGCTGTCACTTTGGTACTTATACTTTTTTGACTGAGTTTATGCTTTCAAAAAGGCTGGGAAAACATGTTAGATGTAAAGAGCACCATCTAGCACTAAGAGCAGGAACACAAAGCATTGCTTTTGTAACATCACCTCTGCTGCACACTGTGAAGGGCTCTGGGAGCTGCCAGGCTCTGCAACTGGGCTCAAGGTTGCTGCGAGGGGACAGTTGTGTCCTTGGCAGACAAGGATACCTGGGCTCCAGGGACATGGATGCTATGAGAAAAACTCCTCCTTGCTCCAGTGCAGTTTACTTTGCTTGGTCAAAGTCATGAGTCAGGCCTCATAAAAATCATAAGTGTTTTCGGGGGATTTTTGTTTGGGTTTTTCATTGTTGTTGTTGTGCTTCAGATTTTTTGTTTTGTTTGTAATTTAAAATAAAGCAGCAGGGATGAGGGAAAGTAAGTTGTAAATTCTGTGATGCTGCCTTCCTGTTCAGACTTTATATTTTTTGTCTCTATTCTGCTAACAATGTTGTGACTCCTAGTTGCAATGTTTGCATGTTAGGATGTTTGCTAGCATACCTCTCTATTAAAACAGGAGTGGAGATATGTTAAAGATCAGTAAATAGGCTTTCTATCCCAGAAAACCTTTCAAAGGTGTATATGCTTAGATGTAGACAGTTAAATATTTATACATAAAAACCAGAAAGACAAGTAGGAAGTATAATTATGATTATATAGGACTTCTTTCCTGTTTACATTTCTTTATCATTTAAGAACACTTGTCTCTTCTGCTTCTATCTTGCACACAACTGAGAAAAACAAAACACAAATATAACAAAAATAAAGCAAATACAAGTCCTTTACCAGTTTCTGCCTAAACACCAGCACACACGTACCTTGACTGATAATTTGGATAAAACAAGGGAATTACCCCACACTGCCCCATAACAGGGGACATTATCCCATGCATGGTTTCCTGGCCGATGAACCAGGGTCCAAATTACACAGTATCCAGTGCCATAAACCTAAACTTGCCAAGACATTACGCTGGTCAGTTCTGAGGCTGCTCAGTGCCTCCCACTCACAAGGGGCACAGGCACCGTTTTTCCCTGCTCGAAAGTGTTGTACCATACCCATCAGGCTATGAATATGACACAAAGTTGGACACTTATAATCCAATCCAGCAGGGAGCACTCAAGTGACCCAAGTACGTGCCACTGTGGGAGCCACTCACCCTGTCTAGATCATGGGGTGGAAAGCAGATCCCTTACAGCAAAGGAGTCTGCTTCAAAAATATTAGCCATGTCACACTTGTACTTAATGTACAGTGTCTAGACAGTATTGACTGCATGTACAGACCATCCTCCCAGGGACAGCTCTCTCTGAGACCTGCAGCTGTGCTGCTATAATTAAAGCCCACAGTCTTTTGGAAGTCACTTGCTTTTTCACTTGGAGTTTTCCTGAGTGGCCTTGCAAGCGAGGCAGCTACATGCACCTCTCTAACATAACAGGTGGAAGATGAGGAGAGGGAGAGCCATCTTTAACCAACTCTGAGCAAATTTACCTGTTTTATAAGGCATTGGTGGCTGATAGAAATAATGCTCTATTCATCTACACAGAGCATAATTTATTTTTCCCTTAAAATGTCCAGTATACCAGTTTATCATTTTGATCCCTAGACATCAACAGCAATATTTAAGACAGGGACGTATCAGTACTTTTTATTTTCTGCTCACATACTAGGTTTGCACTACACAGAGAAGCAGATGTTTTTAACTCCATAGCTTTACTTTTCTTACTAATTTGGTGTTTTATTTTCACCAAAATATTTCCACTTCTATAAATGGCCCAGGTAAAACGTCATTAATTTTGCCTCCAGCAGCCCACCCTCTTCTAAGGGTGTAACAGCCAAGGACCCATTAAGCTGCCTCAATGCCTCAGATTTTTCAGCTTCTCTCAGAAATCAGCTGGTTGGTCTCCCATAAAGCAAGCCAAGCCCTGCACTGCTCGGTGCATATTGTGGCACAGGAACAGCCTCGCACTTGGCGTTTGTTTGGCCAGCAGGGCTTAAGGAGCTGAGGGCCACCAACAGTGTCACCCAGCTCTCTGTATTGCTGTTGAGCAGCACAGCAGACACATCATTCAAAGGCTTCCCAATTCTCAAGGGACATTTCTATCAAAAATTAAAAAAAAAAAAAAATTACCAGGCTGGTCTTTACTTTTAAAAGACCTAAAATGCATTGCAGTCTTCTTCCTTCTAGAGCTCGTACCCATATTTTTACATTACCCATTCCTCCTTTCATCCTGAGGATCGGGTAAGAGGGTATTTGCAGCACAATCTCTCTCTCTCTGTTATTTGTAATTCTAGAGCTGCCCAGATAAGGTCAGAGCAGAATAACATCTGGCCAGATCAACACGAATATCTTTGAAGAGAAGGCCAAGGAGAGCAGAAAAGAAATGAGACCAAATACATGCCAGAACAGGAGAAGGATTAAAAAAAGGAGCTTGAGAATCTAAGCTGACAGGCTTGAATGCTCAGCAATAGTGCTAGAAGTGGTCCCCTCACAAGAGACAAAGTAGCATAGCCTGGAAACCAGTAATATGTGCAGAGCTTTGTTTAAAATTAGGGTAGGTATCCATGATGAAGACACAGAGCCTTTCTTAGATGGCAAAGGAGTGAGCATTTGGCAGACACCTGTCAGTAATGTACACTCACAGTGTCAGAGATTGGCTATGCAAAGAGAACCTCCAGGAACACAAAAAATTAATAAAAATAAAACTAAAATTTTTGCATGGAAACACAATTTGTTTCCCCTCTCTTACCTTACAATACCCCTTGAAGAACTAAACAGTGTCATTCCTCTAAGCCACTAACCTTCCTCGAATGAAACCATCATGTCTAGCATTAAATTTTTTCAAGCACAGGCCATGGTGAGAGATGTGGGGAGCTAAGACAAAAGTAAAACAACAAGCTTTAGAACTGTGTAAGAGCTTTTTCTGTAATACTGAAACAGACAACGAGCTCTTGCTCTCCAAAGAGAAGCAAGTGGATTCTGCTCAAGCATCTGTGAGCAAGTTATCTTGGGTCTAAGCTAGAAAAGATCACATGTTCTAAAATACTTACTCCTGATTAGGCACAGCCATTTCCATCTTGGAAAGGCCAAGCAGAACTGATCTGACTGTTGCCTTTTCTCCACTCTGGACCAGACCAAATGTCACCTTCCTAACTACAAGAAGACAGAGAAAAAAAATTAAATACATACATACCTACATACATACATACATACATACATACATACATATATAACCTCTTAAGCATAAAACTTTGCTGACTTCTCATGAGGATACTTATTTTCCCCATTGCCTGGGTCAGCATATGTGATCCATTGTTTTTGAGTTATACAGAGACATAGATAGACAGATTGATAGATAGATAGATGAATATGTGTGTATGTGTGTATATGTATATATAACACACACTTACAACAGTAGGTTACATATATTTCACTCCATAAATCTTCAGTGGAATATAATTCCACAGAGCTTATGACAAGCTATTTTCCTGATCCTTTGTTAAGCTTACTAGCATGAGCTCCGTCCTACTTTGTATGCTGCCTTCCAACTCATAACCTGATGGGGAGCTTACAGAAAAGCTAAACACAGCTGGGCAGAAGCTGGGTCAGATTTGCAAAGCAAAGCAGGAATCAACCACCAAGGAACTGCTGGGGACTCTAAGTCAGGGGTTTGGGTCATCTTTGGTAGCTTCCTTGCGATGCTGGAAGCCGGACATACTGAAGATATTTGTTCCCAAAGCACAGAGAAAGAAAGAGGGCCATCATGCTCCCCATGCCAAGAGTGGGAGAGAAGGTGTCTCATCATTCACAACGTAAGCCCAAGAGCTGATGGAAATGAACTAAGCTCTTTGTTTGAAGGTCATGCCCATGCCTGGGCAAACCACAAGACAAGCAAGTCCACTTGCTTTCTGAAGAACAAGCCTAAACAGCCATAAAAAGTATTGGCTCTAATAGTAAAGAAAGAGAATGGAGAAAACTCACAAACAGCTGATCCTCTCAGAGACAGGAGCCAGCTTCCCATTTTAGAATAGATCCCCATAACTAGAAAAGCACCAAAGAAGGAAAAAAAGAAAAAAAAAAAAAAAAGGTCAGATCCTGCCTTTGAATTCCTCATTTCAATTTATGTATCCTATCTGCCAGGGAATTAAAAGAAGAGAGGCAAATGCTGGAGATTTGCATAAGTTACACTGAAGCAGGGATGCATGCTGGTCTTCAAAGCAGCAACCTTCAACGTGGCTTCTTCTTCCTTCCCCGCTCACTTTATTTATTTTTTTTTTCTTTAATCGTGTTTTCTCTTTAATGATCTTCCCCCCACCCCGCCTGCCTCTCTGCAGAGTTGCACGGAAAAATGCTGCCATCCAGCGGCATTCCCAGAAAGAATTCCAGAGACTGGGAGTTGCGAGGGTCTGGAGAGCAAGACACCCCCCTCCCCCCGCCCTTTATCTTCCCAGAGCAGAGGGGCAGCAAAAGGGGTTCTGGAGATGGAGTTTTAGGGCTTGCTGGCACTCTGACTTTCACTGGCAGACATGATTTTCTCAAATCAAAGATACCATGACTGTAAGGATCCTGCAAAGTGCATTGATTACTCATTACTGAATCCAGTCTGCTCACAGGCAAACGGACTTGCTGTAACTGAGGCATTTGAAAAGACCTTATTTTATTTCCCTAGAATGATCTAAACAGAACTGTATAAAAATTGACTAAATATTCAAATATCTAATTTTATAAGTGTAATTAGAAAGAAAAAAAAACTAATTTTGAATTAAAAGTCCTTTTCTGTCATTTAAAATTATTTTCCCAGCACCCAAAAATTGCTAGTTTCTCAGATTGAAAGAAATGCAGTCTGATAACCTGTTATAGAAAACTGGGGTTTTTTCCCTAGGAATATTTAACATTATTCAATAACTTACTCGAGGACAAATGTCCACAGACTATGAGTTATAGTTTGAAGTCATTCATCTAGGTTTTCACAATCCATTAAGGCTTTGGAGACCTTTCCAAAACTTTTTGTTAAAAACTTGAAAATGTCTGTTGAAAATGTCTGTTCCATGTCAAGAAACTGTATGTATAAACATACAGTTACACAGCCAATGTTTCTGTCTCCCGAATGGGAAGACAGGAAGGGCTAGAACAAAACCAATCCTTTTAAACAAGTACATTCACTTGCAGAGATGGTCAACAATATTCAAATTAAAAAAAAAAAAAAAAAGTGGTTGCTTATTTGTCTTAGGGTAAAGGGATTTTGCATATCATCATCACTTAAACACATAAGAGCAAGACTAATGCACCAAGTTGTTTACGAAAAATTAACATGTTTGTGGACCTTTGTTTCGCCTGTGCCTTTAGCAGTATGTGCTAATATAGCATATACTGGCTGTGCCTGTAGCTTGAGTTTTTGCTGCCTTCTTGCTCCACAAATTTCCTACACCAGAAATTCCAAGCTTGGCATGAACTTGGCTCTGTTATTCAGGACAGGGTTTTAAACTTAAACATCTGCTTCCAGAGATAGCCACAGCTCTGCCTTCTGTCCCCAAGGGATGAATTCGGAATGTTTCCCATAGCATTCCCAGAGACTAGTACTCCCAAATGTCCAGCACCCAACATCCTGCCCCTGGGTTGTCTCCCATGGAAGAGGTGACCCTCTCTTTGGGTGACCTCTCCCTGCTTTGGGACACAGCAATCTATCAGGAATAAAACCACGGGGTTTTATTTTGGTTACATTAAATTATTATACTTATTTTCCCACACATCCAACTTTTCAGTCACTTTACAGATTGAGTACACAACTGCCCACTGCACGGCCCCAGTCCTCCACCAAAGGAAGCAAAATGCTGACTGGATCGTCCACAAAATTCTCCAATGTGAGTGGATGGAGTCAGACTGGAGGCTGGCTGGTTTTCTGTTAGACTGTCAGCTATAGGGTAAAGCACCAAGTCTAGATTTCCAGGCCATGTCCATATTCCACCTTTGTGGGAAGAGACAGGATGGAATTGTACTGCAGGCTGTGGGATGTGCCTGCAGAATGCCATGACAGGGGAAAGAAGCTTGTTTCCACCTGACCTTGGGGGGAAGAAATGCCACATGGCAGAGCCCTGCGGAGAGGAGCCTGCTGGAAGCTGCCGGATGGGTGGAGAGCATGCAATCACCCCCATACAAGGACATTAAAGTGTGTTATTGACATGGCAATGTGGGATAGGCTGCTCAGTGAAAAATACCATATAAGAAAATACTGGGTCTTGAAGCAGTGTATAAAACCAGCTCATTTCTCTGAATAAACGTCTCAGATTCTCTGCCAGTCTGAGGCTGTGGCTTAGTCATTACGTCAAGCTTTCATACCATACTGAAGTCCAAATGCTCCACTGAACCACAGAAAGGACATCTACCTCCACAGGCACCCATGAAAGAAAACTAAGATAGGACACTACTTGCCTCAGTGTAAATATGGTTTACATATTGGTTTCTGCTTCATGTGCTTCATTCCCAGTATAAACCATTTGCAGTAATCCCATTATATTAAACTGCAGGCCCGAATGTAAATTCAAGAAATTTTTTATTACTGAAGCTTACATTTTTCCATTCAAGCAAAGCCTATATAAATAGTTCAATTTTAAATCAAACAAATCATGAACCAAAAGGCTCAGCCTTAAAAGCAAGGTCAATATACCCACATACAGGACCTACAGGGACAGGCTCACAATATGTGGTAAAGGAATGTATATTCCACATGTGACAGATAATGGAAGGCAATGGGGTTAAATCTACTGCTGACCACTCCCTATGCCTGTTTGTTCAAATAGTTTCTCCATTATTTTCTCCTCAAAAAATGTTTTCTATCCTTGCCAACATCCTTGCCAACATCCTTGCCATCCCTCCAGCTACATATTTTGCAAAGTCCTTTATCACTCCTGTTTACTATGTATCTACTCTTTGATTAGACGTGACTTTGCACTTCCCAGAGGTGTTGCTGTGGTTTTAAAAGGATGAAGAATTATCAAAATATGAGAAGACTGTCCTTTGGGCCTATCCAAAGCCATTAAAATCCAGCAAAGTTCAAGAAAAGAGATTCATATTTCATGAGAGACTTTTTGCCCCCCATTTTTTACACATCCCTTTACTCATGCTAGTTGCATGAGCCAGTTTCTGCTAATTTTGCAAGAGTTGAGAGACCCAGATTGTTAAAACATTCTGTTTACTGGCCTGCAAAAGGTCATCTCTTTCAATGCTTGTCATTAAGCCCATTACTGTTCAATTTAATCATAGATGCTTAGAGAAAACACTCAAAGCAAAATATTACAATCAACATGTCTAAGTGCATTACATAACAGTTCAGTAGAATGGAAGCTTCCAATTTCCCGTCAGTACGACTGAGTAAATTATTTTCTTGAGTAGACTAATTACAATGAAATATCTCAACAAAAACCTCTCCTAAACTCCATCTATCAGTCATTTACTACATGCATCCCTGTCAGAAGAAATATCCACTTATCTGCTCCATTTAGAATAATGAGACTAATGAGTGTATAATTGTTATTTACCAAAATCCTTTATAAAAAGTAATGAAGGAAAAGTAACTGTTACATCAAGTAAGTAGAAAAAGACATTCCCATGGGATAGCCTTTCTGTGGGAATTGCACTGCTAGCAGGGAAAATTTCACATTGTGGAAAAAGAGTAAATGAATAGAAGCAGCATTTCAGTGTAACTGATGGAGAAAGCAAGGTGTGGACTTCCCCCCTTCCCAGGACACTCTTGTTAAGCTACGCAGAAACATGCAAAGGTAAATCAGCATGAGACTGCTAAAGCAGCTCTGACACCACTCAGTCGTACCCCAGACCCAAGCAGGACTCCTGTCACGTGTAGCAGAGCATTTGCACACCACCAGCAGTGCCCTTGCTTGCCTCTCACTTTCAGTTCCTAGCACTTCATCCTTCCAAGCATTGTGCAAACACTAGTGATTTTAAAATAAACAGGAAAACAGAACTGGCATAATAGAATGAAGGACAAGTCTGGGGGAATGTTTTCCCCAGGGCTGCAAGCAATAAATCAATGCACTACAAGATAATCATATAGTCAAACTGAGGATTCAGAAAACACCTCACATCTATGCCAGTACCACAGAGGAAACACAGTGAATCCACCCACAGATGCCTGAATATTTAAGAGTGCTTCAATCTTAGATCCTTATTTCAGAACACTCATTAATAACAACCCAAAAGAATCTACTTCAACTGAAAGAAAAAGATTAAAAGACCTTGAACCTGTAGTCCTAATGGACTATGCCAAACAGCATTATTGGGCTGGGAATGCATTCCTTCTCAAGATATCAGTTATCAGAGTGAAGATGGTAGGACCTGTAATGAATAGAAATAAATCTGGAACTGGAGCTAAAGTGAGGCTAGTAGAATACACCAATGAGTTTTTACCATGTACTGGTCCAGTTTGTATTCTCTTTCCGAAGCATCCAGCATTAATTTCTATTGAAAACAGATCATTTGGTCTGAACAACACTACTGTTTTCCTATTCTGAATCCCTTTTCCCTCACATTTATAAACACTTTGCAGAGGACTAAAAAAGAAGAGATTTGAGATCCCACACTATAGGAATAAAAATACTTTAGGAGAGGCAAAACTACATGTAAAAACTATTATATTTCTTTTTCGTTGCCCTTGTTTTTTATACAGAGTTAGACAATTTCACTGCATGTCGATAAGGTTGTACTACAGGATGAGAATCTCTAAGGAATTATTCGAAAGAGATAGTACTCAATAAAATTCCTGTATTTGAAAAGTTGCAACTAATACGTCCCATGTGAGACATCACCTCCAAAGATATGATAATTTTTGGCTCACACTCAGTCAATGCCTGACTAGTCTGAACACTAAATGCAGCTTACACTAACAGCAAATTGTTCAGCAGGATTGGTCAGAGGAAGGAAACCTGTTCCAATGAAAAAGGTAGCACTTGCAGTAGGTTTTTTATCCCAGCCTCATGATGAAAGAATTCCAAGAAAATATGTTGATTTGTTTCTGGTTTCTTTGGTAAGATACCATCTTTAACAGATAAGAAAAGACTTCTTGGGTATCTACCAACACTGAAGCAGCCATAGCACTAGTAAAAATATCTTATTAGTATGAATATTTTCCTGTCAAAAAATGGATCTGGTTGAAAACTGCATGTCCTTTTATAACAACATACCTACCCAACAAATTCAGGAATGGAACAACATATCCATTTCTTGCATTTAAGCCACCATGGAGATGTTTTGGTTTAGAGTATCAATTTGTATTCTTTCAAAAGTTAGATATTCCCATTAGGGAGAAAAACCTACCTCATTATACAAATAGGGGTTAAGTTTAAATCATAAGCAGAGATTTGATATGGTTAAAAAAGAAAACCCTAAAAAGATGAAAAAGTTATAGCCTATGTCTATAAATTCTAGAGCACATTCTGCTCTATGACTGCTGTGCAGGAGCCCTGGGAGTCTGTCTACAAACAATTCACATAGAAAAACATTCTAAAAATACCTAAATTCTTTGCAATTTATTTCAAATGCCTTTGTTACAAGGACTTTGGTTAGCAGAATAGGATAAGTGTACAATTTTGAGACAAGTGTTGTTATCAGAACATTACTGAAAGTGTCTCAACAACTGACAATAAGAACAATAAGAAAAAGACACAGAAACAAGATTTACAGCTTCTAGCCCAGTCCTCCTACCTGTACATAAAGTCCTTGGCTATGGCTGAAGACATGGTACCCCTTCTGAGGAGCTTATTGCTTTGAAAATTAAAGCAAAACCTAAGCCTTTTCTGAGAGTCTCTCCTCCTGTCCTTGCAAATTCACCTAAAGTGAGCAAAAGCCAAAAACATAAAGGTCCTTTTTTTTCTGCAAGAACAGCAAATCACATGAGAAAAGTAACAACATGGGATTGTATATTCTCCAGGATTTCTCCATCTAAAACCTGGGTGATTAACTTTCCACGTTGATGTTTCCAAACACTTTGCCTTACATTGTAATGATTAATTTTGTCACATTTAGAGCCACTAGAAATAATTAATCTTTAGTATCTATAATTTCTAAATGGGACAAATAGAAACCATGTTTAAACCAAAATAAGAACATACACTAAAGTGTGTTTGCTTGAATGGCAGGGCTTTTAGTTAAAATGATGCACAGCTTTGCTAAACTCTGAGAATATAAGGAAGATATAGAAGATCTTAAAAGTGGACAGAGATGTATTTAGCAATTTTAAAAAATAATGCTGCAATAAATTAAACAAGGAAGTCTCTTCACAAAAACACTAAAACATATAACTTAGAGTCTAGATACAAAATTCATTGTATGAGAATTCCTGTTTTATCTCTAGGCAGTCATGTCTATCTCTGCAACAATGAGCACAATAATCCTGCTCATGAAGTGGATTCATATTCTTCATGCTTTTTATTAAGCTACCCATAGATCTGAATACTTAAGCAAGCATTTCTATATACAGTGACTATTATATCTTCTTTTCTTATTATATCTTCTTTTCCCTGAGATATTTCAACACCTGTACAATGTTGCTCCTTAAATTACTCACCACCTGAAGCCTAAAACAATTCAGTGCTACTTTGAACCTGATGAAAAGCAGGTTATAATTCTCCTTAAGAACAGAGGATAAAAAAATAATCCCAAACTTGTCAACTGTAGATTTGATCCAAATTTCAGAAGTTTAAGGACACTGAAAAAAATAAACTGTTACTCAGACACCCATAGATTGTTTTGTTAGGAAAAAAAAGTAGTTTACTACTGGCATAGGATAACCCACATGTGAGGATTTTGATCTGTCAGAGGCGCTGATCAGTTGCTTCGGGCAGCAACAGGAGTCCCAGTGACTGGAGTCTGTTGCAAGTGACATCTCCACCTTGGTCAGGCAAGACTCCCCAAAATGTGGTTCTGAAGATTCCTCCTATCCAGCCACTCCATGGCCTAGATGACCCCTCCGGTACATGATCGATCCATTGTTATTGTCTCAAGCTTCATAGAAAACACCCCCTACCCATTTTACCTACCTAAAAAGTAACTGTACTTCATGACTGCTTCTGCATCTGTAAAACAGCTTCTACTGATTCACAAACACCTTATCAGTGCACAGTTTGGTCTGTTTTGCTGCAGGAACCACCTGGGCGTCACTGGGACAGATTCTTCACTCAGCGTGTTAGTAATTGTATTTAAGAAAAGAAACCGGTCTAAACACAGGAATAGCTTCTGAGGGAAAATCTTCAGGGAAGTCTGAAACGTCCACATGGAAAGCTCCAAATACTTGGTCAAGTATACCCCAAGAATAAGACAAATACTCAGCTGTGAAGACATCTAGTAGTTCGGTCAATGACTGAGTTTCAAATCAGTTCAGTGTCCCAGACCAGTGCATTACCTTCTCTGCTCAGATGACTAACCAAAGAGTTCCAGGATCACCCAGGCTATTAAAAGACTGAAGTGCTAGCACACACACAGGTTGCAACCCTGTTACCTGGCCACAATTATAACACAACAAACTGGATTTTTTTTTATTTATAACTTGAATCCCACAGCCCTTGCAAAAAAAACAGGTACCAGCAAAATCAGACAGCTACAGGTAAACCCATTACATGGATGTCCTGAGTAAGCCATGTTTTACAGCAAATTCATCCTCTCCACTAGAGAACACCATGGGACTTGCCCACAAAGGCAGCATCTCATTTGCAACACCATTTTACAGAGGAGGATGTTTTATGGACAAATATTTCAGAAGGTTTCCTTGTTATAAGGTTTTCTTGTTCTGTTAAGCTGTTCTGTCAAGTTCTGTTTAAGTTTGCTTCTTAGCCCTAAGTTGTAACTCTGTACCCCAGTTTCTATGATTATCCTTCCCTTGTGTTCCGCTCCTCCAGGGGAAGAGAGTTGAGTTGGCCAAGCCCATTCCCGGCCTCTCAGGCGGACAATCCGTATCCCTCTCCACCCATTCCCCTGCCCTTTGGGCGGAGAGCCCTTGTCACTCTCCCCAAAGCACACCTTTCCCTCTGGAAAGTTCTCCCTCACCCTGTGTGCCATTGCATCCTGTTTCCTAATCCCTCCCCTGCTGCTTCCCAGTTGGATGTTACGCTGTCATTCTTCCCCAGAACCACCCCTTTACCCTTTCCTCAGTAGTCCCTAAGCTTCCCCTCCACACGTGACCCTGATCCCTGTCCTCTGTCCCTGGACCCTCCGTGGGCAGTAAGCTTTTGGAGCCCACGCAGGAGACGCCTCCTTGCTTCTTTGCCCCTGCGGAAGCACAGCATCCCCTGGTAGCGGCCTGCATTCCAAGAGGAGACCGCAAGGGCCTCCAAGCCGCGTGGTGGGACACGCTGGGCCTCGGGCAGCCCTCAGCGCCAGTGGGAAGCAGGACCCTGTGCCACAGAGCAGAAAGTTTGTTCTCACAGCTCGGTGGTGAAAGGATGCCGCAGACCTCAGCTCTCATAAATATAAAGTTGTGCTCAACAGAGCATGGAGCACTGAAGAAAAGTCCTGCCCTAGTAAGTAAATGGCAATGTACTCATGTTGCAAAATTTTGCTTAAAATAAAGACAGCATTGCTCAGAAGGGCCAGAGATACGAATATCATCTCAACCGTCACTGGATTTTGTGAGCTGAGAAAAAATATGCCTAACATTTATGAATGGTTGCTATTTAAAGGAAAGGCAACATATGGCAAAAATTATTTCAGGATTAGAGTGCTAAAATGGGTTACAGTAGCACTTAGAGTGCCTGACTGCTAACATGACTAAGGACAGCCATATGATGAAGCAAGAGAACTGTGTCAGTCCTCATTGCTTTTTCCAGTACTTCATATAAATGTACTGGAAAGGTCAAAAAGATACTATATTTGGATTTCGCTTATCCTGCTATTCCAGTTTCAGCTCATGAGCTATACTGAAGGAGACTTGTGAAACAGTAGGCATTTAAAACATGAGATAAACACAGTAAGGCGCTCAGCCCCTTGGATAACGTAAAAGTAGTTCTGCCAGAGTCGATAGCTCCCTATATCAGCTCCTGAGAAGCAAGTACATGCGTCTCATCTGCACCTGCATAAAATGAAATGGTTGCTACTTCACTGATGGTTAACTGTACAAATACTGGAGTCATCCCAAAACCCTGAGAATCCACTAAGCCTTTGGAAATCAGGTGGGTTTTTTATCCACTGCTGCAAAGATACCATTCTTCTAGTGCAAAAGAAGTTTAAATTCTTAATGTTTGTTTCAGGCAATACTTTCCAGCCACAGAGAGTCAAGCAAAAGATAAGAGACTGCACCAAAAGCAATACATAGCCTAAGATCAGATTGCAAAAAAATGAAGATCATCTGGATTGCCACAAATTAAGAGAAAATCTGTTTACTATAATCCTCCCATGCAAATTATAATCTTTATTTTTATTCAAATTTAACTACTGCATGAAACAGAAGAATAAACATCCCCAAGCTGCTAGCATAAAAATTGAGTTGATCTGTCTAGAGACTGAAGTATCTGGTTACTGTACCAGAGGGAACCTGACAAACCTTCCCTTTGACTGGCAGCAGCAGATTTATAACCTGTGTAAGGCACTGATCTAGATTATTTCAGATTCCTTTCATTCTCTACAAGCAAGAATACACAACAAGCAGATTTTTCAGAGAGTGATTTATTTTTCAAACATTTGAACTTTATTTAATGCCTTCAGTAACAACTCTGCAATCTGCGGCCCACCATTTATCCAGCTCTGTTTTCCTGAAGTCGTATGGTTCCTAGTCTGCCATCTTTGAGTCTCACCTTGGATTTGTCCTGCTGTCCAATAGCAAAGCTGCTGGTATTCCCAGAAAAGAAATTTTTTTAATCCAACTGCACATAGCAACTGAAGTTCCTGCTTGAAGCACAGATTTGGGTACTTCAAAAAGGTAGTAAACAAATGAGACATTTGTAGAGCAATGGAATTAAACTGTCTTCTGGCTCCTCTGCCAGGGCCTTGAAAGATCTGGTCCCAGCTTTGCTGTGCTGTGAGATTTGGGTCTTTTTGTACTGAAATGAATCTGAGGGACTGATTGTTTAAAACACTAAAATTGGCCATGATTCACTCAGTCTAGTTGGCATCACATCTGGGCAGAAATGTATTTCAGGCTGAAAAATGGTTCAGCTTCCCTTAAGATGACAGTTGACGCTTTTTCTACTCCATTAATTTTTTTCCAGCACTCACACACTCCAGCAGCAACAATTCCCAAGATTTTCCTTCTGCAGTAACCCACACTGCAGTGAAGAGTGGGCCATGATCTTTTTTAGGCATATAATGAAACAGTAAAAGAATTTTGTGCAGTTTGTTTTTGTGAGTCCATTTGCTTTTGATTACAAAGCTGTGGAAATCATCACTTTAATCCAAATCATTTTCAGATACTTACACCTAAATGATGCTCTCTATAATAAATTGCCATATTTTATGTAAACAGTGCAAGCTTTATGTGCTGCTCTAAAAGTTCATCTGTTTCATCTAGCCCTTTGAGGACCCAGGCATTTGGAATCAAGGCATGAGCTATATTCTCTTGTTGTTTTCAGTATTGTGGACAAAAGCCACTTGCGTTTTCCTGAATAAGTATTGCCTTATTGCCAACACTGTGGGAAACCCTTGTATTTTTTAACGTAAACAGAGGCTAAAATTACTAACTAAGCATTCGCTTGTGTTTTGCTCCCCATAACAAGGCTGACTGCAGAAGCAGCATGCCCTTCTCGCTGCTCCAGCACTTACACCAGCAGGACTGTCATGAATTGTAATGGATGGCTAATCATACCTTGTGCATGTCGTACAGCTCTCTTTTTGATAGTTCCAGGCATATTTATCTCAGCTTGCAATTTACTCATGTCAGGCTGTATCCCAGCAGTACATAGTCTGTCTCTTCAAAATGTTGTTTTGCTTCCAGAGAACTGGCAATTTTCCTCCTTCAGTTTTTATCCAAGCTCCACTGGAGTTACCTGAAGCCTCCGCACAGACTTATTGTTGTGTCCTTTTTTGCACCATGCCTGCCTTTACCCTCTCTCCCACCCCTCCTTTTGCCACCACGGGCAGTGCACACCCTGACAGGCATTCCCAGGTGTCCGACTCCATGCGCCAGGGATCTGCACAATGCTGAATGTGCAGACCATCTGATACATGGGGGTAAGCTTTTCAAGCAAGCCTTGCCAAAAGCACCTTAGATACAACTCATTATCAAACTTTATCTGCCAGGAAGGTGTGAGCCACTCACCTTTCAAAACTAATAGGTATGTGGCATTTTTTATAATACTTTGTCATCTTGAGAGACCAGATAATGTCCTTTCTCTTTCTACCTTTTTTTCTAATGGATGAATTTAAGCACACAATCTGCCTCTTTTTCACCATCTGGCAAACAAGTCAGATAGCCCAATTAGTTGGATACAGAGAAAGACTAGGAATGAAGACTAATCCAAATTTCATCTAAATTTTCTTGGAAAGGAAAAAAAAAAAGAATGTTACATAGACCCTGTTTTTTTACTTAACTTCGTGAGGAAAAGGTTGCTAATTATGTTTTATCTGGCAGTAGTGTATCCTGAACAAAACAGCAGTTCAGACCCTGGTTTTTTACTTAACTTTGTGAGGAAAATGTCGCTAATTATGTTTTATCCTGAACAAAACAGCAGTTCAGATGGAGAAGTTTGATCTTGAATCTCTGGTTGGTCACTCAGGTTTTATGGTTTGAATTAATTTCACGTGTCTTCTGTATAAGACTTTCTACACAGCACTTTTCTGCCTTCAGCCAAATTGTTATGGAAGGTAAAAGCCACAGCTGTCAAGTAAGTATGATTTAACCACTTCAAGCTAGCAAAGAAGATAGCAAAGAAAGACTCAGTGAAATGGAAAAGCTTTCAAGCATGGCCCAAGCCACCACCTGCTCTGAGGGAGCATCCAGCACACAGAAAATATTTGTCTGACCTGATCCTTAATTTGTTTTGGCATCCACCAAACACTCCCCATGTAGCCTAAGTGCTTCATCGGGCTAACAGGTAGAAAGTTTCCTTTCCTGCTATCAGAATATAAAATTAAGTTAATTTCTCCTTCTCATAAGCAGTAAGAAAGACGGAGCATTACATCTTACTATATAGTTTATAACAGAAATAGCTAAGGAGCCATTAGGTAACAAACCCCATTCTCTTAATTTTTCCTATCAGGCCACAGTTTCTTAACAGCTTCCTATTCTTGTTAGTTTTTTCTCAGTTCCCATTCTAGAAAAAAAATTAAATTATTTCACAAATATTTATATTCACATTGTCATGCCGTAATTAGTCCTTGTAATAAAGCACTGGAAGATGTTTACAGTACCTAGAAGCCTGAGTTCAAGCTTCAGAGGTGTTTCTTTAAAGGGCATCTTGCATGTTTCCCTACTCAATTGCCTCCATCACAAGTGCTTTTTCTCAGTGAGAAGCATGTTAATTTATGGGTTCCCAACAGAAGACTATTGCCCATCATCAGCAATGACTGCCACACCTGGTCCACAAAAGTTCTGCTCTTTGTCCTTTCTTTAGCCTTTTCACTTGTGGATACAACTGTCCCAGAACAAATCTCTACACAAAATGGAAATAAAACGTCTATATTTCAAGGCAGTCAAAATGCCATCGTGGCAGTCTGTCTGTCTATCCAGGCCCATCAGTCCTTTCTTGTTATTTTTGACCCAAGCAGGTACCTGAAAGGTCACAATCAGCCAGGCAGAGGAAGTTATTATTTTCTGAGGCAGAGAAGACATGCAGAAAATGTTTCTTTTGTATGCTCTAGAGCATCATATCTTGATACTGCAAGTGTGAAATAGAGTTGCTAATGTCTTCTCCTTCCCCTTTTCCCCACACCTTAGGGAGAAGCCCTGCAGATTAAACAAGGAGGTAACTAATCACCTTGCACATAAATGAAAGGTTTCCAAGGAAGTTATCCCTATCACAACATAAATACGAGTAACTCCACTGAAGACAATGAAGATCCACTGGGATAAAAGCATTAACCAAGGGTTAAGAATTTTATGCAGAATTCATTCCTTTTAAAAAATCTTTGGAGTCCTTCCACAGAAGAGATAAAATCCTCTGCTCAGTTAAGAGTGGTTACAAATTAACCTTTCATAAAGGTTTCCAATTGAATTTTGAGAACTTTTCCATTAGTACAGAGTGATAATATTGTCCCTGGAAAGTGCTTTGTTCCTGCAATGGTACAGCATCTATACAATGCCTCTTCATCTGAGCTATTAGAGCACACAAAGGTAGTTGGAGTGTGAATCCATTTTATAGAGGCTATGTACCACTTAGAAGAATGAGGGCAATAAATTCTGTAACTGCCAGGATTTCTTCCCAATGCAACAAGATACTAATTTAACTTCACAATTTCAACTTAAAACCTGACCAAGAAGGACAAATGCTTATCATGTTAATACAGAGTTGTCTTTGGAATTGAGGCTGTCACTGCAGAAGCCAGGTAGGGGAATTCCTCAAATTTCAGGGCACAAATGTTTTTGAACCTTTGTTTAAAACCCTGTGGGAGAAAGAGGATTCATTATGACAACAGATTTTAAGAGAAAAATCATTTTAGCAGCGGTATGTTTGACCTCGAGTATGATTTTTGCATTGCACAGTATAAAAGAAATACACTATTTCTAGCAATGAAGTAGCTCCAACTGGTAAAACAAAAGACATTGCAGACTGAGAAGTATCTGAGGAACTGACTGTCTTTCATAACAAATGAAATGAAAATTCCACTCCATTTACTGTGCTCCCACGGGAGTAATGCACACAGCTAAGTTTCAACCAAATGGAAAATGCAATAGCAGCACTTAACTTCATTTTCTTGTATCTGTTCTCAATTTTATGAGGGATATACTTTAAACATCTGTAAAAATTATACTGAAATTGTTTTTAAATTAAATGTCACAGAATATAGTTGAGAAAAAACAGCCTTCAGCACATGAATTACACATTGTTTTAAAACAATACATAACAATGATTAACTATATGCAGGTACATTTAAAGAAAGGATAGTCGAGGAAACTCAGTGGGATAATCCTTTTTCCTCCTTTTGCAAAAAAGTTGCACAAGATTGTCCCTAGAAGCCCAGTAAAAGATCCCCCTCTTCCCAACCCCGGCATCTGAAATCACAAATCCTTTGAAGAAATTATGTACTACTGGTAACATTGACAGAAGACTTTCATGATTTTCCACCGGACACTCTGAATTCAGTGAAGCATGCATATAGTTTTAATTCGCCTATTTGAAATTATGTTATAAAAATGGTTTATTTTTTACCAGAATAAGTTGAAGTATATTTTTAAATATAAAGTGTGACTCTGTGTGTGTGTGTCTGTGTATAAATGTGCACATGCAGGCTTACTCTTGCAATATGAGCACCCTTTTGGGACTGCATCATTACAAACCCACCAACTCCTCCTCCTCCTCCTCCTTTATTGAGCAGACATTCAGGGAGATGACTTTCTCTTCCTCCTCTGTCTTGAATACCCAGAGTGATGTGGAGAGATACAGCAAAAGCTACAGCTGAGATTTCAGTTTATCCATATGGATGTGTGAAGGGAAATTAAGACCACTTAAACTTATCAAGGTTCCACCAAATTCCACATTTTTTTTAACATAACTTATGCTAACCTGTGTTGAAACCTGACTATTTTTGCTTCTAAGGCAGGCTCTGTGAAAGAGTCATACAGCTGTTCATATTTAAGCTGGCTCTGCAAACAGAGCGCAGCGCTCCAAAGATGTAATTAATGGTCATGTGGAGCAGGGTGACTCACCATCTCTTAATAAGTCACAAGTGCTACAGGCATGAGCAAAACAGGCAAATCACACAAAGTGGTTATCAACATGTCCTTCTCACAACCCCAAGTAGGAGTGCATTTTGTGTCCTACAAACCATAGAAAGTTTGTTTCCAAAAGGTCGTAGATACTTCTGAAGTACATTTGCTACAAGTACATCCATGGCACACACAGCTCAGGAACAGTTAACCTGGCAGTCTAACTGAGAAACAGGACATCCATAAGTAAAGGGGGTTTAAGCCAAAAAATTAATGGTTTGTTTGGTTGGGGTTTTTTTTTAAGAAGAACTAAAACCAAAGCAGTATAAATAAGCTGATTTGTTACGTATACACAAATATGATCACTGCCATTCCATTCACTGGTAAAAGACTGCTATCCCAAATCATTTCAGGAGCAAACCCCAAACTCCCTAGTTGTCAAACACTGAGTGCACCTGCAAACCTAACACTAGCAGCCTCTGTCCTAGTGAGAGGATTGCCCTCTGGCATTCTTAAAACCCTTGACTTCTTTCAGTAGTCATCTTTTCCTATCTTTCTCACTTTGATCCTTTCAATATATTCTAACATGGCACTGTTTAACAGCCTTCATACAGGGTAAAAAAAAAAAAAATCTAAGAAGAATTTTTTTCTTCTTGTTTGGTTCTTGTTGTTTTTTTTACACAGCCAGTACAGAATAAATTAATCCTCCATGAACACTTGTTACAAAGCACCACTATATCACTTTCACTTTGACTTCACCTTTTTCCTTCACAGAAGCAAATGAGCAGAGAATACATTCATACACTTGAACAGAGAAAACTAAACAGTTCAAGCATTCTGTTCAATCATCCGTATAAAAAAAAAAAAGCAGTTAAAAAGTAACAGTTTCTTCATATCAAGCACCTTTCTTTTTGTTTTTAAAAGTGCTCAAGAGAAAAATCAGAATCAAAAATTTCATGTCAGATCAAAAGAAGTGGTGATGGACCTGAAACAAATTGAAATGCCCTTGAAATGTTCATTTCTGAAATGTTTTTTCTCTTTTTCAGAACTGCCAACAAAATGAGCAACAATCTGTTCCTTACAATCTATTTTGCTCTTAAATTTTGCTACACTAGCACATTAAATTGCAAGTGTCTTAATCAATCAAAAGTGACTTCTCAAGGAGTTTTGTTCCTTGATGATAAGCTTACCTCTACTGAGAAGTGGCTGAAGTCCTTTTTCATGTCTTTTATACATGATAAAAATACAAAACTTTTGTTTCACTTTGACTTTGTAGTTTATTTTATTTAAAATAGGGCTAACTCCAGCTTACTGTTTTTACGTAAAATGACATCAGAAAGAATAACAGATTTAATCAGGAAAAAATACTGAATACTTACTACAAAACCAAACGAGTTTTCCTGCAGTGGGATGATTCTCTTGTTTATTCATCTTACAGCACCACCATGTTTGAATGAATCAGCTTTTCTTGATATCTCCTAGTCATAGGTCTGCAGCTGAGAAGCATAAAAGACCTTTCTCTTTCCACTCTCAATAAAAATCTAAAATAAAAAATTCTTCCTAGAAACTGTTTAAAAACATTAAGCGTACAACAAAAGATTTTTTTTCCAAGAGCTTGTCGTAGATCCCCATTCCTTGGACTGACATGGCTCACATACATTTTAGGTTTTATGAAAACGTTGGACCCTTGAGGATAAATGCCATCCTCAGCACGTGTGGGTGAGCTCAGTACTGTTGGAGGGTTTTGCAGACCACTGAAAATTCTTGAATCAGAATGTCCTTTTCTAACAAGCGATTTCTTTGAGGCTGCCTATAACTCTCCATTGCTCTGTGCTCCCTCTGCATGCAGGAGTTCCCTCAAGGTGACCTTCACCACAGACAGTGCCCACGGGAACAGATCTCCAGCCACCAGCAGCACCACATTGCTTGCACAGTTGCAAACGTCACGAGGGAAGATGAGGATCAGCATTTCCCTTTATCCACTAGAGACTATAGGTGCACGTGTGCTCACTGGCTGAAGAGCAGATCTGCTGAGCCAAACTCAGCACCCCTTTCCCCGAATCCTCACTAACCTGATACCAACTTCCATTCACAGGTCACTTGCTCCCTGCAGTCCACTAAAGCAAAGCTGGTCAAGGTAGCTTGGAGCAAGGGAAAGGAGGAACAGTTCCTGCTGTTGTCTCCACATCTTGGCATCTGTCACGTTCGCACAGCACAGAATGCTGAAGCAGACCCCAGTATTCAGGCATAGATTCACAGGGACTCTCATAATGATTCTTTTGGGGTTTTTTAAATTTGCAGTACAAACAGGTTACAAATTAAGCCAAAAGGTATTTTGCTTTCACTGATACTCTTGGTGAAAGGTGCATTTATATCAAGAGATCACTTTGTATTCTTAAAATTAACAATCTGTCTAATCATGCTCTAGGGCTTTACAAATCCTTCATGCATAAAATTTGTCATTAACCATTAATTTCACTACCATCAGCATGCTAAAGCTATGAAGAATTAGACCAGGAATAGATAAGAAACAATATCACTACAACAGGAAGAAATCCCCAGACTCACCAGCTTGGAGCAGCTCTGGAGGCAGGGCTTCAGGTTCCTCATTTTGCCATCACATAGCTACACAGAGGACAATTAGCTTGGTGAAACCAATGCCAAAAAAAAAGCATGCAGTTTCATCTCACCAGGGAAACAGAGATCTTATTTTTCTCAGAGCTCATTTTACACTCTCATGAGAGTCTGAAAACTTCAATCACTAAAACATGAACAATCTAAAACAAACTAAATATTGTGTATATATTACCTCTCTTCAGACTGCCTTGTGTTTAAGTCAGAGAGCTCCGAAATATTTCCTCTGTCTTTTTATTGGATGAAGACTAGAAAAGTTCCCCTGATGTTTCAAGGGATGTTTTAGTCTCAAATTAGTGGATTATTGGATGTAAAACAAAGGCTATGTTGTGCAATGGTATGTTTAGAACAGAGCTATTGAAAAATTAGTGTTCTTACAAAGTTAATTACTTTTCAGTTTCAAAAAGAACTTGACCAAGTGGTTTTGATAGAATGCTGTCCATAGGGACAAAAGGCTGAATCCTTAATCTGATTATCACTGGGATTTTGATATGCAAATCTATTTCAATCCCAGAACAACTGAATTATTTGAAGGTTTGATTTAATTCTGCATTATATTCTTGAAGCCTACAGCGTTCTGTCAAATCCAGACTTGCTTTGCACAAGAGAAGTTATGCTGGTACAGTACAAAGGATGTGTAAGTTCCTGTCATTTTCCATCTCTCTGCCCCAGACCCACAGATATCCTTTGTTTCTTCTCTTTGGACTTAAACCAGCTGCTAATCAGAGATTATTTCCTGTGGAACATGATGTTAGAAAGACATAAATTCATGCAAAGCCTAAAATCTCAAACCAAAATGATCGCTAGCAATTATCGAGTTCCAGAAGAGCCTGGAGATTAGGCCACCACAAACATGTGTAGCATCTGACTCTGCAATATAAGTGTGTGCACCTGCTATAAGAACAGGACAGGAATCGCCACATTTAAATATTTAATAAAATACTACTCTAATCAATGTCCCAACATCCTACACACAGGAAATCTGCCCTCATTTTTATGGTGATGAACTTATACCAAGAAACTGGAAACCTAATTACATTTGCTTGTCCCTGCGACCACAGAATATAATTATAGCTATCACCAGCCAAAATAACTGGACAGCTCTTCTGAAAAAAAAAAAAAAGTCTTCTTACTTGACTGGAGATGCTTTGATAGGAAGGAATTCAGAAATTTAACCATTAGCCTAAACAGAGAGGAGAAAGGAAAGGAGACACAGCGTTTGCTTAGAATATTGGGAACATTGCAGAAACATACATTGAAGAGGGAGTGAAAATACAGAATTTTATATGTTAATCTAACATCAGCATTGATATTAGCATTTAGATACTAGTTCAGAGGGAAAGCAGAATTATAAAGAATCCTTTGTCAGTTGCATTACTGTATCTGGATGGATAAATCTTAAGAGAACATAAATTTGGCTGGGGATGGTGTGAGACAGTCTAGTGACAACAAAAGCAAGAGGAAACATATGGGTGAAAAGAAAGACAAAAAAGAAACCCAAACAGAAACAAGAGAAGGTTAGTACCCTTCTTGCCTTTTAGTCAGCTCCAAAATACTGTCAGCTCTCCACCCCCAAAAATGTGTTAAGACTATTTCCTAGCTAAGAACAAGGCCCTGCTGTATAAGCAGCAGAAACAAGGCAACAGCAGAGAGGCAGTAACAGAAGCAGGACAAGGGCCCCCAAGGCAGCAGTAGTGGTTTTAGCACCTGCTGCATCTTCTCACCAAACACAAAGCAATAGGGATAAGAAAAAAAAAAACCACCTAACATTTATGTTCTTCTTGGCAGATGAATCCTTTAATTCACCACCTGCTGCCCAATTCCAACAGCGATATGCAACATCCATGGGTGCATTGCAGGAGACCAGTGAGGAAACGATGGAGTCTCTGGCACCAGGAACTTCTGCTTAGCAAAAGGAAGCAATAAACCCCACAGTGGTCCCCCTCAGTTTGGAAGCAGCCACTGACAATCTTCTCAGTCAGAGAGTTAGGAAGAGAGAGAGAAAGTGTCTCTTACCTGTCTTCTCAATTCAGGCAACTTTCACACCTCAGTTTTAAAGGTGTGCTCTGGTAGAGTCAGTCTAAGCATCAAGGTAACACATGTCTTAGAACAGCTCCCAAGGAGGAAGCATTCACAGAAAATGGAGATGACCAGAACCACGGGGCAGATGTGAAGCAACCTCTCTGGCTGATTCTGTCACTGCCAGCAAAAGGGTCCACAAGAGCAGTGTGGAAGAAACCAAAACAGATAGATGGCATTGTGCCATGATTCCTGAAGGCGGACACCTAAAAGCCAAACCATGGAAATAAGAAGAGAATAGCAGAAGAATCAAGACTGAAGACACCACAACACCAAATGTGTCCATTGCTTTTGGAAAACTGCATAAAAATTAAAAACAGCAGAGATATTGAATGAACCTTACTCAAGAATTTTGAAATACTTACGTATATCACTTTCCTATAAAAATGACCTTCTTAGGAAAAATAGGAAATACAAAACCTCTGTAAAAGGCTTTTATCATTCAAATGTCAAGTCTGCTTTTGATAATTTCTAACACATGATTAATTTATCTACACAATTATGCATTAGCAAATGATATACAAGTAAGGAGAATTGGTAATATTTTCTATGTGTGCACACTGCACTGAATCTACCTTTAGTCTGCAAAAACATACCCTGCATCTCTGGCAGGTGAGTTATAAACTTGGTTTATAGTTGAGATTTCCCCATAAATGCTGTTTGTGATCCACTGGAAGAAAAATAATTGTTACACTGAAGCAGCAGCTCTCTTCTTTGCATGAGAGATATAAAATAACACTATGAGCAGCCAGTAAAATAAGGCCTTTATTCCCTTTTAGCTGGTGAACAGTGTAATAAGTGTTGGCTGAATTTTCCAGCAAACCCAGCTACAAACAAATGCAGATTTTGGGGGAACACAATAGACAGTGTGCTTTTAAAATGACAGCTTTCCTGTCGGGATACAGCTGCTACAGCAGGAAGGATAATTCAGCAGTACCATGGTTCTCTTTCAACCAGCCTGTTCCACACACTGAATGAGACAGTAGGCCTCAGAATAAAAGGTATATGATCCACATAATTTTATCACTGCAAACACACAAGTGAGAAGAGTTTTGCAATTTGGGCTAAACTACTTTAAATACCATAGCTCCTGGAGAATTGGTCTGCTAACATAAAAAATTTTCCATTGCTATATACATTATATTCATATGCTTTCTCACTGTTCTTCACTTCTTTGGAAATGAAACCCTCTGCAGAGGACACGAGATATGGTGATAGGGCATTACTTATCCCCTCTCCCCATTAAGCAGATGGTATAATGACAACTGGTCTGTGAGGAAGAGTATAAAAGAGGTATTTTTCTGCCCTTCCAGTGAATCAAATTAGGTCAGCAAAGGATCCAGGGAGCACTAGGGCTGCTGCAGGAAGGATGAGGGTAAGTTGCACATCCCAGAAGGTAGATAGACAACTTAGAAGTTTGTCATAAACCATCAAAAACCTCCAAAGTGCACCTCGACTCACTTCTGGGGCCTTCCAACCGAGGGCTGTGCACAATCCACAGTGTTGCAGCAGTGTTAGACACACACACACTCCTCCCAGGGGAGGTACCTGGGCATTCCCACCTGAACCTGAACATATATTAACCTATTGAACTCTGTGTTTCATGGGGCTCCCTCACCTGAGACAGACCAAGACTGCAGCCCTCACATTGACCAACAGACATCATAATCACAGCCATCAAATCTCGTCACTCGATCCAAGGGGTGGTGATATCTTTCCTCTCTGCTATCCACTCTTACCCTTCCTTTCACTTTCTTTCTTTTCCTCACATATTTTCTTAAAGGACTTTTATACTGTTGTATTACTATAGTTAACAAAATGGCTACATACCTCCTGGCTACATACCTCCTTTCCATTGCGACCAAATGGTTCTAAAATAAACCCCAAACACACACACACGTGCACACGCATATATGTATATGCACAAACATTGGTCATTCCATTTCATTTCATTCTAATCTGCTCCCCAAGGGGTTTATTGACAACAACCTCAGTTACCCTTGCCTTCAGGAGTGGGTTCCTTCCTGGTTCCTTCCTTCCTCCCCCTCCTCCTTTATTTTCAAAGCTGGGAAAAACTTCTGTTCCTAGACCAAGCAAGAGACATGGTGCATGCCATGTCACCAGTCTCACTCTGAGAGGCAGACTCCGAAGCATATTCCTGCTGCAGAGTCTAGACATAGCCAAGGAAACAGCTTGATTAGAGTAATTGAGCAGTAAAATGCTTCATGAGAGTCTAAGGTCTCTGAAAGCAGACAGGACAACAGAAACAGATTGAGAGCAGTGCTGTGTCCTTAAGCAGGAAGAAAAACAAAACCAAGATAAATTAATTTCTGATACTAACTGGCACTTAAAGCTTGCTCTGTCTTGTTTATCTTAATAGCTTTTCAAGTTAGGCAAGAGGTAGAGCTATGCAGCAGAATTACAGGAATTTGAGGGGTACTGCACACTACCAGAAAACAAATCATTTTGGAGGAGACACAAAGCAGATAAGAGCAAAACAGACACAAAGTGTTATAGAGCTTAGAAGTCTGTCTCACAAATGCAAAAGTGAGTGAGGAGAAGGGATGAGCACGCTCGGGGGAAACCCCATCATGGCAGACCTTGCAGGTGGATCACTTCTGAGCTCCAGCTTTAACAAATGACCACACAGCTGGAATCTGAGTAACAGGAGCCACAGAGTCTGTACTTAAGCTGAAGGAGGACTCCAAAGTAGCATCCAACCAGACCTGGGCATGATGAGGCAAGTCAAACAAGCTTCTATCATATCTGGTACAAGAAAGTAAAAGAATGAAGCCTGAGTTATTCCACTAGCTCCATCAGCACACATGGTGTGCTCAGAGAATATGCCACATTAAAGAAACTTTACACTGGTACAATGGAAGTAGCTTGTGGCAAAATTTTAACGTAAAACAAAAGGTTTTAGTTCATCACAAATGTACCATCAACAGTAACATTGGCACTGAAAGGGTGGGCAAGAAAAGCTGGATGGAGAGTGTGATGCACTGATAAGAAGTTCTCCCATATGACAGGGTCTGTCTGTGCAGATGCCTATCATTTCATATATGCTCAAATATATAAAAAAAAAATGTGCAGCCTCATTCTAATATTAAAGGATGAAATAAATGGCCTGAGTAAGAAAGAGGCATGAGGCCACAAGAAGGAACAGAACAGAGAATTTCAGAATAGAAGAAGGATTTTTGTAAGTACAATATTTATGAGGTAAATTGAAAACACAAAAAAAAAAAGTCAGCAAGAAGTACACTGAGGCATGAGAACAAAACTAGTTCTCTCTGATTTATGCAGCAATTTTGGTTTTTCAGACTTGGCCTGAAAAAATGCTGATTTTTCAAGCTTGGCCTCTGAAGAAGCTCAGTCCCCAGAGCAGTAACACATGGATTTGGACAAGTTTTCAAAATCCAGGAAACAAAAGCAATTAAACTTTAGTTTTACCCTCACCACACAAGGGAAGCAGCTTTTTGGGAGAAGGATGGGGATGGCAGCCATGAACACGCAGATCCATCCCAAGCAGCAGCACCTGAAGAATGAGCACGTCCTTTATGAACAAAGGAAAGGCTGAGCTTTCTCTGCTGTGGTAACCCTTACATTCTTTCCATCTCCTAAATAAAAGAGTTATACAGCACACAGGGGACTTCCTGTTACAGGAGTAGATGCTTTAAAAAACAATGCATGTTCTGGATGCTCCTAGTAAAAACAAATGCCTTAAATCACTTACAGATAGAGATCCAATAAAAGACTATATGCCCCGGTAGAATAAAATTTTTTGGGTATAAAAGTGTGCTTTAAACAGTTTTGTGCAGTACTTCAAAAAGCAGAAATCTGTATTTGGATTGCTCAAGGACAAAGTCCTCAATGAAACTCACAGACTGCAATACTTTTAAACACTGATGTCTTCTACAGGAGGGTGAGCCAAAGGAGCCTCTTCCTGAATGCCTGCAGCCTTCTTGTCACCTCTCCTCCTCTGCGCATTTAGTAAGGAAAAAAAAAGAAAATAAATGAAAAGTCAGAGCTAAAAGTTCCCTTGGAATTAAATTCTGACTATTTTTTCAGTGTTTACATATATGTCAAGAACAAAGAGACCTTCATCAAAGTACCAACTAGTTGTACTGCCACAGAGCCATTCCCAGCCCAGAGCTGCCATGGATTTTGGTTAATATTAAGCTCCTACTGTCAAAATAGCAACAGTAGACACCATTTTCTATCATGCCTCCCCAGCCATTTTGCAAATGTTTTCCAGATAGAAGATTTTCTTCAAATTCCTTTGTGAGTCAAGATGGGTGCAATATACCAGAACAAGGAGCATAATTTCATTTGAAAAGGTTATTGGCTCTAATTTTTATTCTGAAAGCAGATCATGTTTCCATCTACCTTTAACCAGACATGTCACTATTAGGGTGTTTTTTTTCTCCCTCTCCTTTCTTTTTTTTTTCTTTTTAATAATGGCTTCATGTTGCCAAGGTTACCAATCAATTATTTTTCCTTTAGTACTTTTGAATATATATCAGGCATATTGTGCAAGAAACACTATTATTATGAGGAATATGTATCTGTGGATGCTATGGTAAAGGTAGAAACCCATTCAGTTGCAACTCATCTGTTCTCTTGTCCATAATTTCTAAGGTTAAGAATTTTTTTTAAGGCACACAGAATTAACACAACTTCTACTGTACAATTTTTATATGTACTCATGTATAAATTGTTACTATTTATGCAAAGGTTTAATTGCTTCTGCCCTCTGAGAGTATAGAAGTCAAAGCTATTAGTGTAAACAGATTAATGTGAATTCTATAAGCGATAGTATTTCAATAGCTCAGTCACCAGTTCTAATTAACACCAGGCAGGGGTCAATTATGTGTGTGTAGACTGTGTTCTTTGCCTGTTATTTATTTGCGGTCTTGAAAGAGTATACACCAAGTAAAGTTAGAGCAGCCGAGAAAACTTTAGCACTTAATAATTACTTGTCTTTAAAAAGAGAGAACATTATACAGAAGTGGATGACATACACTGATTAAAAGACTGAAGTTAATTTGCCCTATCTGAGATCTCATTCTACTTTTCTGGGAACTTCATACTTCTTCCTACAGAACAAAATTAAAGGAAAGAGGAAGGAAAAGAGTAACAGCACCAGAAGAAGATAATAAACGCATTGAATTTGAATATATGTATATATACAGTAGTTCCTAAAAATGGCTGGCAATGATACAGTGACTCCAGTAGTCCTCTATCATTTCAGGATGCCACAAATACCAATGATTCACAATGACAAATATGTAATCACCTGTGAAGTGCATTCCTAGTTGACTTGTCCATGTTTGCAGGCCTTACTCCCTGAGAAAAGGTCAAGTTGGCTGATTTCTGACATCTGCATTAACAGCAGCTGCCTTCCCGGAACAGAGCACTGTAATCTTGTCAAGCATTGTATTCGGCATCCATATGAATCCAATAACCAGTTATACACACTTGGTTCTTGCTTCAGTGGTGTCAGCATGGCCATAACACTCCTGCCTCTCCCCTCCAACTCAGCAGGATCAGTTGGGCAAATCAGTCACCACTGAGTTTTGCCTTGGTGAATTCCCAACAGCAAGCCCAAGGCCAGGCTCCCTGCCATGTCTGCCATGTCTGCCATCGTTCAAGTTAACACCAAAGAATATTTGTGAGCTCAGCGAGTGAAATGAGGCAGCTGCCAGGCTGCACCTTCCCCAGCCAGCAGCACATACCCCGTGCATCCAGCTACACCCCTCACACCCGGGGTGCTGATGAAGTGCTGACAGCTCGACAGCAAACCAAAGATTATCTTCTCAGTTCAGATGCTTATCATGAGAATTTTTGTTTTGGAAAGCATTCAAGCATATGAATAGTGTTTAAGTGCTTTTTTAACCCCGAGCCCCATCACAAGAGTTACTCAGTGAATAATTGCCGAGGGGAGTGTTGAGCCCAGGATATGAGAGTTTTTTCCTTTCACAGAACATTTTGAGTTGGGAGAAGTTAAAAGAGCTTCTAGACAGAAAACAATGACAAAAGAACAAACCATGAACAGAAACAGGAGGATCTGATAACAACACTAACTAGCTAATGCAGAATACGAATGCTTTTTAGATTAATCTTCAATTTTATTCCAACACTTGGAGTACAGAGCTGTTGAAAAGGGACTACAGTGGTTTCAGGTTCTTATGTTCTATCAGGTACTCAGGAATTTCAGGCTAGCACGAGATGTGCAGGCCAATGGTAAGGCACTTGAAGTTTCCAAGTTTTAGCCAATAATGTCACCAGCTTCCCTGCAGTCAAACTCACTAGATAGACTAAAGCTGTTTAACTGATTTTTCCTTGCTAATGTTAATGTAATTATCCCTAATGTTAGCTCTTAATCACCCAGAGAAAAATGGCTGCAGCAAGAGAACATATTGCCATGAAAAAAACCCCACACTTATCAAAGACAGAACATCATGGAGAATTTAGTAAAGCCTTTTTTGTCCATCAGTTAAATGATTAACAGTATGATACTGGATGTAGAAATTAAATAAAATGCTATGTTACCTCAAACTATTTACTAAGTTTACTCCATTAGAGGAGGATATTATATAACACTGTTTTACCTTCTTGGGATTATTTCTTTTTTTTGGTTGATGAAAGGAAGAAGAAAACTCAAAAGAGTCTTTCATTTTAGAGTAGGAAAAACTGTGAAACTGAAAGTGTCAGGAGTCATGCCATGTGCATGGCAAGAGGAAAAAATTGTCTTGGTCTCCCTGCAAAGGAGTGGTTACAGTCTCTGATAGCTCCCCCTGAGCTGGGCTGCATTGCCACCATCCTAATTTGGCCCAGTGAGCAAATACCAAGCAAACCAAGAAACCTTGTCAGACCCACCTGCCAAAGACTTGTGTCACTCTGTGCCAGTGAGACTCCCCCACCCTGCATGGGCAGAAGCATCGGGAATGGATTGGACAGATGTGATACAGACCTAGAGAAAAAAAACCTTCCCTAGACAATCCTGGGAGACAACCTTTGAATCATTTCATTTATATAAAAATGTGTTGTTTATGAGATGTCCAAGATTTGTTTTTCCACTTCCACATAATAGATACTTCTATATTATACATAAACGGCTTCACACAAGCACAAAATAATAGGATACAAGGATCAAAATATTCACAATCTCAGTGCTGCAATTCAGTGAGAGTAGTGAGACCATGTAGGGAGGCAAAGCTTGAGAAAAAGGAAAACCAGGGATATCTTTTACTGGCCATCAGTACAAATAGCTAAATAGATTAAAGGCTTCTGGATTACATTATAAGATGGAAACCATAATGCATCACTGGACAAGTTAGCTAGACATTTAGTGTAGGCTTGACTTTATTAAGAATCAAAATACTGAAAGCTCTGGTCAGACTGAGAATTAGCAACTTCCAAGAACTCAGCCTATAAACAGAATAGCCTTCTGAGAAAGCAAAAAGCAATGCAGACCATAGGAAAGGCTTTACAATAATTTGAAGATAATTCACACAACAGAACAGAATATAGACTGACTTATAAAAGCAAATACTAGGAAATTAAGAAATGCAGTGATGAAAGGTAGATGGCAGCAAGTATTTAATTAAAGAATAAGGGAAAATACTGCGTAATGCTCGAAAAAGTTGCATTAAATTCACCTAATTGAAGTTTAAAATCTTCACTTATAATGAAGTCCTCTTAGAAGGATCTCTCTAGGAGAGGCTCACAATAAATAGACCAAGAGATTGTATTTCCACGTTTCCTGACATGGGGTCAAGATCCTGCCAGCACTGGACATTACATGTGTAGGTTACAGACACACACACACACACGATTTTTCAAAATCGTGAGGGGAAATTCTGTTGCTCCAGCCAACAGGAAGGACTAACTAGCCTGTAGCACTGCTGTGTCTGCAGTCTTTGTAGCTCAAGCAGGTACAGGGAAAATCAAAAGGCAGGAAAAATGCAGGGAGACAAAGCCAACATGCATCTATGGAGCAGCGTGCCAAATGGAGGAGAGTGACAAGTGCAATCTTAGGTTTTAACTTCCATATTTTTCAAATCCTGTATTGCCTAGTGTGTAACTCTGAAGCTTCTTGTAGGCTGTTAACTGCTGCTCTCTCATTTTAGACATAACAAAGCCTATCCAAGCCTGCTCTCCAAGGACACCCAGACTGTCCTAGGCCCAAAAATGTGTAAACAAGCATCTTTAAACGGGGGGGGGAAGAGGGAGGAGGTAAACTTGGGGAAATTACATCATTAACTGAAGTTTTAATTGGAGAATTAACCCTGATGAACAAAAATTATGGTTGGCAAATCATTGGCAAATGAACCAAACTTAGAAGAACTCGTACTTGGGGTCCATCTTGGGTGTCACCTTTGGCCTGCCCAGGGTGTACCTTTGAAGGCCCTTCAAGTAAATACTTACCTTTGTTCCCTTATTCCTGTCTAGTCTCTGTTTTTTAGGTGACCATTTCAGGCATCAGCAGCACAGAGCAGAGTTGCCCAGAGAAGCTTGGTGGTACCAAGGTTCTTCTGGTACAGTTTTCATACAGCATAACAAACACTCTTTAGAGGCTGCAGTTGTATTCGTACAACAGCCTGGCAGACCTCCCACTCTGAGCTGAAAACAGGGAAGGAACAGCTCTACTTAAAGTAACTACCCTACAACTTCATACTGAGTATCTGTTAAACTACAGAGAAGAAGGAAAACAAAAACCCAAGTTTCAAATCAGAACCATCTGCAGTGGATTGGGACAGAATTGTGAGAGGCATCAATATGCAAACAATTTTCTCATTTTTCAGGAGCATCTGTTTCTGTACCTGACTTCCCATCATTTCTCAAGATCTCAGGCTTGCCAGCTGCTAGGAGAAGCTGATCTCCTTCTTTCTCCTCAAGCAGAAAAGATGTTTTCCAGGCCTTTCCCACCACTAAGCATCTCTCTCCCTTCTCCAGGCATGGAAGGCATGTCCTTGAACTCACCTAGACGTGCTTCTCACATGTTCACCCTCCCAGACAAGAAATCATTTCCTGAAAACATTTTCCTCTTTCTCCTCCAGAAAGTAAATCCTGTTTATTTCAGCGAGCTCTACAGAGTGAGAATACGGTGGTGTCTCCATATCTGTAGCAATACAAGTTCCCACATCACTCGCCAACCCTCCCTCTCCTTTGGCTGCAGTACAAACTTTTCTCATCTTTCCCTGGCCAGGGAAAGGGACATAAAAATCCAATTGCCACCCCTGCAGGTGTGCTTGGTACATGTTGACTGGTAACATCTGTAGGTTTTGGCTCCCTTCAAACCCAGAGGAGCTGTTCCTCTTCTGACTCAGTTGTCACATTCACAATTCCACTTTCTTGAGCAAGTCTGGTATTTAAAGTCTGGAAGAGAAAAAAATTGCTCCTCCCATTGGTAGTGAATTAATATAAGCCCAGATAATTGCTGGGTCTGTGTAACTGCATTTGGTGCTAAATTCCCTAATGAAAGTTTAAAAAAAAAGAGTCATAAAGTCCAACTATTGTCCAGAAAGTTGTAAAAAAAATTCTGAGACAACCAAGTCCTATTTTGCATTACACTTGTACTACTGTCCCTGACTTTATATTACTGGGTATTTTTTGTGATTAGACATTACTAAAAAGAAATTTAATTATGCTGGACATTCAACTTACTGCACAGAAACATCTTACATTGGCATCAAGGATGCATTTGACAATCTTGAGACAAAAATGCTCTTTCCCAAATACATTGTTGTCTACCTAAATAACTAGTAGGATTGGAAAATGCATTGAGCTGTAAGGAAGAAGTGGAGGAAGAGTGAATTGAGAACACCAGGGAGAGTTTTCATTGCAGATTCATAAGACAAGAGTTGCAGAAAAATATACACTAGAGTTATATAGAATAGATTAATCCTATGTGATGTTATTCTTCAGAGATTATATATCTCAGACCCTATTTGAGACTATTTAAACAAAAATAAAATGTCATATATTTTTTAACGTCATATATAATTTTAAGACTAAATTTCCAAACAAAAATCTCTAGTTCAATCCCAGTCTAAAGCTCAGTCTAAGTGTTTGAGGCTGAGCTGCCAAGAAAATAAAGTTTTAATAAAAACGGAACAACATTTGGTAATACATCACCCTAAAAATGATCTATGAAATCAGGCAAGTTCATACCCAAGTGTAGTTTGGATATGAAATTCAAAATACCTAAGGACACTGGCTGCTTGTTAGAAAAAGATTTTCAGCAGAGTTCTGTGAGAAATAAAACTTCTCATGAACAGCTTCAAGGCCGTGAGAGAAGAAAAACAACTTTTCTGATAAACAAATCCATTCGACACCTGTTGTTTGTAAAAGGATGTTTTGAAAAGATGTTTTCTGCACTAGTGGTGTTTTGTATTTAGGGGCATTCTTTCCTTTAACCAATGGTGTCTGTCCCTTTGCTGCTTAGCGCTGTGCTGTGTAGAAGCGTGCGCAATTGTTATTAAAGATCCCTGCTTTTCTGCATTTGGAGAATGGAGCCTTGCCCAAATCTGAAGCACAATTGCAACAAATACCAGATTAGTTAAAGGAGGAGGAAGGCATGTGGAAGAGAAGAGAGGAAGTAAGGAAAAAAGTCAAAAGAATTCAGCAAACATTGCTTGGTTTCTAGCTGATCCAGAGAGCAGGAACAGCAGAACATTTTTGAGATACTGTCTCAGTCTGTTCACCTCCACACTTGTCCTGCTGTCCACTGGCTTCTGTCTTCATTAAGAAATAATTTCAGCTGAGTTTGACTTTCTGTTTGAAATTCTGTGCATCCAGCCTTGCTTCCTGATACCACCCCACCATTTGCATGATGAAAGAAATTCCACAGTGATCACAAAAGCTGCAGTTGCGATGTCATATTTTTTAACCTTTGATGCCTTTATTTGAACTACATTCAAAGGTTCAAACAGACAGAAGGGCAGTCACAGGAATAAGAGAAAATCCATCATTTTCTCTAATTTGTACCCTAAATTAATCATGTCTTGTTTCCACTGCTTCTCCCACTTCATACCACTTGCATGGCACTAGTCAGCTGCCTTGGAAGTGTTTGGGAATATTTGTAGCCATCAGATTGAAGACAACACAGCAGAACTCAAAGCAGTACAAAACTTGATCATTTAAAATCTGTCAAATGGAAGGTGGTAGTTGAGGTCAGAGCAATAATGAAAATTTTTCGAGATTCTGGAAGCAGAGTGCTGATCCTCTTTCAATAACAATAGCTTTGCTATAATTTAACACAGAAAAGGAATGATGCATTGACCCCTTGAAAAAAGTCTGACTTTTGCCCTGACTGACAATTAATCAAATGCTAAAAAGCACCTTGACCACCCTCACAGCAGAAACCTCCTTTATACAAGAGGCAGCAGCATCTGAGCAGCAGCATTCAAAACCACATGCAGTAAGAAACCCAAGTGGAGAGGTTGTTAGTCTGCTACCAAGCTAAATGGAAGGTTCTTAAAGGAAAACAAAACCGCAAAGTAAGCTGACAAAATCTCAAAGTCCCCCCATTATGTGAAATGACTCTCTCATAAAACCTGGAAGGCCATCCAGAATGCAGCTTTACAGGCAGCCTCTTCACCTCCATCAGGAAACACTACTTGCAGTTATTTCACTCATGTCCAATCACTTGCATCCAGCAGAGTACTATTAATGCAGCCACACATATTACAATTGACATTATTATGACTCTCACAGAGACTAAAGAATTTCATGGCAATATTTATTCCTCAAAAGGAAACATTTGGATTAGCTGAGTTGGTTAAAGTATGGTGCTGATCAAGCCCAGATTGTGGGTTCAAGCCCTATATGGGTCATTCACTTTAGAGCTGCATTTGATGATCCTTGTGGATCCCTTCCAACCTAGAGAATTTTGTGAGCATTTCCCTTGTTGAATGGCTTTCAATTACTCCACTTCATTCCTACCTCCAGAATCCTGAACAGTTTGAAAGTCCTTTCCCTGTAACATCATATTTGACCCTTCCATTCCTGCCTCGACATTTCTCCTCCTTTGTCCTAAACCAGCAGTGACCTGTGCACTGTCAGAGCCACCAGGGCTCACTGTGCATCTGCACAAGGCTCAGTCAAAAGCTCACAGTATAACAAGGATAGGTCATTGTGGTGAGGGGAAGTTCATTATGATCACAGAAAATGAATCATGGGAAAATTAAGATCAGAAGAAACATCAGGAGGTCTCTAGTCAGTTTGTACTTTTTATTGTGCTTCTAGGACTCATTACAGAAGATCCCATGTCCATCCCCTTGATAAGCTTCTCAGCTGTATTGCCAGGCTGCTGTGAGGTCCTCAGGAAGTTCTCTCTGTAACAGGTTGCACAAGTGCTCCAGCATCTTAAGGGTCACCTGCTAAACTTCCTCCAGTTCATCACCATCCTTCTTACATTTGAAGTGAAGCAGAAAAATAGGACTCTGGGTTTTGCAGTTATTTCTCTGAGTATATACATAACAAATACTGAGTAGAGAGAGATAATCACTTCCTCAATCTATTGGCAGTGCTTGCTTCAGTGCCTGACTCAGTCTCAGGTGGCTATGGTACTTACTGAGATGTGACTTTCTGCCCTTCATTTGCTACTAGGACATAAGAACTACCCTGCACTTGCAGACCTGCAGTTAGAGAAGCAGCCACTCTCCTGGTACAAAGAAAGGACTAAGCTTCCCATCTTCTCCATCAAACCAGGCGGTTTCTGGCTGCCTCTTCTCTGTGCAGTTGGGAGTTCAGGCTCTCATCTCCACAGGGTCTCTGAAGGGCCTCTCAACTGCTTTTTTCATCTTCCTTGATGGTGCACGTTAGCTAACCTCCTCCAGACTGACCTCAGTGTAGTGACACGAGTCTTCCCTCAGTGCACACCTTGGGCAGGCAGGGATATCATCTCCCTCTGCCCTAACCTCAGCAGGAGGCCCTGGGCAGCTCTCTGTCCCCAGCCCTGCGGGGCCATGTCCTTCCTTTGGAGCTCCCTCAGGGTTCATGCCTTGGCTGAGGGGCAGTGCTCCAGCAAACACTGGAGAGTGTTCCCTGCGACACTCCTCCTCCGTAGGTGTTGAGTCCCATGGTGTCAAGCAGAGTCAAACCACCAGCTCTGGTGAAGCAGGTGCAAACTGGCACCAACCAACAGTAAGCATCAGGCACATCAGGCAGATGTTTTTTTCTAGCACTTACTCTGATTTTTAATATTTCTGCCACATCTAGTCCCTTTAAACAATCTGTAGGCATACTCTCCCAGAAGTCCACATGAAGGACTGTCTGTTCCTTCCACTCTGAATAGCTGTTACTGTAGAGATAGAGTAGATATATACTAAGAAGAGGAGACCATAACTGAAGATACACTGAAAAACATTGGGTCTATATCAAGTAGACACTTAGACATATAAACTCTCCATATGTACTCTTCCATCCTATTGGTAATAACATAAAAATTGTGCAAATACAGGAAGGATTATGAGAAAGTTATTGGGCAGACACAAAATTTCAATTTCTAGTATTCAAGGACAAATGAATGCACTTCTTAGGCATGATTTCCATTCAATAAATATGTAAGATAAAATATACACTTGCTTTTCATGTAGTAGATGCACTGAAATGTCTCTGAAAGAAAGCACAGCTTCCCACCCTTGTTACTGGACTTCAAGTATATCTGTTCTCCTATAATTAATAATTATTGACATCACATTTAATTGGTATTCTAATTTTGCCAATGGCCTACTGAAGACTTATCATATTAATTAGTAGTGATGAGACAGTTCTAACCACCTACTGTCATTAATTTCTTAAATATGTACAATAAGATGCACACTAATTGTGACAGGTAATTGGTACCTGCCCACATTCTGCCTCTTTTAAAATTGCTCTGAGGTAGATCTAAGAGTTAATCATCACAAAACTGTACTTTATAAACTGATGAAATACAGCCCTTTCAAACAACATATTTCTGAATTTAAGCTGAAACTTATTCTTTTATGAGAAGGTAGAATTTGTCTGTAGACTTACAGATCTACTGATCCATCCAGAAAGGCTGGAGCATTTTGTCCAGCTACACATTTTGCCGAAACCCACGGAAGGCTTCAGCCAAAACCAAAAGTCTCCTGTGTTCTCCTGGGTTTAAAGGAATTTTAGGTCAAAATATCCTATCAGTTATGAGAGGCAGACCTACATCTTATAACACAGAGGAGAAACACCCCACAAGCATTGTGATAAAGACATTTATCAAATAAGGAAATTCGAACCCTTTGGCCTGCAAGATAAAGACAACAGACCTAAACTTCATTTCTACTACAGAAAATTGTTCCCCACAACTGCCCAGAGGCAGGCAGAAAGTGTTTGTCTTTCATTCTTGCCTGTTGGATCTTCTCTCCTTGTTATTATTTGGCTATGCATGGATAAAAGGAAGAATAAACCCAGAATGGGACATATATACAATACTGGGGTTAAAACTCTTGCTCTCCTTCTTTCTTTGTATAAATATTGATTTATTCATACACTTTGCTTATACTGCAAATATTTAAAAATAGCAAAAGCTCCCCATGCCCCTCTGTCATTGAAGCTCTCCATTGATAAGCAGTGGGGGTGAGTCAGCACAGCAGAGATGGCAATGTTACAGATGCTCACTGTGACCTGATGATTCCTCAGGGAACCGTGAAGGAAATTCATCTGACAGACACAGGCTGTGTCCCACATTGCCACAGCAAACACAGCCTAATAAAGGCAGGCGTAGTGACTGAGAGATGTGCTAGGAGAAGGGCAGACTCTGCATTCATCCATAGTCAGTAAAAAGACACATAATATTAGAATGACTGCAAATCCTGTGGTGGGAAGGGGTTGGAGGGGGGAAAAGGAAAAAAGAAAGGAAGAGCCTTTATTCATAATTAGCCTCTGCCAGTAATCAGGTACAGCTTTCTGTATATTCTCAGTCCACTTCCTTTCACAAGCAACTCATTTTTGATGTAAACTGTTCAGTGCTTTATCTATTTTTAGGCAGTTGCTGATGGGAACAAGGTGATCCACAGCAAAAGGAAGCCCTGTGTATAAGACACGTCCTTCATTTGGGCAAGAGGAGAATTATTTTTTATGTGTAACATGACTGTCAGAAGAATGGTCATTCCAGTATGCAACATCCTATCCATATGTCATTTGAAATAACATCCTACCTCCTAGTTTGCTGGGTTAAAATATGGGTCTTGAGTCTACAAATATATGATTTCATATCCAAGCACCTTCCTCTCCTCCCAAAGAACCTTTGGAAGCAGAGGGATATAGCCCATTCAAGTGAAATATTCACACAAGGCTTTCAACAACCTAAGTCCTTACTTCATATAAGGGCCATGGACAATGAGCTACAAACTGCTGGGCAAATTCTGAGGAAAGAATTTTCCCCCTCATTAGATCTGTGAGTTAAGGAAAGTTCACAGTTGCATCACACTCTCTTGCTTCTGACTGTCATTTTCAGCAACTCCATTCACACATAGAACACACAAGTGAAGTTCAAGCCTGTCTGAATGAAAATAGCATCAAGCCCTAAACTAGAAATAAACAAATACACAAAACTTTCTAGATGATTTAAGGTCCCTTCCAACCCACACCATTCTCTGATTCAATGTCTGAGTTTTCAAGTCTTAGATAGGCATGTATAAGAAAAAAAGGCAGCTCTAAGAAAATGCTTTTAAAATAGAGCTCATCTGCTCTGACCCACAAGATGTTGGGGTCTATTGAGTCACTCCTTTGCATTCATACTTATGGTAGTCACAGGTATTTGTCAGCCTGACAAAGACATTTTAAAAAGTTGACCATGCTTAGGAAGCTGCCTTTCTTTACTTTTTTTTTTTTTTTTTTTTTTTTTTTTTTTTTTTTTTTTTTTTTTTTTTTTTTTTGCTTGTTTGATCTCCTCAAATAGAGTTCAAACAGTCTGGATAAAGGTAAGTTGAAGATTTTGCCCGCTCTTCTTCCAAAACACACAAGGAAGTCTCGCTCATGACTATTTTCACACACTATCTTGGAGATTTGTTATTTGCACAAACAGGTAGTTACTTACACTCAAGAACACCATGGTCCAGCTGCAAAGGCTAATAAATGGAGCAGCTGTGGACTTTGGTAGCATTTTCACTGATCCCTGTCCAACAGCTGGCAGATGAATCTCACAGCTGAATCAAAAATGTCACAGGTACTTGTTGCTATCCTTTGCCCTTAACTCTGGTCATCAGGCAAGAAATTCCGATATTTTTTGAAGGAAACAGATGCAGACGCACAAAAGCCCAAATTCAGACAGCCCAGCCTCTGCCTATTGACTTGCATTTAAATAATCCTGTGCATTTGGAGTCTGCACAGTCTAAATGCTCAGGGTGTGGGAGTATGAGGGAGGTCTCAGGCATTAAAGTAAGGCTATACATGCATTTTGCTTCCCTCTTCTTCCCTTCATCAGCCTTGTTTAGCTATAGCTGACTTTATCTTAAGGATAAAGGATATCTTAAGGACTGTGCTTCTGCACAGGCTTGCCTCCACAATATTTCCTCTACCCTGGAAGAAGCTTACTCTTCTCCCTGGGCCATTGTCTAAGGGAAGAAGCAGAGGGATGGAAAAGAACAAGCCCCAGAACCATTTCTGCCCATCAGGACTGGCATGGAGAGCTGGAGCCATGGCTTTTGCCACCACTGGGAGATGATGGGTATGACCAATGCTGCTTCAGGGATGGCTGCCTCTATAGGAACAACAGCCTTTCTCCCCCACACTTTTACATCTTCTTTGTCGCTATGAAGATGAACTGGGCTGTGTTTGAAGAATGTCATGTATAGCTAACACAACAGTTAAAAATGTCCAAAATTCAACCCCTGGTAACTCTGCCTATATTCCTTCATTCCAAACAAAGAAATTAAGATCAGGCTAAGCTGAGTTATACGGTGTGCAATAAAAAGTCCCTCTGTAATGCCTTAAGCAGCACACTTGAATGCATTTTTTAAATCATGCTTTTTGATTAAATCCAGTAAGCCGTGTTTATGGAAGATGACACAGTTCTGAAAAGAACCTTTGTAAGTAAGAAACGTAGTCTGTTACTCTTGGAAAGGTGGTATTTTTATTCGTTTGCTAAGATTTATTAAAAACATTATACAAAACTGATAGAAACCTCTTTTGAATTTTAGCAAAAAATTATTTTGAAAGTCAGGAAACCTAATGCAGTCATAGCTTTATCCCAGGCTACAGTCAAACTAGATTTGGAAATGAATATTTCTAATTTTGAACTCAGCACACAAGGGAGTATCCTCTTTGGCTAAGACCTTTTCCAGGCTCCATTTTGGTTCGACATTGCTGAAACAAAACATACCTACTAATCCAAGATACTATATATGGTTTTCACAATTTCTGTTCAGGCACAGACCCTAACGATCTGTGGCCATGAATTTCCATAAATGCACAGGGATTTTGAGTGCTTGCAGACCAAGACTCTTCAGCTTGAGGTATTTGAAGAAACAGTTTACAAAAAGCACTGAGCATCTGCCCTTGACAACTGAGGCCAGGCTTTCTTCTGAGAAACTCTGGGCCTTCCCTAGGAGTCTGTGTGTCCATACTCCTACATTCTTGTGTATGGACTTGCAAAATCAGGAAGAAATTGCTATTCTCAAAATTTTGATGGAGAGAGATGTCACTTCTTACAATATATTGTTAAGTTTCATAGTAATATAACAGGTCCTTGTTATCAGCATTTTATCATCTCATATCTATATCTATATATATCTTCCACATATATATTTTATTTTCCTAGTGCCGTCAAAATCAGTTATTTTCCCTGAAGACAGTAAGAAGGGATTAACAAAGCAGTTGGAATAAACCACAGTGTCTCATTTGTCCAGCAAAGCCTGCAAGGTTTCAGTTATGATGTGAGAACAGGCTAGTTTGGTTTATTCGTACACAGTTTCGACCCCAGACCCAAAACAGGTAAAATTAGCCCAAGGGTGACTTCTCTTTGCAGTTTTGAAAGGGAGATTTTGGGTTTCAGGAGTGTAGGAACTGACCACCAGCGCAGTTTGTTGAGCATTGTGGCAAAAAGTTCAGTGTGAAATTCCACCTCAGGAAATGAAGGAAGAAGCTACTGTTTCCACTCTCACTTTATAATGTTCTTCATTTCCTGCTAGACTTATACTTCACCAGGTACCTTGCTCTCTTCTCCCCTGGCCTTTATGCAGGAATATGCAGGAAAAGGCAGGAGGAACAACACTGAGGAATCACAGGTTCAATTACGGGGCATGCTGAAGTGCCATAAGCAAAGCCACCACTGCAACGTGATGACAGAACACTATTTTCTGCAACAAGTACTTAGAGGGGAAAAATATAAGACATTATTTTAGTGTAGAGGATGGGAAACTTGAGATTTGATTTGTCTCCTATTTTAAAACTATTTCAAACCATTCCTGGACCATGTTCTGGAAAGAACTCTTCTTCAAAATCTGGTTTTTCGTAGAAAACCTAAAATGACTTTAGCAAAGAGCCGGTGAGAAAAACATATATATGTGCTATTGACTAAAAAGACAGTACATTATTAACTGATGAGTGAAGGAAGGAGTCTGAAAGGGCTTAGGCAGTTGTCTCCTATGGCAAAAACATACTGCAGATGTGTAGCAAGGAGTCCATTCTTTGAACCTGGTGCCTGACAGCAACAAGCTGAAATTCAAGGTGATGACCACTGATTCCAAAACTGTATTGCTGCCTCAGCCCAAATTACCTTGAAGGCAGCTTATTCAGCTCTGACAGATTATGAACTGCAGGAGTTCAGTAGCTGAACTAATCGTTCAAGCATTAAAATTAATTCACAGCCTCTTCAAAGTGTCAGTCTCAGCAGTGCTTTTACCAGAAGCGGGCAATAACCCTCCTGCAAAGATCCAAGGCACCATCTTGAGGAGTTTCTCCTGATCCTTGAATTCAGCCCTTGGCCAAACCCATCCTGTACCCTTCCAGCTGCAGGAGGAAGGGCTCCATGATAACTTTTAGTCACCAGATGGCACTAGTACAGAAATCAGACATTACCCTTCAGTGGCATATTATGAAACTGTACCACAGTTTATCTGTAAATATTTATTTGAAAATCCTAACCTGAGTTAATTAATGCTCTGAAATCCTTGTTAGAGGAAGTTGTAATGGTTTCTGATATTTAAATAAATATGGATGAGAGACTCGACAGGCACCCACCATGAAATCTGCTATTTTCTTTTAACTATGCAAAGCAGGGTATACCATCTCTCACTGTACTTGAAAGTATTCCACCTGAAGACAGTAGCTACAAACTGTTATAGTCAATTAAAAAAACATTGCATTTTATTCTGGCATGCTACTTTATTATGAAGCAAAGAACATCTCTATAGTAAACGTAACTGCAAATCTGAGGAGAAAATAAGAATTGAGGGATGCATCCCTCCCTCTCCCCAACTCCTGTGTTTTTAGCTGCATGTTGATACAATCTCTGTCATGGATACTCTGTTCAACTATTCTCCCCTTAAGATATTATCAGCTCTGAAAACAGCCGATGTAGCTCAGCTAAACTCTCATGGTACCTTCATCCTCAGGTTTTTACAGCAGTTTGAAGGTAGGCTTACATTTTTCCATATAGCATTGCCACCAGCCGGAGAGTGGCCTGCCCGAGTCAGTTTGCAGACTCAAATACATTAATTCGCATTATTTGTTTGGATTCAATCCTAGAGGGTTTTGGGCCCTCTTACTCTGGTGTACTAATTTTTTTCTTTGAGTTCAAAAGTCAAATCACCCTTCCACAGGACCCATATAACACATAGACTTCTTCATTAACCAAAATACCTGCTTTAAAGCTCTTCTCCCAAAGGGCTGAACATAAATACACATTAAAGATGCTTGTGTAATTTGGGTATGGACAGATTGAGACATTGCCAGTACACACATTAAGCTACTGACTGCAGGCGAATGCAACATCTTGTGCATAGCCTTGTAATCGGCTAGAAAAACATTGTTTATCCCTTGCAATTGAAGTTGTTTCTACACAATTTCTCCTCAGAGCAGAGAGTTCAACACTAAAAAACACGTGCTCCACAAACAAGTAAAGGAGAAAAAATATGGCTTACTAAATATTGATAGAAAACAGACATGATGTGGTACAAAAACCTAGCATCACAGGACTCAAGCAAGCATGAAGAATAAGCTTGCTGAAATATAACAATTGTGTATTTCTGATTTTTTTTCAAGGTGGAAAGTTGTGCAATTTGTATATAAAATGATGATAAAACATATCAAAGATGTCAAGAGTTAGAAGATTTCAGAGAAGTTATATAGCTATTTTATACTAATAAGAGGAATTATTCTAATGAGAATAGATAAAACTGTATTCAGGGGGAAAGTATAGAAATGCTTATATTATTCAGTAGTAATTTACACATGCATAAGTAAACCTCTGAAAAAAAAATCCAGAAAAAATTCACATCACTCTGTCCCATAATTTGCTACATTTAATTCCACTAAAGCATTAAGCATTATCAGAAATAACATAATCTGAGCCTTTAACACAATTTCTATGTTCATGTATCCCTGCCTCTCTTTTGCAGAGCTCGCAAAGCAAAAGAAGAATTATACATGGTCATGCAGAATGAGAGCAGCAAGGGTCAGCATTTATATTGGCAATAATCACTTAGAAGGCAACAGCTGCTCAGAGAAAAAAATCAGCAGCTTGCCAACTGGCCAGCATGTGCAAGCTGACATCACATGGCTCCACATCTTAGTACCTTAAGATAGACCTTTGCAGCTTTCTTTTTAATCTACATAATATTAAGTATTTTGAAGAACAAAAATGGGAGGCTCACTCAGATTATAAAAAGCTGCTGACTGAAGCAGCACCAAAAAGACCAGTATGTTAAGCCAAAAAAAGACTTTCAGCAGAAGTGAGGGGGAAAAAACTGAGCAAGATGAAAACAAATGAAGGCCACTGTGGTGACATTCAGATTGCAGGAGGCATTTTCTGCTTTACTATTACTACTGGAAGCAGAGGTGTACTGCCCACCACCCAAGAGAAAAAAACAGACACCCAGCCACCCCCAAACAAAAAGAAACCACTTAAAACATTGGCCCCATAAACAAGGCTCAGACATATAGGTCCAGAAACATTTGGGTCCACTCTCTCAGGACAAGAAGAGTAAGAGCACTTCTGTGTCTGACAAAACTTGAGAAGAAGTCATCCCAGGGTAAAAAAAAAAAAAGAGTATAATTACACAGAGAAAAGTCATCTTATTTTTTCCCATTCTTCTATGGATTTGGCCCACTGAAAGGAGAGAAAAGTGTACATCAACACTTCAAAGAAATAAGCAAGAAATAATAATGGAGGACAGAACAGGAAATAGAAAATTAAAGGTAACAGTTCATTTCCTACTGGATTTTGGTGAGGGTGGCTAATGTACTTTTTAATATTATGTGGAAAAAAATACTTGGCAAATTTAATTCCCTTTGAGCTTGTAAACCTCAGGAAAGTACCCAATTCCCAAACTGATTACAATGGGAAATTGACTGGTTTGTGCCAGGGGTTTTGCTTGTTTGTTTTTATACCCACTCTGAGGGAAGGAAAACCAGATTATACATGAAAGCCTAATACATATTTCACATTAGTGAAAAGATGTAATCCTTGTTAATAATTTCCCTTTGTGCACTACTGAAAGGTGTTTACATACACTGTGCTATTAAAGGTAATGTAAGGCAATAAAGCAATACCTTGGATTTAAGAAAAAAAAATAAAAAGGTTTTTCAGCTACCTTCAGCTCTTGAATTAATCAAAGCATATTATCAAGATTTGTCTGAATATCACCCCCCATCCCCCCTTACAGCTCATTAAGCCTGCCCTTTTGAAATGCTGCAGTAGCTGAAGGAAGAGGCAACGCAGAGAAGATAAAATGCAGCTGCTCTCCACCAGGCTCCAGGCTGCCCAGTCAGCTCCTCTGACAGCATCTGCCTCAGGCTCCAGGGTCAGGCACAAATGATCAGCGAGAGCACAGATACAGGGAGGTTTGGACACTGAAGGCAAAGTTGTTTTACTTGGGCATTTATATATATGTTCTGGATTTCAGAAACATTTGGGGGTTGTGTATGGTTTCTTTGAGCACACAGGTGTTGCTTTACATTTGTAATGGTGTCAGATGTAGAAAAGTACAAGGTACCTTCATCCTCCCTCTAAATGGTGCATCACTAATTCACTGAGGCAGGAAAACTTGGAGAAGAGCAACCGTGATGCAGAATTTCCCCCAGAGCAGCTGCCACACTTGGATTAGCTAGAAATAACGTCATTGGTACTCTTATTTACTCTCAGTATGAAGCAGCTGTCAAAGATGATGAAAATAAAAAATGCCACTCTGCTGCTTTCCACTGTCATGGTTTCCACTCTCCCTTCACAGCCCTGTTTCTTTGCCACACTACAGCACTGATGGAAAACTGCATCCTTTAAATACATAGCACTGCAAAAAGCTTGACAGCACTGGAGATCATGGCAAACATGCTGCTGCACAAGTAACCAGGGCTCTGAGGAACAGTTTCAGCACAAAAGGATAAGGAGAACAAGATGAGGAATTCCAACAGCAAAGACATGAAAATCAATTTTGCACATGCTGGACCAACAGACCATCATTATAGTTTGTCCCCTCTAGCTTCTTCCTGGATGTTCCTGATCCTTGACCTTCTGGCTAGATTACATTTAGGGATGAGGTTTTGTTTTTCTTAGGGAAAAACAAATAATGAATTGTGCAATAGGATAAGTCCTATTTATTGTCAAGCAAAATGTAACTTTAATGGAGAGTCCTTGAAACCACATACATGGTATATTCTGCTGAAATTACATTGATTTTAAATATGACATTGGGAGCATTATGGCGAGTAATGACAAGAAGCTTTTTGTAAGTCACTGCAGAAATATTTTGCTTTGCTAATAAGTGATCCTTATGTGACTTATCAGCAACAACTTATGCATCTGGACCATGACATGAAACATCAATCTTACATCAGTGTAAACGTATTAATGCTCAACTTCTCCCTACAAATCAGTTTAAGAGGACCAGTTCTGGGACCTTTCTCTACCTTCCTGGATGGTCAGTGATGCAGAGTAAAAGAACAAGTTAGTTTGACAACACAGCCTTCTTCATGGTAGACAGTAATGCTTTGGAAAATGTAAGTGAGGGGAAGCAGAAGTCACACAAAGTGGGAGTCCATTTTCTGCAGTTCCACTTCTTGTTTCTGTCTTGCCACATGCCTGCCAGTGGAAATCAGTAGGCATAATATTTTCAGCAAGTGTCCCAAGAATATTTTTTTTACTATGACATTTCATGGCATTTGATGATTCATTGGAAGTGCTTGGTTATGCACATTTTGATGAGCTTTTGTCACTGTGGGAAAAAAGCACACACAGAAAGTAAATACCTCCCCTTGCTCTGACATTGTTGTTCTAACTTTCACAAGTCACTCCATTCATTTTGGGATCCTTTTTCATTACTGTCTTTCAGCTTCTGCCAAATGTGAATTGCTTTTAGGTTCAGTAGTATTAAGTTAAGGGGGAAGGGGAGTGGTGAACAGTAAGATTTACTCTATGTGAAAAAGTATCCAAGATCAAATTTGGTAAGTCAAGCTCCCAATGCCAAAATTCAGAGGTAAGGTTGAAATCCCTCATAACATTCACCAGCCTAGGACAATACCAAGATGGACCCCTGGCAAAGCCTGACTGAAGCTATAAAGTTGCTAGAGAGAACAGATCTTACTCCCTTTAGGAGCAGACTGTAAGAGTACATGAGAAATCACTCCAGGCATTAGCATTACCAATTTACAGCTCAGATATCTACATATTTCAAATCCATCAGTTACATACCACTATTTAGACGTCTCTCAGTCTCAGGGTACTATAAAATCCTCTAGACAGCTTCTTTTTTACAAACACCCACAAGCAGCATATGCAAAGTGTCATTTTAATGCTACATAATAACTAAATTTGGCCCCAAATATAGTGTCAAAATTAATAAAATACAGCCTGATGGCTGAGTTATCTACTACTCATCTTGGATATAGTCGAAAATAAGCCAGATTCCCAATTTAGGATTTTTTTTCTTTTTATTAATTTGCCTTTTGTTCCATATGGTAATATTACTGAAGCTTATTACTGTACCATCCTGAAATCAAGAGAATAATTTTTGGGTGCTGTTGTATTTTTGCCTGCTACAATATAAATTTTATTGACAAAGTAAAATCTTTGATAGGAGTGCAAGAACTAATTTTAAAACAGTTCTTTGAAGGACTGCAGATGATGTTTCTGAAGACCTAGCTGTAATGCCAAGATCTGACATAGACTGGGTATCACTAAGTAGATTGCTCTCCATTTAATTAGAGTAAAATAAAATTTCTACCTGTGTTTATGCACAAGATGCTCTGTTAAAAGTGAAAGTACATGGAAAAAGAGCTGCAGATAAGAACACAAAGGGCAGGTGTTACACACAATTCCTGCATAGATGGATTCCACTTTAGAGGATCTAGGCTTAAATGAATTTTCTTGGCAAAAGAAGACTCTCTGCATCTACTAACACCTGCATTGTGGCTTTTGTGGATGCCTTAGAAGGACTCACTACACCCAGAAAACAGAGTACTGGTTTCTGCAACTGCATCAGTTAGCTAAAGAAAAGTGTAACACTTTTACAAACTTGTACTCAAACACATCACAGCTGAAACTGCAAAATCTCTACCAAAATAGAAAAAAAAAAATCATCTCTTTAAAACTGCAAATCACAACAGCGCTTAGACCACAGCACAGAAGAGAGAATGCCCCATTTTATCTCAATTAATTTCTAATAGCAAAATGACACGTGAACAGCATTCCAGTGAGTCATAGCTGAGCAACATGATTTTGTGCAGCAGCTGGGAAGAATTGTTAAGGAAATCAAGCCACCGTAATACGCAACACAAAAATTTACATGTGGATGAATTTAGGTCCTTTCAACTGCGACAGCAAGAATTGCTGCTTGGCTAGCTAAGTAGAGAGAAAGAACACAGAATACTAAATTAAGAATCATCCCTTAAATGCTCAGACTGCAATTGCTGTAGAGGAGCATCCTTGTTTACAGCCTTTACTTGAAAATTTCAGTGATGTTGCAAGAGAGCAAGGCACCACCTCTCTCCAGTAATTTTTTATCCTGACATTAATGATCCCCACAGACCAGCAATGCACAAAACTTATAAATAAATAATTGATGATTTTACACAGTCTGAGCAGGCTGAGTCATCTCCAATAGGCTATTAAAACAGCATCATGAGCTCAGCTGGTATAAAATGCCTAGAAATCCCCAGTTCTTCCTGCAACTGGAGCCTTTTTCCCATTCTGACTGAAGACAATGAGAAAAACAAACAATTCAAGGAAAATCTGAGGACAAAGTGTGTGTGGGGGCGTTAGCTTTTTACCCCCCTCTTTAGACATCACCCCCTTTTCCTTCTCTAGTTTGCACAGCTCTAGTCACAACTTTCTCTGCACACCTACAGCTCTTGTGCAAGTGAGGAAAACAAACAGCTGTTCCAAAAAGAAAGGCAAGCTCTCAGATCAGGACCATAAATTCAGCAGCATTGCCCCTGGGATACTCTCAGGAATACAAACAATTACAGATCTAGCTAGCATTGTAGCTAACAGAGTTCCCTTCCCAGACTGTGAGCATAAACAATACAGCCTCTGTACTCACATTTAGGGGGGTAGTCTACATACCAAAAGGTTTTTACTGGTTGAACCATAAAAGAAGCTAAGTCAGCTTCTGCATCTCCCCAAAGTGAGGGGGCAGTCATTGCTGAGTGTGGGGTTCACTGCTCAGCCATACCACTGCAGAGAACTTCTGAGCTAGCTTTCTGAGCTATCACCACCAGAATAGTGGAAGCAGATTTTTTAAGACATTAAGGCTCTGGTTAAGAGCAGAGAGAATCACAGAGTTTCCTAATTCCAAGTTGTGGTACAGAGCCATACAACCACATAATGGTTTGGGTTGCAAATGAGAAAGGTGGCACTGAGATCAGCTCAGTTGGTCAGATCATGGTGCTAATAACACCAAGATCACAGGTTTGATCTCCATATGGGCCATTCCTGTAAGAGTTGGACTTGATGATCCTTAACGGGTCCCTTCCAACTCAGAATATTCTATGATTCTGTGAACAGAAGTCTACCAGCCAGCCTTTTCTGGTCTTAAGTGACACTAAATTTGACAATTTCAGAGAACCAAATAGATCAGGAAAGCTCATGTACCTATTTGCAGAAAACTAATATCATCCTGTCCTGGTTCCAGCCAGGACAACTAGTTTTTGCAGTAGTCATGAGGGTGCATGGCTAAGAACCAGTGGTTTTCAATACCACCTCACATCATTTTCTGGGAACACAGGTAGAGGTATGGGGAAGCAGTCAGGAATTTCCAGGCTCTGCATGGTATTGTGGTGAGAATTTGTACAATTTGGTCATTAATATTGTCGCTGTTCCTGTTCATTTTCTTATCTCATTGCTGCTTCCAGTAAATTGTTCTCATCGCAACTTGTGATTTTTTTTACCTTTGGTGCCTCCAGTTCTCCTCTCCAAAGAGAGGAGAGAGAGGAGGTGGGGAGTGAGTGAGTGGTTTGTAATTTGGAATGATTTCAGTGGGAGCACTAAATTAGGGAGTATCATTCCTAAACCACAACATATCCATATGTGTAGTGGAACTCCCCCTGACAAAGTTTGCTACCAGGAAGACAAGCATCTAGTAGTCCCACAGCCTGTACTTTATCATACTGTTCTGATACACACACCCCTAAATCATGCAAGAATCGTATGAGGATAAAATTGACATTGTCAAAATAATAAAAATAATAATAAAAAAACCCAAACAATAAAGCCCTGCTCCAAGGCCAGTTCTTCAATTTGTGACCTTCTTGGAACACTATGTGTCAGAGCTGCTGAGAGACAGAGGACAAAGAAAGCACCAAGATAAGAAGCCAAGCTGCAATTTTCCCTCTACCTGACAAGTCTAGTAGCAATAAGCCATGAAAAGGGGCCTTGCTCTCCCATCCTCCCTCCGGGCCACAGATTCTCATTATCTCCTTTCTACAGGCTGGAAGCTAAATGGCAGATACTGCTCATGCATACAAATCTAAGTTTTCTCCGGTTTAGCAGGCTTACTGCAGCCAGTTTGGTGTAAACAAACACAAGAAATCCCCCCCCCCTTTTCTTTTTTTTTTTTTTGAATTGCATTTAGATGCTGGATTAATTATGCTGCACCACAAAGCCCTGCCTTTGGGAATACTCTGGGACCAAGTTGGTCTATAGGACACAGCAGAGCAAGGGGCAGAATTTCTAGCTCAGGTCACAAAAGCAGAGCAGTAGGTGCTCAGCACCAAGCTGTGCATGCCTCTAACTCTGAAGCACAGAGGTGCCCTGTCAGCAGCACCAATTTTACTTTCATGACAGGTCACAGCCACCCTGATGCTGATAACTGAACAGATTGTTCCCAGCACAATAAAAATAAAGTACCAAGGATGATTTGCACTATCATTGCTCTTTCTCAAACTCTAGCTTCTTGTTTTTCCCTGTTTCCTACTTTAACGCCAAAAAAGTTAGACCTATGAAAATCTGGGTTAGTAAATAAAATATTCTATCTGAATTTCTCCAGTGAAATTCTGGTTTTGAATAATTAACTGTTTCCATGACAGAAGCCTAAAAATACTTATTAAGAGTAGCACCCCAGCCCATAACATTTTTACTCTCCTAGCTGGAAAGGACAAAATCTTTGGAAAATTACCTCCCAAGGAAAATACTGTTCTTAAAAAAAANTTCCCATTTGAATAGAAAGGATTAACAAATTCTACCTCATAAGATTTCCATAATCCAGATTTAAGACAAGATATACCTCTTCAGTGGTATCTTCTACCCATTCAGGGTCTCCCACACATCACAGTTCTCACTATTTTTATGCTGCTATTATATTTATACTACTATCTTTGTGCTGCCATTTACTAAATGGGCATGAGAGTATATTAAGAGTTATCCTATAGATTTAGTAAACAAAATTGATTATGCTTTTGTTAGTGTAATGTTGTTCATAGATTAGGATGGGGCCAAATAATTGGAACAACAGGGTACATTTAATAGATGCCAGTGCTGGCTAATATGTTTGAAAAGATAGCATCCAAAGAAAAGATAAATAATAAAATCCTAAAGTCTGTTTATGGCAACTAATCCTCATCAAATTACTGCTAATTAATGGTTCAAAATGAGTTAGAATGGGAATCCAGATCCCATTTTACTGCACAACATTATAAGATTCTCTCTTTTTCCCTGATGCATCTGAAGAGAGGGTTTAATGAAATTCCTCCCCCTTCTCCAGACTCTCAAAAACTTCAAAGAAAACCCAAAAAACAAGCAAACAGAAACAAAAAAAGCAAAAGAAAAGAATCTAGCATTCAAGCCCTCTGAGATAGGGAGAATAGTTGGGGTCTTGACAAAAAATGAATCACTTTTGGAAACCTAAATAGCAAAAATGCATTCAAAACAGCAACTTGTTTATGACTGTGAACTCTGTCTAAAGCAGCACTTTCAGAAAACACCAGAGTAGAGAAAGAAAAGGGAAATAAAATGGTTAAGAAAAAACCTGGTTCCTGGAGATACTATTACAAGTGCCTAGGGGAAAAATATTACATTTTTTTAAATTAGGTACCATTTCCCAAACAATTTTTTCTATATCCTGACAGTTTCTCGGTGCAGGATGTGCACTGCCAGAACCATCCTATTTCCCAGGGCTTCTGATGGGAAAAGATATTATGCTATAATGAATCTAACCATCCTATATCCTCTATTTATAATGGACCCAGAATGCTCCAAAAATAATTGGAGTACTTTCTTAACTTCAAGTCTTCTACCATTACCAGTGCTTAGCAGCAAAGAGAATTGAACAGTTTACTAAATAATAATATGAAAACTCAAAGAAAAACTTTCCAACATACTGTCAAGTTTTATCAGGCATTGAGTGATTAAAGTTCAGTTCAGACTGTGGTTAGCTGAGGCAATCTTCTGGATATATTTATCAGAGGTGGGGGTGGTCAGCCACTATATGTTAAAACACTGCATTGAAATAGAGCCTGGTGGAATGCAGAAAGACTGAATTGAGCTTAACAAATCTAATTAAGGGGATCAAAATTTACATATTTTACAAATATCACTTGCAGATGTGATCTTTCCTAGGAAATTGGTGAAGACTTATTCTTAACATAATAATTACCTTGATAAGGAAAAACAGATCAGCAATGCTACCCAAAACCTTAATGTTGCCATAATACCTTTGTCAGTATTTGGGCATCTTTAACATACAGAACAAAAATAAGTCATCCATCTACCTTAACATTAATTAACCTCTAATTTGCCCTGAATATATATCCATGGTAGGTTTCCATTTTGCTGCCTTTCCCATAGGCAGGGTCACCCTCCTCTCCCAAGTTCTGTTCTTCCTTTCAATAAGACTCTTTTGAATGGGGTATTCATACCACAGACCCTATCCAAGCAGTTACAGAATCTACTTGAATATCTTTATTTGCAAGACAATTAATTTAAGTCTTTAAATGTTTACATTAAGCCATTTAAATGTAACATAGAAGCAACATTTTCAGGTCAATTTGTTCATTTCTTAAACCTCCACAGGCATTTCAGGTTTACATTTGTTCAGAGTTCCTGCATAAACAATCTGAAATGGCTGGGATTTTGTGTCACACTTACCACGTTTGCTAGGGCTAGATAAAAGCACTAATGAAAGACTTAAAATAAATATGTTTAATCTGATGGATTTTTTCCCTAACAGCTCTAATAGACAAGATTTGTAAATCCCAGCTACTCTAAATACATTTCTTTGTAGCTATACTTGCCAAAAGACTGTTCAGCTGTACATGACTTCAACAGATACAATTCACAGAAATAATGAGTGTAATTAATTTCTAACATCTGTAAAAAAATAAGGGTTTAGCTCAACCAAGATTTCTGATGGAAACAGGAGGACTCCCTTTTCATATTATTTGTTTATGATTACCTAATATTTAAAATTCCAGTTTCTGTGAGTTGATATATCATTTACTTCAATGCTTGTATGCTTAAAAAAATAAAACAAAAGACCAAAAAAAAACCCCAACCACAGACAGAAAACCCCCAAATAAATAAAAACAAAACCCCAACAAATATATAGGTGATCAAGATTCTGTTTATTCTGACACGATGTTCCTAAAGAATTTTTAGGGACATTTTTTATGTCATGAAAAAAGACCAAAACCCAACCCCAAACAAACAATTAAAGGGGTTTTTTTCTCCTTTTTTTTTTTTTTTTTCACCCGGGAGATGCAATTTGGTGTTCTTTTCTGAAATGAAGTACAAGTCCATTGACTGCAACATGAAATTCCAAGAACTCATTTGTTCAAGAACACATTTTAGGTGTTTACTCGGTGCTTGAGCTAATGGAAAAATAAGTTTGGAACAGTGAAATTCAATTTTTCAATTAATGATCTATCATATCTACTCTTTTAAAGATGCTTATGCCTCAGCAGAACTGATATACTTAGGGAAGTAAGGCAATAGAAACACTTCTAATTTGAGGCATAATTTCACTCCAAAGTTTTATAGCAGCCTATGTGTTATCCTGTTTCTTTCACTAGTAGATATTAAAGTACTTCACAAAGGAGGTCAGTCCTGTTAACCTCAGCTTCCAGGTGGGGAGAGAGGTTCACATTGGATTACAGTTTTATCCAACAGGATATGGTTTGGCCCTCCCATACACTAAGGCACTTCCTATACAACCTACCACATTGTGTTCTTTCTTGTTTTGCTTTCCTGGCTACAAACTTGATGTCAAATGCACGAATAGAAGTAATACATGCAGGAACTACGTGGAAGCCAATTATAACTCAAATTTGTGGTACAGTGGAATTGGAGCCTTTAGGAACTGAATTTTCTAGGTTTTACAGAAATGAGATAAAGTCATCTATCAAGAATATACTAGGAGTTAACAGAAGAATACACATCATCTCCCACATCTCTTAGAAAAAAGAAGAAAATCTGGTTTTATCCAATCAGAAGTGTGCTCGTATTTCATACTCTGGTGTTGTGTCTAATGCCACGAGGAAGCGCACAGCAAGGGTGTCATGTTTGTTCATGCCTGGTACATTGTCAGATAGCCCTCAGGAGACACCTCTGCCTCTTGAGTGCTACAGGCAACAAAACAAAGGGCAACAGATGCTGTCACTCAAGGGGTGCACTTATGCAACTGCTTGCAAGGCAAGGTTTAACATTCTTGAAAAATGCTTTGATATTGACTTGAAGTTAGAGAATTCATTAAACACTATAAAACACTATAAAAGGCAATTGCTGAGAGGTATCTCACAGTTCTTTCTTCTAAAAGTGCAGATTACCCTCAGAGAAAATTTCTGGGTAGACACATCTTAGGTTCTGTTGGGGAAATAGCTAATGAAGAATGGTCAATAAAAAGAAGTTTTTCCTATTAGCCAAAAATTATCTATGTACATCAGCCAGTTCAATTTCCAGTCTTTAGAGCCACAACAAACACAAGTTTCTTTGGAAAGGTGGGGAATTAAACAGTGTTTGTGATACTTGTTAAGTATTTCTGGACAAAATACTTCAGTGTGATGAAAATTTGTGGTAGAGAACAAAGACAAACCCCGTCCTTACATTAGCTAAAACACACTGTATGTCACCAATTGCAGCTCTGAGAGCCATCAGCTATCCCATTTATTTCAGAAAGGACTGTTAGGAACCTCTGTTGGAAAATGCCTCATTTCATTCAAGTTACTCTGCAAACCAAGTCCCAAATGTTCACAAGCATGAATGAACCCTGGTACAGCCCAAGCAAGAACATTTCATTTGCAGGCTATTTCTAAATCTAAGTACCTGTCTTCTTTGAAATCCTGTTCTGAGAAGGGAGCAGGAAATTCGCATGGAAAGGTTAGCACTCTGGTAAACTCATAAAACACTGATGGTTTCTGTGGCTTGCTGAGACCACAGGCACTTCCACATCACCACATCATGACTGTGCTACGATCATTAACAATCCAAAATTAAAATACTTACTCTGAAAAGGGATCATTTTGCTGTTTCATGCTGGCAAATGAACCTGTAGGTGGGCAATGATATTTCACTGGGGGCTGAAGGTGAATGAAAATGGAATTAAGCTGAATGCTAAATTCAACAGCATCATAGAAAACCACGGCCTCTGGAACCAAAACAGATGAATCTTCCAATGACTAAATATTGGATTAGTAGTCTGGATGCTTCACCAATTTCATCTTTTTTACCAATATTATATAAGGAAACTCTCCCAGCTCAGTTCCTGCCAGTCAAATAGGTGCTGAGTAACCAACTCCAGATCCGGCTGGCAGTGTATAGATAGCAAGGAAATGGCTTTGTTAATATGGCATGCAGATTTCAAGGAACAAAATATTCATTTAAAGTATCCTGTATTCTCTTTAGCAGAAGGCTACCTAGCTTGCCCCTATAATATGGAGCATCACCCAATTTTACCTTTTCTGTTGCAGTGATAGGAGGGTAATTTGCCACTGCCACTTCTATTGACCTATCTTCAAATCAAAAATGAATTAACCAACAGATCTGCAAGAACAGCAGAACCTTAACTAGTCATTTCAGTGAGATTAATTGACAGGGTATTTTAAAACCCATTTTGACAGCAAGACAAGTTGAAACAGGGGACTGTCCTGGCTCTGTTTTCTCTGTGCTTGTAGAAGTTTCAGATACCATGTTCTACAGTGAGCAGAAGAGCCGAAAAGTTGTTCCTTCCCCAAGCACATCAGGGTGGTATGGAAATCTTTACCCAGGAACAGGATGAATAGAAAGGAAGCCATTAAAGCTAAAAGCAGACACATCTCAGCGAATTACTCTCTTACTGCTGGACAGCCACTCCTGCAGAGCACAGGAACAACAAAATATATCTGCTGGTACCTGGGCACAGCTCATTCACTGGGCAGCAGAACATATTTCAGGCTCTTAAGAGTAAGAATGCAACAACTCCCATTTTTGCCAAGTAATGGCTTCCTAGTAGAGAAAAAAAAAAGTAGTTGTTTCTCATTATTTTTAAATCCACCCCACTTTTTCCACTTTTTTTAATAAAAATGTTTTATAGATGAGCATGGGAGATGCCATACAAGAAAAGAGCTGTTTGCAGGATCATTGCTCTGCTCTCCCTCACCAGAGCTGTTTGCAGAGAAGAGTGGCTGTGAACACTTTTACGTGAGAAAGCTGTAAATTTCTATCACACTTTGCCAGACTAAAATTCAATCTGAGTACACTGTCAAAGGAGGGCTGATGGCAGGCAAGCAATTCATTCCCTATTCCAGGCTGCTTCCAACAAGTCCATTTCACAGGATAGTTAACAGACCCTCTCATTATAAGGATGACTGCTCAAAGCACTTAGGCTGATATTGTTTTAATACCAAATCTATACTGAGGTGGTTGACACAAGTAGTGACATAAAAAGTAGCTTACAAAGGCTAGTGAAGTGTAACAAGACATGAAAGCTAATATCAACATTCCTCTGTTTCTGAAAGGCCAATGAAATATCTTGATGCTGTGAGTATTTCTTGAATACACAGCAGTTTAGTTACAGCAAATATAACAATGCTTGCAGATTAATTTGCTGGGTAAAGATTTCACTTTGAAATTATTCTTTCAATTCTTGTAGCTCTTGCACACCTAACATAATGTCAGTAACATTTATGTGGTATAAGATTATTGCACTTTGTTTCCTTGAGGGAAAACCACCTGAAAAAGAGAAAATAAATCCCTTCATATGACCAGTTTATTGCATATGTCCCAGTTTTATATTATGTATTTGTTTATATAGTAAATATTTATAATGCAAGGAAATAAAATGTTATATAAAGCTTCTACAGAGAAGATATTTTCAAGCATTATTGATGAAAGTCAAAGGGAGTTCAAACAATTCTCAAACAGAAATTTTTCCTCCTGTTTTCCAAAAGCGCTTTTGACTTGGGGCCATCACATTTGAAATCGTCCTAGTACTTTCACAAGCATTTCTGGAAAATCTCCTTTTTCTCCTGCCCTGAAGGTCCTTTAAATTTCATTTCTGCTCAGATCCTTTGGATTCTTTTCCAGACCACTAGGTATCTGAACATAGCAGAACTCCCATAATGTGTGGTTTGTCCTAATTATCAGAAGTCCTGAGTATTGTGATAGTTGATTCATGAGCCACTTCTTTAAGAGAATAAAAGAAAAAAAAATAGCTGAATTAATTTGGTTTTAAATTCTTCTTGCAGCCTTTATTTTCACAAAGATATACATGCACAGTCCCACATCACTTGGTCAATAGAAAATGAGTCACGTGCTGTTACACTGCTCACACTTTCACCCTCTACTTGCATTAGCAATTAAAAAGTATTAATTGAGCATATGGATTGTGCTGAAGGTCAAGACCTGTTTTAACTCACACCTAACTATTTGTTAGGAGCAACCATTGAATTGTGCCATCATTATGGTATCTGTATGTCTAGTGAGAACATATACTGATTGCTTTCATCAATATTACCTTGTTGCATCAACTGTCTGTAAACTGCACTTTCCTGTGACCATGGAAGAGGGACAGTGCAGAAACCCAAAATGTCAATGGTGGCTACCATGGTTTGGTTAAAGATCATGGAGATAAGGACATCCCATCTCAAAATAATTATTAGGTTTTGGCAGTTTCCCTGAATTTTGAGAGATCGTTCACAAAGTGACTCAGTCAATTATTATTTGGGGCCTTTCAAGTATATGGCAGTTTGTCCATGAACAAATTTCCAAGTGTTCCCACATATCTAAAATGCTGTGTTCATAGCCCAGTTAATTTAGTGTCAAAATTGCACTCTCTCTACATCCTCCATCAAACCCTGTGAACTGAGAACAACAGTTTTAAGCTTCAAATCTACCAATGCATCCTGCTATTTTGCAAAAGTAAAAATCTAATTCTGGGCATGGCAGTTAGTCATGTGTTTTTCAGCCAAGCATTCACACTATTAACCTGTTTGCAGTTGAGTTAACATGTTCATTGAACACACAAACATCAAATCCGGAGCATGCAATTCCCTGAGCAGCTGCTGCTCATCCCAGTGATGACCAGCAGAAGGGAGTGAACTCAGATCTATTGTGCTGAGTTCTGCCAAAAACATCAAGGTGGTTAAAAACAAAGCGGAGGAGGAAGAAAAAACAAGGTGTGTGTGGAAAAAATGCTTACACGGTCACAAGAGGGACATGTGGTCATGACAGGTGACCTGTATGCATCCAGCTAGATGCAAATTTGTTGGTCTGTTACACTCAGGGAGGGAAAACAAAAATCTGCATACATACTGCATACTTCTACCTTACAGCAGGGTCAGACCAAGACAGATGACAAATGTCAACACTCACATGAGATATTGAGCAGCAACTCTAAAATGCCTAAGAGGCCATGCCTTTTTCTTCCTCCACCTCAGATCAAATGAGCTCACATCCTTACACGAATCCCTACAGGCAAGTGCCATGTTGAAGTTCCACTAGAACCAAGGCAATGGTGCTGGAAGGCTGTTGAACAGCTTCCAACAGCTACATCAGTGAAACTACAAAGACATTCTTACGTTCTAAAAAAGTTCATGGCCAAGTTAAGTTGGAATATAGTTCTCTGTGACCATAAGTCTGAACTTGTCACAGCTCCTATAGGAACTGAATCACAGAGCATCTGGGGGAAAGCAGAATCCCAAAAAAAAGCCAGTGAGTCATCCTACAGTGTCCTGTTACTTCAGGGGGTGAGCACTATTCCCAGCAGTTATGACAGTGAGCAAGCCTGACTCGTCCATCTGATTTTCTTCCAACACTACACTTGGAAACCTGCAAGAAATCTTACTCATGGTGGTGGGCTTAGGGATTGATAGAATTGATGAAGAAACTGTTGGAGTTCAGGAGCAACAGGCATCAGAACTAAGTAAATCATGCAGTGAATTTATTGTTTAATAAAATTTTTGTTCTCTGGTTAGCTTGGGAAGTCCCCACAGGAACCTTCTGCTTCAAGAGGCTTGATATTAACTTTGTTCTTAATAATTTTTTAAGTATCTAAATGAACAAAGGAACAACACTTCTGTCTGAGTTTCAGGAGTAGCAGTTGACAGTCATGTTTTCATCTTACATGTTGTATTCCTTCAGAATACATCCAGTTGTCCGACTCTGAAGGAATGAAGAAAAATTAAATTAAGAGAAAAAAAACACTTTTCCTGTAAATAGTATAGAGCTTTTCCAATAACTCACTATCATAGCACTATTTCCCTCCCCACTGATATTTTGGTACTGACAATGCAGTGCAAATTAAGATAAGAAAGCCTTTCTGCAGCCAGAATCATACAGAGTTGGACTGAAGCTCCAGCAGGACATTAAAGAAGTTACTCTAGAAAATAAAAAAGTATATATAACTATAATAGACATTTGAAAGGAATACCAGCCATATCATTTTCCTTCACAAGTGAAGCCTGAAGAACAATTTATGAATATTAGCCTTTTGCAACTCCTACTTGCTTTCTGAATTTCTTCTTCAGAGTAGATCTGAGTGACAGAAAACACAAACTACATGTGTCCCCTTTGTACTGGAAAGGAATGTAGAAAGCAGCAGCAGCAGCAACCAGGCCCCTTTCCAATACGCACTGAAACAAGTCCCAGCATATCCCTGATGTTGCAATATTCTAAATAATACACAAAAAAAGAAGGTTATAAATTCACACCCAATCCAAAATATGAAAATGAAGACGGTTTTCAGGCTGTGAAGCTAAAATATCAAGCTTCTCACAGCTGGGCTGAGTGGATTTGAGAATCCCTTAGAGTCAGCATCAACCATCACTGATGCACAAGCACAGCACAGTTTGAAGAGATTTGTGCTTAATTTGTGATTAAAGGCTTGCAACTCATAAAATAGAAAGAATGAGAGAAAGAAATAAAGCTTTTCTGCAGACAAATAGATTCCAGCCTACCTGCTTTTAGTACTTCTGTCCATAACTCTGGTAGTTGGTGCTTTGCTGTGCCGATGAAACTATCATTGAATTGATTGTCTCAGTTGCTAAGGAAACCAAAGGGATGATGCTAATGGATACTATTTATGACACTGGGAACCTTAGAAAACATTTGCCGTGAAAAGATGGTGTCACAAGATAGTTAAAAGCTACATTGAATCTTAGCACAGAAAAGAGAACTAGATAGGGCTTTTTCCTTTCTGTCTTCCCTCTGACATTTTATTTTTTATAAGATACTTATAGCTTTATTCTTGGTTTGACTGTCAGAACCACTTTATAGTCATTTTTCTAGTTTCATTTCAAAACACAGGAGTTAGCTCAAACACATTCATTCTAATTCTAAGCAGTGGAGTACAGGATTATTTTAAAGCATCACACATGATGCAAAATAGGATTTGAGTTTGGGAATGTTCTCCAGAAGACAGAATTTTTGAATCAAAGACATTGGATTTGAGATGCTTCTACCTTTGCTCTTATAAACTGTAAGTTGTGGAAGATTTTCATAACAGACACAGAAGATCTCATAAACCAAACAAATTATTATATTTTCAGGAACCTTTGTTTATATTTTAAAAAAAATAATCTCCATTAAAAAGAGAGACTTTCTAAAAACATTTAAAAAGTAGCAGGGAACTGTAAGTTATTTTTTCTTTTTCCACAAGCTATATGTTCACAGCATGAGTCATGTATCAAAAGCAACCACACAAGTCTGAACTTATACCAGTGAAGGATCAAGCTCTAGGCACTTATTTATTTACAGAAGGCCCGAGGAGTTATTTCTGCACTGGAGTCACAGATGACCCATAGTCAGACACCTTGTTGCCATGGAAATCTCACATCACCACTCTCTGCCTTGCTCCAATCCAAGATCCTCCTTTGCATCCCTGGTGATCCATTCTTGCCACAGCTTCCCTGTGTTCCTCATTTTGGGCAGGCAGTAGCTGCTAGCAGGACTGGAGCACATTTAACCCTGTCTGGCACTTCCAGTCACAGGAAGGTCCAAAAAGGTGATTTTTTAGGATTTTGATTCTTGACTGAGCATCTTCTGCCACTTTACATTCTCATGCACACAGACCTCCAAAGTTGTGTCTCATTGCTTAATTAGTGTTACAAAGAAGTAAACAGAGAAACTAGTGCCCTTCTGTGCTGGTGAGAGAGTAGGAAGCCCCAGCCAGTTAATGAGAATTTGTTCCTGGGGAAAGAGAAATAATATCAAATGACTACTCATTCTCATTGGAGAGCCATTCACTGGGGTAAATCAGTAACAGCTCATCAGGTGCATACAGAACAAAAAAAAAGCAATATAAACCCAAAAAAAGCCCCACACACCAATCCCCCAAAATGTTGAGAGGCACAGGGAAGCATACATTCCACCTGAGCACACAGCCATAGGATCTCCTAAGCTTAAAGGGACCCATAAAGATCAGAGCCCAAACCCCTGCTCCTTGCAGGGCTACCTAAAACTAAACCATACGGCTTTGATGTTTTTTGCAAAATCTCTGCAGCTGAAAATCTCTGCATAATGGGCAACAATTATTCCTCTTTTTCTTTTTTTTCTGTTGCACCTATTCTTCAGATTCTACACTTCAGGATCATACATCATGATGAATACACATGGAAAATACTACACATGAAAAATACTGCTCTTTCCTAATAGAGCAGAGAGGAACAAGGGCCTAAAACAAGTTAAATAAGAATCGAAGTTAAATAAGAATCTGAAAATTTATTGGAAGAAGTATGAGACAAGAGTAAATTATACAATCCCAACAAATACAGAGCATTAAAATCACATAGAGCCCTTCCCTTGGCATGATCTGACAACAGACGTTGGCTCTTGGTGATATCTGAAAATATAAAAAAGAAATAATACCAGTGATTATTCTTCATAGAGGTAGACAATTCCATTTTCAGAAAGATATCTCAATTTTACCCAGCCTGTAAGCATTAGAACTGGAACCTATCAAGATACACCTATTTGAAGTAATTTCAATATGAGACCATGAGCACTTACCGTGAGTGTAAGTCACGGGGGCAACAAAAAAGTTGTGACATTCCAAGTCAGCTCTAGGCAAAACCATTTGAAGAAAACACCATCTCACAACTGCCCAGTTCTGCTGTTCACCTTTTCATCTCCTCTGTGGCCTCAGGAGAGAAAGCTAAAAACAGTGTTCCTGACACTTTTACAGCTTGTGAAATTTAAATAGCTCTCTTTTTGTTCAAGATTAAAGGATTTTTTTCAGTAGTACTAGTAGTCCCAGCACTGAAAATTAGCCCGTTCCAATTAAGGCTTCAACTAGAAGTAATGTCTCCCTTCAGGGAATACATGACATTTTAAATTAAGAAACATTCCAGCTAACAAGCCTATAAATCTTCCCAATTAACTGTATTCTCTACTAGTTTATGAGTCTTCTGTTCAATTTGACAATCCTAATCTCCCAGAGTGGAGAAAAGGATGAGACCTCTGTGGAAGTTGCTTTCCACTTGTAGTGGAAGGGGATACAGACACTCTCCCAGACTATACTTCTTTTTGACAGATCTGAGCCAAATGGCACATCAAAGCCCAGGACTCTTCACTGCTGTCAGGTGAAAAGGTTTTCAGTCAGCCAAAAGCCTCTGTGATGCATTCCTCACTCTCCATAAGGAAGCTCTGTAGCAGCACCACTAGAAACGCAGCACCAAGCGATTCTCTCACAGGAGCACTTTGCACACTTCTCTGTGAATTATTCTTTTACTAATCAAAGCTTCCAGGAAGCACAGTCAGGGTTTGTCCTAGGAAGCAGTGTCACGCAGTGGTGATTGGGGGCCAGGTAAGGTAGGCTAGAGGAGAAAGCAAGTACATCCACACCTGTCAGCAGCATTAAATGTAACTTTTCTTTCCCTTTTTATAGATGAGTTTATTCTCTTTAAATACGTTGAGAGTAGTTGAAAAGAACTTCTACATAGGAGATATAAAAGAGACATCTGAAAAAGTCACAAACAGGGAGAAACACAAGCCAAGATCATGGAAAAAAAAAAGAACAGACTATCTGAAGAGATCACTATGTTTTTTGAAAGACAAATGTCAAAAGCTATCATTCTAAATTGGATTAGGCAAGCTGAGGAACTGCCAGACACACTGTAAAAACAGAGCTAGCTGAAAGACCATGTTGGCTAACCAAATGTGATCATGGAAACACAGAATGGTTAAGGCTGGAAGAGACCTCTGGAGATCATCTAGTCCAACCCCCCTGTTAAAGCAGCTTCACATCCAGGTGAGTTTTTAATATCTCCAGAGAAGGAGACTCCACCACCTCTCTTGGCAGCCTGTTGCAGGCTCTGCCACTCTCATCAGAAAGTGGGATTCAGTTTGTGCCCATTACCCCTTGTCCTGTCTCCAGGCACCACTGGAAAGAGCCTGATCTCATCATCTTGAAACCCACCCTTAAGATATTTTCAAGCACTGATGAGATCCCCTTTTGGTCATCTCTTCTCCAGGCAAACTGGCCCAGCTTCCTCAGCCTTTCCTCATAAGCGAGATGCTCCAGTCCTCCATCCATCTTTACAGCCCTCTGCTGGACCTGTCTCAGTAGTTTTTTCTCTTGCCTGAACTGCAAAGCCCAGAACTGGACAAAGAACTCCAGATGTGGCCTCTCTAGGGCTAAGTAGAGGGGGAGGATCACCTCCCTCATCCTGCTGGCAATGCTTTTTCTAATGTACACCAGGGTACCATTGGTTTTCTTGGCCACCAGGGCACTGCTGGCTCATGGTCAGCTTGTTGTCCACCAGAATCCCCAGCTCCTTCTCCACAGAGCTACTTTCCAACAGGTCAGTCCCCAGCCTGTCATGGCACCTGGGGTTGTTCCTCCCTCAGATGCAAGACCCTGCACTTGCCTTTGTTGAGCTTCATTTGATTTCTCACCACCCAACTTTCCAGCCTGTCCAGGTCTCATTGAATGAGAGCACAGCCCTCTGGTGTGTCAGACATTCCTCTCAGTTTTTCATCACCAGGACCTCTGCTCACAACTCTCTGAGCTCTGCCATTCAGCCAGTTCTCAATCCACTTCACTGTCCACTAACCCAGCCCACACTTCCCAAGATCACCTATGAGGATGTTACAGGAGACAGTGTGGAAAGCCTTGTTGAAGCCAAGGTAGCCAACACCCACTGCTCTCCCCCACCTACCTAGCCAGCCATTCCATCTTAGAATAGAAACACTTCCCCTGGTGAATTCAAGAGCTGACTGCTCTTGATAACTTTTTCCTCTACATGTTTAGAGGTGACATCCATAATGAGTTGCTCCATCACCTTTCCTCACCACAATGAAGGTAAGGGTGACAGACCTGTAGTTTCCTGAGTTCTCCTTCTTGCTTTTTGAAGACTGGAGTAACATTCACTTTTCTCCAGGCCTCAGGCACCTCTTCAGTACTCCATGACCTTTCAAAGATGATAAAGAGCAGCTTAGCAATAGCAACATCTGCTATTGCCTCAGCACTCGAGGGTGTATCCCATTGGGGCCTGGATTTGTGGGTATGTAATATTTGGGCCCATAGATTTGTGGTTGTCAGGTCAGCCTAAATGACCTCTAACCTGATTCTCCTTAACCAAGGGAAGCTCTTCCTTTCTCCAGACTTTCTCCCTTCCCTCCAGGGCCTGGGATTCACAAGGGCTGGACTTAGGCATAAGGACTGAGGCAAAGAAGGGATTCAGTAACACTATCTTCCCTATCTCCTTTGTTGCCAGGGCACTCACCTCATTCATCAGGAGGTTCTCATTTTACCTAGTTTTCCTTGCACTACTAATGCACTTAAAGGAGCTCTTCCTGTTGTCCTTGCCACATCCCTTCATACAACATCCTTGTGTTTCTCCTAAGTGGTTTGCCTCTTTTTCCACATTTTGTAAACTTCCTTTTCCATGATCTCCTTGCTAAGCCATGCAGGTTTTCTACCCCCTCTGTGCATCCCTATGAGTAAGTAATCAAGCAATCTTGACCTTGGAGGAAGTGATGCTCTAGTATTAACCAACTCTCTTGGACCCCCCCACAATTCAGAGGTGTACGATGTGGTGCAACTTGAGGCCATTTCCATGTAATAATGTGCTTTGCAACTAGAAGGTGTTAGCACCTATGCTGGCTAACAACACAGAGAGCAACAGTGCGCTGTCCCACAGGTACAACCATAAAAGCACAAACAAAATATTTCACAGAGACATTTAAAAAGAAAATTTTGCTAATGTAAAAGGAAAACAAAGTCATTTTCCCAAGGCTATTGTCCCTGGCTGAACTACTGGCTAGTGTTGTGGAAAGAAAGGAAAAAAAACCACAACAAAATATACCACATGTCCTCTGAAAATGCACCATGTGTCACTACCTTCCATAAGGGTAGCACGAAGCAGTTTCTGCAGTGTGGTCTTTGCAAACCAAACAATATTCATCTACCACAACTGACAACCTCCCTGTGCTCCCAGTTCTAGGGCCAGTGCAGTGGATCTCCATTTATAAAAGCAAGAACAAAAGCATCCAAAAAACTCAAGACTGCAAAAAAAGGCAGATAGTAAACGAAGAAAATATTCTACAATCCTTTTAACCCACATCCTGAATTCACAGGTCTTAAGACTGTCTGTACATCAGGGCTGCCCCTCAGAGCAAACTATATTTAATAGGCCCTGGACAGAAAGTAGAAGAGACAAACACATTAAGATTCCTCATTTAAAAGAAACAAACAAACAAAACAACCAAAAAAACAAACCAAAAACAAAACAAAAACCCTCAAAACCCAACACCACAACTCATTCCAGTAACAACAGAAATGCACCACCAGGTGGGTTTGTGTTTACAAAACCTCTAATGCTCAATTAGGTCTGTTTAGCACTGTGCACTACCTGCTGATCTTAATGCAGCTTCTCCTATTGATCACACTGCAGCAACTGCTATTGCTGCCATGTAAAAATCTGTACAGTGATAGAAACCTTTCCACATAAGAACTTAAATGAGAGTGTTTGCCTCATCAGCCAGGAAATACTGTCATGCTCTAATTAATTTGTAGGAGGCAGAAAATGGATAACATATGGCTCTACGCTCACAGAATCAAGGAAAAAAAACGAAAACAGGTTTACTTGTATTTCCAATACCAAGAGAACATCTCTACCCATTTTTCAAGTGTTTACCACCTCTTCCAGAGGCACATACAGCATCTTATGTACCTACCATTCACTCTGCAGTTGAACACAGCGAATCTTAGACCCAGAGGCAGACCACATGCATGACTCATTAAAACAATGATGGTCATTATAAATCCAAACAGAAAAAAGAATAATTTAGGATAAAGGTTTCTAGTTAATCCCTACCATGATTACAATACCCAGAATTCCTTTATTAACCAAAACCAATGCAAATATTAAGTCATATTTCAGCACACAATTAAGCAAAAAAAAAAAAACAAAAACAAAACAACCTAAGAGATTTAACATTTCTAGCAACAAAAGTCTGGAAACTGCTTTAGGTCAGTGAGTCCTAAGGCTTGTTAAAGTTTAAGCCTGACTTATTTAAGTGAATAAAAGATAACAAAAAATCCAAAAAAATCAAAGCAGCCATGGTCTCTGTTAAGTCTTGGGAGTGTAGTTTTCAAAATAGGGAGATCATGGATAGGGAAATCATTAATCAGAAAGTCATTACCGTCTCAGGACAGCTGTTTTGTGGGACATTGCCCAACATCCAGGCTCCAAGGTGTAACACAGGATCCCATTATTCCCCCACCTGACAAGGAAGGAGCCACAATACATTGTGGAAATTATGTGGACCTACCTAAGGGGAAAGAGACACCAGGGGCATGGCACACCTTGTCAATGGTCAAACCACTTAGCAGGTTATTAGCTTAAAACCATAAGATTTAAGAAGGTTCTTCTGTTTCCCTCTTGTCAGAGGCCTTTATTACTTACTAAAAGATGTTTCTATAAGCTCCATATGAAGCAATTTGCTTGTAACAAAATTTTTCCCACCCCTGAGGTCTTCCTAGCAAGTTCTTCCACCCACTGTGAGTTGCAGAGCCTCACCTAAGCAGAGAGGAAAGTTCCCTTGTGAGAGCTGGAAGAGGGACAGAGCAGCACCCAGCCCAGCAGGCTACTTCTTTTGAAAACATATAAAATTTGGAGCATATAAAATGTTTACAGTTATTACTTCCCATAGTACGTGGCAAATCCCCAGAACTAATCTCCAGCCTTAATGTGGAGATGAGGTGAACTGCAGAAAGTGATGGGGCAGAACAGAAGCATCACTGAGGGCTCCCAGTGTTCCAGGACCCAAGAGGCTGGAATTGCTCCCCACATCACAGATCAACCAATAACCAGTGCATTTGCCTACGCAGAGCACTGGGCCTTCATCTACTGGTTTTCCAATATGGAGGGAAATATTTAGTGCCCCAGCTCTTACTGATCTGCAGATAGAAGTGTCTTGGTCTGAAAAGAAAACAAATATGTCACTTTCTCCCTCCTTGCACATGCACTCAGACACACACCTGGGCTCATTTCTCCTTCCACACATTTTTGTGACTCTTGAGGACTGCAGCTTGATCTCAAGACTCAGTTTTATACAGGGGACAATGAGCATATATGACAGGAAAAACAAGAGAAAATAAAGCAAGAAAAAGGGAAGTAAAAGCAGCAAACCAAAGAAAAACACTTCACATGAAAAGTCTGTAGTTCTCCTGAAAACAACCTTGAGATTAACTGCCCCATCTTACTTAAGCTCTAAGTATGAGGCTTACTACAGAGGCACTTCATACCTCTCAAGGCAAAATTGTTCACTTTCCCCAATCTTCCTTAGAATGAAATGTTGCAGAAAGTGCATTCCTTGCCCCAATGTGCAGCCAGAATGATACTTACTTGTTGAACAGAAAAGGGCACTAAATCATTTTTTCTTCAAAAAACTCAGACAAGTACAGTAAACACAAATGTTATTTTGATTTCCTTTGGCCCATTAGGATGCCACTATAAAGCTTCCAACTAGAAGAACAATCTTTTCTCCCTTTTCTTTTTCTCCAAATAAATTAGAAAAAAAGCTGTCACTTGATTTCATCAGGAAAACACTGTCCTTGTCCATACTAACTAGCTCCTGCTATTGGAAACTTTAATAACAGGAGCAGCATGTCAAAAATATTCTTGTCAAGAGAGAAAAGAAATAAACAAAAAGATGCTACACTGAAGGGAGCAAAAGTTGTTGAGATTTCATATTAAAACCTTAAATTTTCAAAATAAAACAATATTTATTAAAGCAGATGTGATTCCTTCGGTAGGGAAGATGCACTGATAAGCTGGTGAAATCATTGTGTAATGAAGGACCTAGGAAAACTACAACTTTGAGTCCCACAAGGTTACTTTTCAGACCACTGCAAATAATTTATTAATTCTTTTCCCCACCAATCTTTCATCAGGCCTTTGGCAGTAGGTCAGCTGCCACTGGTGAGAAGGCAGGAGACAGAGTCAAGTGCTCGAGTCCTCACAACAAACAGGGCCCGCTTGGCTCACACAACAAGGTCCATAAGGTGCTCATGGGAAGGAAAATAGGACACCACTCAGGTTTCTTCATTGTGAACAAAAGCAAGGTGGCTGAAGAGTGAAAATGCACGAGCGTGAAGGATTGCCATCTGCCGCCTCTCCCCCACAGAACATAATTTTCAAAATCCTCCCAACATCTATGTGTCTGGATCTCATCCCAGCTTTTCCTCATGTATACCACCCACACTGGCAGGTGCTTCCAACATTCTTCACTGGATAGTTCATGTTCTTCACAGCAACTCAACTCATAGGTGCTCAAGAAGGAAGAATTAACAGTAGCTCTCATTCCTGACACCCCAAAAAAGAGTGAACTGATTTTGAGTCAGGAAACAAGGATGAGGGAAGTGGAAAAGCTGAAGGCAGAAGAGATGCTGGCTATGAAAGACAGGCAGTTTGGAACTAAAACTTGATGATGGTGCATTTTTACCATTGAAAATGAGCACATCAGAAATCCTAGTTTGTGGCCTTAGTAACACCCAATCCCAGGAGGATCGCTGGTGACCCAGGGAAATGGCAAGGTTCAGTGCCATAAGGATTTGACACCTTATATCCCAAATACTAGCAGAACTCTGTGAGTTTTAAATTACATTGGGAAATGAAAAGGGCACAGCAGCATCAGGATCAAAGGAATGTGCAAGAATATGGATTTTATTTTTGTGTGTGTACTTGGGTTTTCTTTGGTTGCTTTGGTTTTGCAGGGGAGAGCTGGAGGGGAAGGGAGGGGTTTTTTTATTTTATTTCTCAAATGTGCTGTCCACATCTCATCCAAGACAGCTGCTCACATCAATGAAGCTGCCTGGGTGTTGTAATGCTTCCAAGATTACATGCTCCATTCTTCACTTAAATGTGACTACATAGACGGGCAGTATATTCCTAAAGGAGAGAATTAGGGACACACACTCACTCCGTATTGTCTAGAGAGACCAACATGAGGTTTTTTTTATTCTAGCACTGTTACCTTAAGAGTCACAGCTCCTAGGTGATAAGGACAACAGCCATAGACTTGCTCTTGCCTGGAAGCATTATTTCCTCATGCTTTCTATAGTTGCAGCACACATACATCAAATATTTCTGTACTATATGATGCCAGTACAGCTTCACACCTCTTCCACAGTTACAAGACCTTCCTGACCTCTAACACAATTATAACTGTCACTCCTTTTATCCCTCCTGCCTTTTTTCCATGATTGTCTTCCATTCAATATGAATTTTCTTCCATCAGTGCCCATGGTAACATCCATAGAATTAGCTCCAGGCTAGACAGTGGCTGTGAACAGCTCCCTAACCATGGAAACCTGCCAACATTTATCACAAATATAAGATGTTCCACAGAACTAAAAAGCACAACAGCACTACTTTAACTCTTTTGCACATCCTTGGCACATCGTGGTAGCCAGAGCAATTTGTAAACATGGCAAACTGCCTGCCTTGCCTTTTTACATCTATAAGCATATGGAGGCACCTTAATGGCATGCTCAAAGATTCTAGGACTATAAATTAAACTGAATAGTTACCTTCACATTAGCCATCAAATAATACGCGAGTCACTTTGCTGTCAAATATGCTATTGTGATAAAGATGTACAACACACAGTGTGCCTCATGATGAAGAATACACAGAAACTGTTTTACAATGGAAAATTTTGAAGATGCATGCCAGACATTTAAAACTTGCAGCAGTTATGAATATGAATTTTATGTACAGAGGGCTTGATTGTATTATTTTTAGGTAACTTTAGGTATGAAACTGGGATGAAGGATGACACAGCCATATTCCACAGAAATAATGTTGATAGCTTGAAATCCTGAAGTGGTTTCTTTTAAAACAATCACAATCACTCTGTCTCCCAGAGTGTCTGTTTACTGAGAACATCAAATAATTAAGTTTACAGTGGTGAATCAGAAAGAGTAGCAGACCCAGACTTATTTGGGAAGCAATCAAACTATAATTAGACTAGAAAACATTGAATGCAATAAAACACAGATATGCACGCTGTTAGGAGGTTCCACACAGGGACAGAGAAACATTCAGTATGCAGTAGACAAGTAGTCTGCCTTGATCTGCATGGGAGTCCAGATCTATATGCACTTTAGATGCAAGAAAGCCCATGCCTGGCTGCTACATGATGCTCAGTTTCTCCTCTCCTTCAATCAATTTAAGATAACTTTTGCCTGAGAACACAGAGGTTCACATCCCTAACTTAACCTCAGCCACCATTGAACAGCCTTTGCCTTTACATTACTTATTTTCATTTGAATGCTTTCTATTACCTGGAATGCTTGGTCATCTGTAAAAATACTTCTCCTTTCTAAATCCCTGCCAATTTACAGGTTATAAGCCTGTGGATGCATCAAGCCTTGTACAAAAGCTTTTATCACAGAGACTTGCTAATGGCTGTGTTTTAACATTTCTGCATTCTAGACTGCTTACCAGAACAAGATGATTACCATAGTCAACAATATCACTGATAATTAGGAGACTTTATTTTTGGCTCCCCAAAATGCGCAAGATCAAAACTGTTTTGTATAATTCAAGATATGAACTTAAACTGGTTTACCACAGCAGTGTAAAACTTGCACATACACCGACAACGTTTTCCCATCAATCTTTCACATAGGGTTGGGTGGATCTACCTAATCTAATTACTCATTACTTATATCATAGAATGGTTTTGGTTGGAAAAGACCAAAGGACCTTAACATTCATCTAGTTCCAACCTCCCTGTCATGGGTCACTAGACCAAGTTGCTCAATGTCCCATCCAGCCTGGCTTTGAGCAATTCCAGGGATGGGGCATCCATAACTGCTAAGGGCAATCTGGTCCATGGCAAAGAATTTCTTCCCCAAATCTAATCTAAATCCACCCTCTTTCAGTTTGAAGCCATTCCCCCTTTCCATGTCCTATCACTACACATCCTTGTAAAAAGTTCTTCTCAGCTCTCTTGTTGGTCCATTTTAGGTACTGGAAGGCTGCAATAAGGTCTCCTCATAGCTGTGCAACCCCAAATCCCTCAGCCTGGTCTTCAAAGCAAAAGCGCTTCAGCCCTCTGATCGTTTTCTTGACCCTCTCCTGGACTTGCTCCAACAGGACCATATCCTTATGTTGGGGACCCGAGAGCTGAATGCTGTACTCCAGGTAGAATCCATAAGAGTGGAGTATTGAGGGATGCAGTTTGTTTTCTGGGCTGTGAACACACATTGCTGCCTCATGTTGAGCTTCTTGTTCCCCAACATGCCCAAGTCCTTCTTCTCAGGGCTGCTCTCAATCCATTCTCTGCCCATCCTATATGGGATTTCCCAGACTGAAGTGGAGGACCTTGCACTTGGTTTTGTTGAACTTCATGAAGTTTGGATGGGCCCACCTTTCAGGGCTGTCAAGGTCCCTCTGGATGGCATCCCTTCCCCCAGCATGTCAACTGCACCACACAGCTTGGTGTCATCAACAAACTTGCTGCAGTGATGTTCATTCCTGCTGTCCACACTGCCAACAAGGATGTTACACATTGGTCGCCACACAAACCCCAGAGGAATGCCACTCAACACCAGTCTGGAGCCATTCACCACAACCCTTTGAGCACAGCCATCCAACCAATTCCTTCTACACTGAGTAGTACATCCATCTGTGCTGGTTTTGCACAGCCTGATTTTTGTTAGTGGGGCAGCCACACGGGTGGCTTTCGTGAGAAGCTGCTGGAAGCTTCCACCCTGTCCATCAGAGCCAATCCCTGATGGCTCTGAAGATGGACATGCCACTGGTCAAAGCCGGGCCAGTAAGAGATGATGGTAATGCCTCTGTGATAACATATTTAAGAAGAAAATCATAACACAGGGGGTGCAGTTTTAATTCCAGCCAGAGAACAGGAGGAGGTGAGAACATGTGAGGGAAAACAACATGGAGACACCAAGGTCAGTGGAGAAGGAGGGGGAAGAGGTGCTCCAGGCACCAGAGCNTCCACACAGGGACAGAGAAACATTCAGTATGCAGTAGACAAGTAGTCTGCCTTGATCTGCATGGGAGTCCAGATCTATATGCACTTTAGATGCAAGAAAGCCCATGCCTGGCTGCTACATGATGCTCAGTTTCTCCTCTCCTTCAATCAATTTAAGATAACTTTTGCCTGAGAACACAGAGGTTCACATCCCTAACTTAACCTCAGCCACCATTGAACAGCCTTTGCCTTTACATTACTTATTTTCATTTGAATGCTTTCTATTACCTGGAATGCTTGGTCATCTGTAAAAATACTTCTCCTTTCTAAATCCCTGCCAATTTACAGGTTATAAGCCTGTGGATGCATCAAGCCTTGTACAAAAGCTTTTATCACAGAGACTTGCTAATGGCTGTGTTTTAACATTTCTGCATTCTAGACTGCTTACCAGAACAAGATGATTACCATAGTCAACAATATCACTGATAATTAGGAGACTTTATTTTTGGCTCCCCAAAATGCGCAAGATCAAAACTGTTTTGTATAATTCAAGATATGAACTTAAACTGGTTTACCACAGCAGTGTAAAACTTGCACATACACCGACAACGTTTTCCCATCAATCTTTCACATAGGGTTGGGTGGATCTACCTAATCTAATTACTCATTACTTATATCATAGAATGGTTTTGGTTGGAAAAGACCAAAGGACCTTAACATTCATCTAGTTCCAACCTCCCTGTCATGGGTCACTAGACCAAGTTGCTCAATGTCCCATCCAGCCTGGCTTTGAGCAATTCCAGGGATGGGGCATCCATAACTGCTAAGGGCAATCTGGTCCATGGCAAAGAATTTCTTCCCCAAATCTAATCTAAATCCACCCTCTTTCAGTTTGAAGCCATTCCCCCTTTCCATGTCCTATCACTACACATCCTTGTAAAAAGTTCTTCTCAGCTCTCTTGTTGGTCCATTTTAGGTACTGGAAGGCTGCAATAAGGTCTCCTCATAGCTGTGCAATCCCAAATCCCTCAGCCTGGTCTTCAAAGCAAAAGCGCTTCAGCCCTCTGATCGTTTTCTTGACCCTCTCCTGGACTTGCTCCAACAGGACCATATCCTTATGTTGGGGACCCGAGAGCTGAATGCTGTACTCCAGGTAGAAGCCATAAGAGTGGAGTATTGAGGGATGCAGTTTGTTTTCTGGGCTGTGAACACACATTGCTGCCTCATGTTGAGCTTCTTGTTCCCCAACATGCCCAAGTCCTTCTTCTCAGGGCTGCTCTCAATCCATTCTCTGCCTATCCTATATCGGATTTCCCAGACTGAAGTGGAGGACCTTGCACTTGGTTTTGTTGAACTTCATGAAGTTTGGATGGGCCCACCTTTCAGGGCTGTCAAGGTCCCTCTGGATGGCATCCCTTCCCCCAGCATGTCAACTGCACCACACAGCTTGGTGTCATCAACAAACTTGCTGCAGTGATGTTCATTCCTGCTGTCCACACTGCCAACAAGGATGTTACACATTGGTCGCCACACAAACCCCAGAGGAATGCCACTCAACACCAGCCTGGAGCCATTCACCACAACCCTTTGAGCACAGCCATCCAACCAATTCCTTCTACACTGAGTAGTACATCCATCTGTGCTGGTTTTGCACAGCCTGATTTTTGTTAGTGGGGCAGCCACACGGGTGGCTTTCGTGAGAAGCTGCTGGAAGCTTCCACCCTGTCCATCAGAGCCAATTCCTGATGGCTCTGAAGATGGACATGCCACTGGTCAAAGCCGGGCCAGTAAGAGATGATGGTAATGCCTCTGTGATAACATATTTAAGAAGAAAATCATAACACAGGGGGTGCAGTTTTAATTCCAGCCAGAGAACAGGAGGAGGTGAGAACATGTGAGGGAAAACAACATGGAGACACCAAGGTCAGTGGAGAAGGAGGGGGAAGAGGTGCTCCAGGCACCAGAGCGGAGATTCCTCTGCAGGCCGTGGTGATGACCATGGTGAGGCAGCTGTGCCCCTGCAGCCCATGGGGAGCCACTGGGGATGCAGAGATCCACCCACAGCCCATGAGGGAGGTGATCATGCCAGAGTGAGTGGATGCCTGGAGGAGGCTGTGATCCAGTGGGAGACCCAGTGAAGAGAGGGGGCCCTGCTTCCAGGCTGGAGCAGCCTGTCCTTGGAAGACTGCACTCTGTGGAAGAGTGACCCATGCCGCAGCAGTTTTAGAAGGACTGCTGCTCGTGAGAGTGGGACCACGCTGTGGAAGTCCATGGAGAACTGTGTCCCATGGGAGGGACCCCATGGTGTAGCAGGGAAAGGACCTCTCTCTCTGCACAGCTGAAGAAAACCTCGGGTGACAAACTGACCAAAACCCCCACACCCTTCCCTGTGCTGTTGGTAGGAAAGAGGGAGGGGTTGGGGGAAGAAAAGGTGTTTTTAAGGGCTTATTTTACTTCTCATCATGCTTCTCTGATTTTGTTAGTTATAAATTCACTTTGTATTCCAAGTTGAGACTGTTTTGCCCTTGGAGTGTTTTCACCCAGTCCTTATCTCAACTCATGAAGCCTTCATTAAATTTTTCTCTTCCCTGCCCAGCTGTGGCAGGAGAGGGTGAGTGAGCAACTTTTGTGGGTACCTGGTGCTTGGCCAGTGTCAAACCACAACAGCCACCAAATATTTTAGTCATGATTTGTCCTTAGTCAAACTGTGTTGGCTGTCACCAATTGTGGTGGTGCTTTCCCCCATCCCTTCCTTTCCAGGTCGCAGTGTGATCTGAGAAATGCTTGTTAGGTCTTGGCCTTGAAAACACCACCTGGGCTCAGCTCTTTCCAAGCTTATCAGAAACACTGTCTGCTCCCAGGAATTGCTAAAAACCTCCTGTTTTCCTTATGAGCGGCCCTGGAAAATATTCCTCTTGCCTGAATGGCATATCATCCCTGTTCTCACATTTACAAAGAAAATGCCAACCCAAACTGTGGCCGTCATGAAACTTTGTTATGACTAAAGCCCACTCTCTAGCAACCCTGTAAGCAGTGGTCCAAAACAGGGTCCTTTGAGCTCTCCTAGGCCACAGCAAACTGTGACCAGCAACCTCTCTCCGAGTGGGACCCTTCTCAAAGGCAGCAAACCCTCAGGTCTGCTATACCTGGAGGATTACCGAAACACGACATCTCCTGGGCCGAAACCTCACTCCTTGAGGCCCAATCCTTTACCCATCAGGAGATGCAAAAGCATCCAACTGAGTATTTCACTGACCTCTGAGGGGAATTTTTAGTGGGTACCTTGCTTACACTGATTGTTTCTGTCTGCATGGATGCCCCTGCACATATTCTATAACAAATCTGAGAGATACAGCTTTCTCAGATGTTTAAGTGTCTCAGATATCTATGTATCCAGGCCTGTAAGTAAGGTTATTATAATAATAATATAGTTATAAGCTTACTTAAATGCTGCTAAGTGTTGTTCTTTTGCTAAATTGTTAAATGTAAGTTATAAGCTAAGCTAAATGTCCTTCTGTCAATTTGCTAAGTATAACTTTGAAGTTATAAGTTAGGTTAAATGCTGTTAAGCGTTATTCCTCTCTTAAATCGTTACAGTTGTTACAAATTAAGTTATAATTAAGTTCAAGTTAAGTGTTTTCCCTCTGTTGAATTACTAGGCTTAAAGTATAAGTTAAGTTAAAGTACTGTTAAGTTTAAATGTTGTTAAGTTTTTGAGCCGTGTTCCTTTTTATCCTTGCCCTGACTGTCCTTTTGTCACTGGTACTGGTCACACACACACCACCCCCTAGGTTGTTTTCAGTTCATTTCTACTTTGATTGCTTAGATTTTGTCTGGTTTTTTGTTGTTGCTTCCTTTCCCTTATTGTTTGTTAGCTCTCTTGTAAGTAGTAGAGTGAATCTAGCCAATGAACTCGTCATGCTGTGTCGCTTAATATTAAATCTGACTTNGGCCTAAAGTATAAGTTAAGTTAAAGTACTGTTAAGTTTAAATGTTGTTAAGTTTTTGAGCCGTGTTCCTTTTTATCCTTGCCCTGACTGTCCTTTTGTCACTGGTACTGGTCACACACACACACCCCTAGGTTGTTTTCAGTTCATTTCTACTTTGATTGCTTAGATTCTGTTTGGTTTTTTGTTGTTGCTTCCTTTCCCTTATTGTTTGTTAGCTCTCTTGTAAGTAGTAGAGTGAATCTCACCAATGAACTTGTCGTGCTGCGTCACTTAATATTAAATCTGACTTTTGCATAAAAATCAGCAAGGGTATGAGCAATCTCAAACACACTCATTTGTGACACCAATCACCTCATTTTCCAGGTACCTTAGCAGAGCTTCCAGGAGGCTCTGATTCTTTGCCTTGCCAGGCACCAAGGTGAGACTGACTGGTCTGTAGTTTCCTGGGTATTCCTTCTTTCCCCTTTTAAAAATAGAGGTGCCAGTCAGTGAGAAGTTGACCAGACTGCCATGACTTCTCATATAAAATTGATAACACCTAACCTGCTTCATCTGAGCCCCTGGACCCATAGATGTATCTCATCAGATGCCATGACTCACACACCTTCAGGGTCCTCAGATGTTCTCCAACCTGATATTCTCCCAGTTCCTGCCTTTGCCTCTTGTGACTTGGATGGTATGGCTGGAGCACTTGCTGGTGAAAATCCAGGCAAAAAAGTCATTGAGTGCCTCAGCCTTCTCCATGTNGAAAATAGAGGTGGTGTTTCTCCTTTGCCAGTCAGTGAGAAGTTGACCAGACTGCCATGACTTCTCATATACAATTGATAATGCCTAACCTGCTTCATCTGAGTCCCTGGACCCATAGATGTATCTCATCAGATGCCATGACTCACACACCTTCAGGGTCCTCAGATGTTCTCCAACCTGATATTCTCCCAGTTCCTGCCTTTGCCTCTTGTGACTTGGATGGTATGGCTGGAGCACTTGCTGGTGAAAATCCAGGCAAAAAAGTCATGGAGTGCCTCAGCTTTCTCCATGTCCTGAGTAACCAGGTCTTCCCTTTCCTTCCGGAGAGGGCCCACATTTTCCCTAGTCTTCCTTGTATCACTGACATACCTATAGAAGTTTTTCTTGTTTCCCTTGACATCCATCGCCAGATTGGATTCTGCTGGGGGTTGAGCTTTCTTAACCTGATCAATGGCAGCTTGGGCAATTTCTTTGGATTCCTCCCAGGCTATCTGTCCTTGCTTCCACTCTCTGTAGGCTGCATTTATGTGTTTGAGTTTGTCTAGGAACTCCTTGGTCATACCTGCAAGTCTCCTGGCATTTTTGCCTGACTTCCTCTTCACTGGGATGCATCACTTCTGAGCTTGGATGAGGTGATCCTTGAATACTAACAAGCTTTTTTGGTCCTCTCCTCTGTCCAGGGCTTTATCATGGTACTCTACCAAACAGATCCCTGAGGAGGCCAAAGTGCTGCTGAATTCCAGGGCAGTGAGCTTGATGTGTGCCCTCTTTGCTGCTCCAAGGATCTCAAACTCCACCGTTTCATGGCTCCCCTTGAGTTTCACATTCCCCACTAGTCCCCACTTGTGAGAAGCACCGAGTCATTGCTCAGTGGAAATTAGGAGCTTTTTCATCACAAAAAGCAAGGTGCCACTTATCCAATCCACAGTATCTTGTCACACTTCAAAAAATAAAAACTTGCTGCCTCCCTGGTTTTGCAGGACATGTAACTTCTGGCTAGGAGAAGTTAAAAAAACGGGTGTAAAAAGCTCCAACACAGCTTTCCACAGAAAGGTGGTCTGTTCCCTTCCAGGCCAATATACAAGCAGAGTTTATCCTGAAAGTGAAATGACAGAGAGAGCTTCAGTAGCAGAGCAGTGGTTTCACTTGTGTTATTGTTAGTCCTGTGACAGTCAGTCATTCTTTAAACACCGGTAAAGTCACAGGACTATTACCAATTTGTGCTTGGTCAGTAATTCAATATTCTCAGCTGTTTTCCTTCAAGTCATTCCTAACAGCCTCTGACTCACCAAGGAGAACTAAACATAACTTCTATTTCATTCACTGCTGCCACAGCTGTGAGAGGAAGGCAAGTAGAGGCAGAGCACAGGGGCCCTAACCACGCCACTGCCTCAGCTTACAAGCTTCACGTAAACCATACTGGTTTCCTCCAAATGCTCAGCGAGATGGACACCACCCCCTTAGAAACGGTTGTAGAATTTGGGGTGTCAAGGTAACTGCAAAAAGTGGTATGTCTGCAGTATACAGCACTTCACTAAGTGTTGCCCGGTTAATGAAGCTGAACCTTTTTACATTTAGCTTAATGTTACTGCAGTATTTTGCTTGAAGTGCATAAAGACTCAAAGGACATGAAATCTCTTTAGCAGTGTGCGNATCCAAGTACAATTTAAAAAATATAATTAAAATCTTGATTTCATGCTTTTCCAAGAATCTAGCCTCTAATGATCTTACAGAACAAAACCTAGCAGTCAGAGAAGACAGATTTTCACTATGCAAAAAAACCTGAATATCACAACAAAAATCAATTTAGTACTCTACAAATTCCAAGAAAAGAAAGCAGCAATAAAGGAAAACAACATCACTATAGGGCTTGAAGGAGAAGACCTTATGATTACATTTTTCAAAGCTAGCAATGAAATTGAAAATTATCCTAGTGAATTAAATATCTCAAAAAGATATAGAAGCAGCACTGTTCTGTCTGATTTCTGTAAAACCAACATCCTTGGAATAAGATGCATTAGTTATGGAAAATTCCTCCTGGGTATTATTTCTCAAAAGCAGTTGGGAATTCAGTATAACTACAAAAATACTTATATATTTATATATATAAAACCAAACACAAACTCAGTAGCAGTTTTAACCATCTGGACTTGGATTTTTTGCACAACTTTATGTAAACCGAGTAAATTAAAAGTTCTTGATATATTGTGCAGCCTGCAACCTACCCTTTCATCAGGTTTAGGCTGCATACATTTGATTTAAATTTAGAAAGTGGCCCCCTTAACCTTGAACTTAAGGAGCAGCTATCATGTGGATAATTGATTTTGGTTACTTTCTTAATTGTTTTTCCTGCAAATACAGCAGGAGCCTGTGTCCCTTTGACTTTCAAAATACAAAATTCCAAGTTAACACCTTTTGTGTTTCTGCCCTTTCCTGCTAACACCTTTTCCATTAAAAGCCACTTCAATAGAAAGTGTCAGGGATTGAAGCTGGCTCGGGTACACATAAGACTGATTAATCACCAAGAACAGAGAGGCTACCAGCCAAATGACTTTGATGGAGGATGTGCACACTCCTTACAGTGCAGTTGAGCTGTGCTGAAAACTACTGGGGATGGAGACAGCATGGTTTATGCTACAGAGAGTATTGCTATACGAGAAATCTTAAACTCAGCCTCAAGCAGTTCAGACTAAGATGTGACTACCTCCACTGCCACATCCATCACTTCATTTTTTGGCATCTTTTATCCCAAAGGCATCCTAGCTGTAAACACCTGCATGCCCACAAAAGCCTTACATTTCCTTTGCCGAGGAAACCTGCATTCTCATTTCACTTTTAAAGCTTGTCTCAAAATCCTCTTCACAGTGATCAAGGTCATGCACTGCCAGATTCCAGTGCTTAAATTTCCAAAAGGCCATAGTTCTGTATCCACTTGCACTTACTAAAATTCACACCTTTCTTCTATCACCTGAGAAGTGGGAAGCCAGTTGCTTAAAGAATACAAAGCAAGAAAGGAAGCAGGGGTTTTGAGGGGGCTGGTACCATATACCCTCATATCCATATAGCGTTCTGTCAACAGATTTGTTCAAGGTCTGCTTCCATATTGCACTTATGTTGTTTCAAGTGTCTCACAGATAAGGACCAGAGCGAGGCACAACTCCCTGTTCCACAGGGGCTCAGTGTGCAAGAGGTCATGGAGTGCTGGCAGAATGTCATCCATCCGTCTCCAGGTCCAGTGAGCACTAAGAGCACCACAGTAAAGCTGTGTGCAACTTAATTTCTTACACTAGAGGTTTCTGAGCTCAAAATCAAAAGCAAAAGATTTGTAGGTCTCATTCCTGTATCACAAAGTCACTCTGTGTTGAGATAATGAATCTTTTGATGCAGAGCAGCTGGGAGGGTTGGGAAGTTTTACACAGAAGGGCTGAGCAAGCTGTATGCAGGTACTGAAATGCAGTGGGTGCATGGTATTAAGAGGGCATTAGTGACGTTCATAACAGCTCTTACTGAGAATAGGGAAAAAACAAAAAAAGGAAGCAAAAGCCACAAGCTTTAAATATTAACATGCTTGAATATCAACTCAGGAAAATCTTTGCTGTGATCAGAGAAATTCTCTTTACTGCAGGACACATGTTTCTAAAAGCTGACTAACCAAACGAGCAGGATAATAATCTTATAGCAAACCGGGTATTTTCAAAACTAGTCCAGTCTGAACAGGAACTGGAGAGTCCTTGACAGTTCTGCTAAAATCCACAGTGACAAGCAATAAAAAAGACTTTTCAAAGGCACTTATGAGGTATAAGAATCAACAGATCTTAACTTTTACACATTCCATGCTTCATACATCAATTTATTCTAGTACATGGGTCTGAGAACCTCAAATCAGACATTTAGGCACCTGTGCCACAGGAAGGACAGTGTCTGAGGAGATGGAGGTGGATCTCAAGGGGCTAGAACAGCCTGTTGAGATATTCAGCATTTTATGAATTCCATTTTCAGAAAACAAAGGAACAATTTATGCTCAAATTCAGGGCTCTTCAGTCATTGTTCCAAAGCCTTGGAAGACCTCATACTCAGATTTCTCAGGGGTATTTTAAGCATTTAAATCCCATTATCATGTATGAGCTTTCACAGCTCAGCAGCTCAGCATGTAATTCAGGGGATTTTTCAAGCACGCCTTCCTCCCAATAGCTCCTGTGTGAGTTAGTCATGAAAAAAAAAAGTAGGACAGGACTAATTATAGAATAAAACCTGACAGAGGTGGTCTATCTGAAAGTTTTTCTTCTGAATGATAATTTTAAGAACAACTATATTTAACTATATGGCAGAATTAAGTTAAAAAATAGTCCCTATTACTCAAGACAAACTCTTGCTGTGCAGTTATGTCCTGTTCTCCGCAGTCTTAGCAGGCAGCTGATTTTCACTGTTTTTGTAGCAGTCTTGAAATCTTATGCCCCAACTTCAGTTACTGCTTTAAACAGTAAAGAGGTGTGGTAAAAAAAACCTCCACACTTTCCTTGAAGGGCATATTTAAGCTTTAGTTTTACTGGCTCTGAATCTCCAACACACTCACTCTAGATATTTCCAGACTAATTATAAGAATTCAGCAATGCCCCAACATTGCCAAGAGGAATATTATCTTGTATATGACTGTACTGTACAGAAGCTTTGGAATGGCATCTTCCCTTTGAAAGAGCATCATACTGATGATTAGTTATGGCTTTGTCTGTGTTAGCTCTTTTCCAGGTCCATTTCTAAAGTCGGCTGCCAGTAAGGGGCCTGAGTGATTTCAGGCCCAGGATAACCGGGACTACCCCAGAGAGGTACTCTCCTCAGAGAATGCCTTCCAGGGAGCCAGGAGCTTTCCCTCGGCAGCCTGGGGGGTGCCTTTGCAGGGTATCAGCCATGGCGGCTATAGTGATTTCAGCTCAGTGATTTCAGCTCAGTGGCCCTGTGAGGCAACCCCCTCACAGCCAGCTCAGGGGAGAGAGATGGGGGACTCGTATAGCCGCGTTCAGCAGGGGGTAACTTTATTGCAAGGCACCCAGTGAAGGGGAGCCAGTGACGAGAAATCCCCAAAGTCTGGGGGAAGATACAGGGGTTTTTGTAGGGGTACAGCAGGGGGTGTGAGGGGTTACAAGCCTATTGGGTCTCACAGATCTACACAAAATCTCCTAAAGAATTATGGGCTTCCTTTTCCTCGCTGTAAGGAAAATGTTGCCTTCTTATCTAGGGGGTCTGGATCTTGGTGTTGTGCAATGCTTCTTATCTCTTCAGGAGGCCTGCTTCCTCATCTCAGGGGCCTCCCTCCACGGCAGCGCCGCGGTGGGCCTGCCAGATCCCACACATTTCCCCTTCAGTTTTATTCAACCATTTTAAATATCAGGCCTCAAACTTATCATTTCCTTGTTCTCTGAGATGACACCCATCCTTACAATCTCTTAAAATCTTTATGAGGTAGCTGCTAATGGTACCAGACCTACTTTGACTCATTCTTTGACCACTCCAGCATGAAAACATTCCAGTTTGAAGGAACCAGGTTTGGCCTTTTGAAAAGCACCCTTGAAAAAACAGTGCTTGGAACAGAGTAGATGCCCCATTGCAGTCCCAAGGTGTGACTGCAGCCATACAGATGCACTCAAGCCAGACACAACTCTGGTTATGTGGCTCACTTTCCATGTTCTTGACAAAACACCACATTCTTACCAAGGCTCATTGGCACCTGCTTCACAGCTTGGAAACTAGGTCCTAAGTGACCATGGCTACACATTCTTCCTGATGTACAAACATTACAATATTTAGCTCCCAGATCTTCCAGCAGATATCTCCCTAACCATTGGAAATTATTCCATTTAGCCCAAGAAAATTTAGTTCCATTCCCTTTCACATTAGCCCAGGTGAGATGTGTAGTCATGACTAAACAACACAAAACATAAGATGGGCACTAAGACACAGGGTGAATATTCTTCTTATATAGTATTCTCATATATTCTTCTCTCACATCTAGGAGAGAAAAAGGTTCATACAAAACAGTATAGGTGTTTTTGAAAGAAAACTACATTTATTGCATGTTATTTAAGATTAGCAAATGGGTATGCCTGTAAATGTATCAGCCCACATCAAAAATTAAAGCATGCAGAACCTAAGAGCAGACAGCAAAGACAGAGGAAAGCAATGAGAAATGCCCTGTTGTGACCTCACCACCTGAGGAAGGTGTAAATGCCTAACAAAAGATATCTCTGTGGTAAACCACTGAGCCCTTAAAATGCAATTATAAATTCACAGTGGCCTGGACCAGATAATTTACAACTTGAATACTTCCAAGATCCAGGCAGAATCTTGGTGCAATTAGGCAATTTATTTCTCAATTAGCAATGAATTTAACAAACACAAGAAGAAACTATGAAAGCATGGGTGTTTAAAAAGTGAGACAACTGAGGAGTACATGACATAGCAAGTTGTGTTCAAGTCTACTAAGTCAGACTAGGATCCATTTGCAAGCATCTTAGTGAAGGAAAGATAAGTTATACCCCCTCTGTATAACTGGTGAAGAAATCAAATATGCAAAGGCCTCAAGAGACAAACCATTCTCCTGCTTTATATAGCCAATACTTCATCAAACAAAACAGTGCTGGAGCCACTCAAGGTTCCTTCCAATACACTCTGACCATGAGGGCTCAGAGCTGAGAGAAAGTCGAGTTCCTTCTGATTCAGACAGAAGATGTGGATGTGAACATGGAAAGAGCAGAAGGGGGATGTCACTGAACAAACACCTCTGGAGCACGAACCCTGTAGATAAAAGCCAGGCCAGGCCAAGCTGCCCTCAAGACCACACAGTAAAGGACCTGGACCATTTTATTTACTGATAGACATGTACCTGAGAATGATTTGGATTGGAAGTGACCTTACACTACTTTATAGAAGTACTAGGAACTGCAGAGACAATTGTTTCTAAGGATGCCAAGTACTATATAATGGTTTCCTTGGTCTAAAAAAAGCCTAACGTTCTTTTATTTTTTGACATGGATGAGTCAGCAGATAGGAAAGGCAATTCCCAAATATAGTGCCTTGCACCAGAGGACACAGCAAGAAGAAAATTTGATCAAAGCTTCCTCCCTTACAGAGTTGACATTGCTTGTGATGAGCCACATCAGTCAAACAGCATTGCCCATCACCAGGCCCCCCTTATAAGGTCCCTGGAGTGTTCCAACAGCGAGGGAAAGAGTCTCTTGTTTAGTATGAGATGACTTCCACAAACTTTCTGATTAGTCTTAGTGGTTAAGACTACTTGGGGTACCCAACTGGACAAGAACAAAGTGATCAAATAGGTAGCTGTCTGTAGTGTCACACACACAATTTTAGGTAGGTCTCATACTAAAAGCATATTCTCTGGATTATTCTGAGTTTTCCCTAGCAAAAGTTTCTTGGGCTGGCATTCCAGAAAAGATACTTAATGCTACACACACTGCTCAACACCAACACTGTGTTCTGAAAATTTCATTAAACTATGGGTCTTTTCTAACTTTTGACTGTATTTTGGTTCTGTGAGATGTAACAATCCCACAGTAGCCCTAGACAATCCCTGGCTTGCGACGTTTTTCTGAAGCAATACTCAGAGTCCAGTCACCTTGAATCATAAGCCTCTCTGCAAGATGAAGAGTATTGCTAGGCAATTCACATTTCAGAGAATTTCTGGCTTTATGGCCACAGGTCCCAGAAGATGAGTTCTACTCATCTCAGTTCTACTACCTTCAAGCAGAGCTATACCAATTTACTCCAAAGAGGGATATGACACAAGTGAGCACTTTTGAACTCCTCCCTGATGAAACAGCCATGAAAAGAATTATGCTTTTTACAACTTAGCTACAGAGATTCTAGGATTAGGACATCATTGTATTGGTAACTTGTTGGGTATTATCACACATTTCTCCTTGAAAACACCAAGCTGAAATTACCTTCACTAACATTTGAGAGCAATTTTTATGTAATGACTTATACAATGTAAGCAGTTTCCTCTTTTGCAAGGCATCTACATACACAGGAACGCTCTTATGAATACAAAAATGTGACCACCAGACCCTAAACCATGTCTTGCAGAACTGTTTTTTGAACATAAATATCAGATAAATTGTGTAAGTCATAGTGTAAAGTGAACCTCATTTGTAAGTTCACTCCAAATACTTTGCAGACTGCTGTCTGTAACATTCAGTGTCAGTATTAAGCAGACTAGAATCAGATTTTAGGAACACAATTTAATAAGCTTGGGTAGCGCTGAACATAAATCATGCCATCTATAATAACCATCACCTCAGATGACCTTGATAAAGCTACCATTTTCTACTCCTTAAGTCATTGCCTGTACTAAGAATATAAAAATCTTCAGTTATTTCCATGGATTTCAAAACTATTCGAGCCTTCAGTTTCAGACATTGTTTCTCCTGTCTTCAGGATAACATTTACCCATTTCCATAAAGCTATACAGTTACTAACGTGATGATAAATCACTACAGTGTACAATCAGGTAATTTAACAAATGATAGATCAATTCAGGCCTCCAAATCCACGGGTATCAAACCACTTAGTCCTATTTCTATCACTGTCTCTGTTCATTTCCACTTTCATCTCACTCAAAAGACACCAGACACTGAGTATATTTGTATGCCAACTGATTGTGCTACAAAAGGATGGAATGTATTTTTGAAGGACATGTGCTAAGGGACCTAAAATGCTAAAAAAAAAAAGTCCTAATAGCTGCATCTTTTCACAGCTTGCAATCCCAAGTCACTGAGTATACTATCTATGGCTATTTATTGAGCTAAATGTCTACTTTGATGTACAAACACATAGTTGGGAATACATGTTCCTTCTTGATAAGTACATTAATTATCTCAGTGCCACCCACAGTTCGGGATGTTCTCAGGTGCAAGAACAGTGGGTAAGAGAACTCCTTCCCTCAAAGATGTGCCCTTAATAAATGAAGCAACCAAAACAGTCAGGCATCAATGCCAAGCACCTCAGATTCTTTTTTCCCCTCACAGCTTTAGAGCACAACTCCCAGTACCTCTTGAAAAACCCCTGTAAGGCTTGTTAAGTAAACATACAATCCAACAGGTAACACATTCTAGGGAGAAAAGACACAAGAAGTATATAAATATCTGGTCCAATTAAACAAAAACTGATAGCAAACTCCAGTTTGGCTTAGCATTAATGGAATTCATTAGAGGTATTTCCTAATGTATCTCATAGTTTCCAAGACCAGAATCACAGAGAAACATGCAAAAATCATAATAGAAGAATGCCCCCACATTACTACAGCAGATACATGTAAAAAAGAGCAAGTTCTTTGCTGACCTCTCAATATAAACTTTTTCCTCATCAATTAGAGCACAGCATGAAAATAATTAACATACAAGAGGAATTCAAGAGTCAAAATAAACTGCATCTCAAGAGAGGAAATCATAGCAGCAGCAGATGGAGGCAGCAGTAAACATTAAAGATGCTGGCAAGACCCATTTCTCTCCTCTGGCATTTTTGAATGAATATTCATAGTTGAAGACATGAACATAATGGTCAACTTACAACGAAAGTATATCTTCTTGAGGGGGACCACTGTCAAGTGCACAAACTCAGTGCAGCAGTACTTTATAGGCACAACCAGCAGATGAGCTTCCTTCCTTCCAGCACTCTCAAGGACTAAGCTCGCTCCTGTAAGTAACTTTACTTTTGTTTGGCAACATGCAATTTACAGGAGCTAATACACGCCAAAGAACAGAAAGAGCTGCTACCAACAGTCTTACACTCATCAGTTTGCAAGTCCACAGCCCTCTTATTTAGCTTACCATAGAAGAAGGTGAGTGTCTCATCCCTTTATAGGCCAGGCAACACATGTGAGTGATCATCATTATAGAGCACTCCTGAAGCTGGGTTTAAATAGAGTAATAGATTAAATACCTGTTAATTGGAAGTCAAAGGGCACAAGAGTATTCATCATGCATTCAGGAGCCCCTTGAGCTACGGTGGCAGTAAGGTTTTAATTGGGTTTCCAATTGAAGCAATTCCTCTTTTGTGATTTATAACGAAGAAACAAATTAGTCTTATTTTGAAACGCTAATTCCTTATGTAGTGTAAGATTAATTAAACAAACAAAAAAACCCAACTAAAACCCACAAACAAAAACCCCCAAAACCCTAAAATGAATCAAAAAGACCTCCACAACTGCCAAAACCCTGCTGTGGTTAAAGGAAGAATCTGAAGAAACTAACTAACCTCTCTGCCAAAGAAAGTCTGGGATACCTTTTCACTCCACTTAATCTATCTGTGTAGCAATTCTAAATGCATTATAGTAAACTCCCTAGTACAACAGGTACTAGAGGCATTTGAAAATGTCCCTAGCCTAAGGCTTGGAGGAGTCTGAGAATGAGGAGTGTTACAAGGCTATTCTTCCTCATAACTGGATTGGAATTGCATTTAGATGCCATTACTACAACACTCAGGAAGGAAGTCCAATTTCTCAGCAAAACACTTTGATCACCTCCACCTACACAATTAATGTTCAAAGAGAAGTTTTATTTCACACAGCCACCTAAGCTAAGGAAGCACTTAAGGCTGAGTCAGTGGTGAAATGTAAACTCTGTTTTCTTTGTGGGGAATTTTGCCATTGACTCCAATGGAACACTATTGCCCAAGAGGTAATAAGAGGTATTATTGTCTCTTATAGTAACACTGAAAAGCATAAAAGTGTCTTCTTGTCCTCTGTATAATTCAAAACATACAATAATAATATTTCTATTTCAGACAGCTTCTGAATGAAGCCTGTTATTTTTGGTGGACTCGGGCATCTTCCAAAAAGACTGCCAATCTTAATTATGAAATTGGACAAAGAATCTAGGAAACTCCTAGGCAAATTGCTAAAACAATTAGTTAGCCTTTTAGAACTATGTTCCTCATTTCTAGCCTGCATTAGCACAGAATTAATTTTGAGCCCCTTTATCACAATACATTATTTTCTCTAAAATTACAGTTATTTACTAGCAGAAATTGCCTCTACTACAACAGCCACAGTGTTGATTACAGCAATGAAAATGCTATAAATCAGCTAAAAAGTCTCCCCTATAAAAGCCATAGTCTATTCAATGTAATTAAACAGATTATGACCAAGATGCACCCCAACAACAGCAAAACCATTTAATCACTGGAATAAGTAACCAAGAAAGTCATTACCCACACCATAGCTGGAGAAACAAAGGGCTTTGGGGTTTCATTACAAAAGACAAACATTTATTTTGGACTGACATAAAATGAGAGGGTTTGCTTCATCTGAGACTAATACATTTCTTTGCATTACCTATTCTCTCTCTGTCTTGGTCCATTTATTAAACAAAACAAAACTAAACTATTTTTAATGGAAGAATCAAAGGATTATGTTTCAAACTAGAAATATTTTGGCATTTCAATTGTTACTTGAAATATTTGATTTTGAGTAGTGTTTCAACAAAATGCTTTTTTCAAAATCTTTCTGTTCTCCTTCCATGTTTTTTCTCCACTGAACCAAATAAAAAGATATTTCCTTTCTCCAATTGTCTTGGTTTAAAAGAC
>VZRF01012418.1:0-83526 GCA_013396875.1 Vireo altiloquus
CATATACAGACTAGCAAAGAACTCTTATGTCTTTGCCTGAAAGCCCCGTAATTTCGGAGCTATTATAATTTGGAGGGAAGGAGGTCACATTTTCTATTCCAAGAGAGGTTCCCACCTCCTTGGCAGACACCTGTCTTTCAAATCCAGACAAACCTAATCTGTACATTTGTTTGATTTCTTTGCCCTCTCATTAGTGCCAATATTTATTATTTTTATACATGAGTGGTTACAGCATTCTTTGGCCATAACAAACATATTTGTTTTGTATCCAGTTTCCAGTTAACTAAAAGGCATCCTCCTAGCTCAAAAAAAGATGCTCAGGAAAGTCTGTGATAATAGGGTGAGCCTTTTTCTCACACAAACATACTCGAAAATGGAAGATCATGAGCTACTTGTGCTCGATGTGGTGTCACTGCCTTTAATAGCCATTTATGGGTTTGTTTTGGTAGGTTTTTCTTTTACTCCTTCAATCAGTCAAAATCTTCTCACTGCTTTTTGGTCGTGTCTTCAAATGTTCTTTATTCCGTTAGTCATGCCCTCATGTGCACACACACAGAAAGATGAAGGTCAGGTCTGTAAGTTCCTGTTTATACAGCTGTGGTATAAATATGCTTATTTTGCATTATCCAAAGAAGAAGACTTATTCTAGGATCATTTTCCTCCATGTTATACTTATTTCTTGATCTCTGTGTAGCCCTTGCTTGTGTCTGTAGGTCACAGGGGTAGGAGTATTTTTTCTTTGTGAGTTCTGACTGGGCCTGAGAAGGAAAAAGCAAAGCCAGATGATTTTGAGGCTTCCCATGTAGTCAGACACTGGTTTCCTTTGGCTTTGAGCTGTAGTCTTTCTAAAGGGCTGTAATATATCCTTACACTGGTAGGAATTCCTGTGTGTCTGAGATGTTTTGGTGGTCTTCCCCCCATCTAAACTCAGGAATGGAGTAAGAATCACTTCCGTGTGATGGATGTGCGCTTGAATGAGGAAATGCGCCTCAGAGTGAGAAGTGAATGCAAGAATGACAACACCAGTGAGCCCAGCCCTTGGGTGGAGACCTCCCTTCTGCCAAAAGGTAACACCAGCAGCAGCCAGACCCCTCTTGGCCTGAGGAGATACGGCTTTTTCTATGCTCTTTTACAAGAAATCATAAAATACATTGTCGAGAAATACCTGACACAAAGGATGGTTAGATTGGTAGAGCTTAAACAGAATGATTGTATCATATTTAAACACAACTAGGGTCTTCAGATTCTTAAAGTCTTCTGGGCAAGCTTGTAAAATTGAAGTGCCGTTCCAAAACAGTAGTGTGATTCCTGTTATTTCTCTTCTTCCTGCTGCGTGGTAGTTGTGGGATAAGAGATAGCTTAGACTCCATTAAGCCTGCTAGCTTCATGGCTAACATCTAAGCCAGTTTATTTTGTATGATTTTTCTGTATAAACAGAAGTCCCTTAAATAACCCTACAATTGTCTGTGTACGAGGGAGGAATCTAGCAATAACGACTTGTCAAATAAATTACTTAAATAACTGTAATAGGGTTCTGTTTATTTAAAAAGAGATTAGTTGGGTCTACAAAGCATAGAAAAATGAACAGAGAAAAAGTATTTTTTGTTTATTGGCATGCAGAAGTAAGGGGTCCACAGCAAAATTGTTAGGAAGCAGACTTGGAGGAATAATGTATTTTGCTGAATGCTTGAAGTTAGGATGTACAGCATGGAAATGAGTCTCTTGCCTAAAAGTCTGTCTTATCTCAGGAACATGACTTGATGTGGACGAAAACCACATGTGATTGGGAGAATCAGAGACCTTATCAAGCCTGTGTATGTCTGCCAGATAGGTCTGGGAAAATCAGGGAAGCAGATTACTAGGACAGCATGTACTAAACGGGCTGGGGCTTTTAAAAGCCTGTTTGGAGATGAAATATTTTTATATACTTCTTGGAATAAGAAAACCAGTTTCATTTCCCTTTACTCTTAGTTACTGCTTCAGGAAGAATGCAAACTCGGACATCCAAAGTAGATCAGCGTTTAACATGCATTTAGTTTTTAGTTCATGGAGATGTTGCTACTTGTTACAGGGAAAAAGTATCCAATGCAATGTATTATGGTAATACAGTCTAAAGACCTCATAAAGAAATGCAAGATTAAATATGAAAGACTTTGTTCCATAATTGCTCTGCCTGGGCAGTCTGTTCACCTATTCACAATTGCTACATACTCATTTGGATTTATGTGATTTGAGTTTCCAAATGTTGAATTTTAATGTCTAAAGGTATATTGGTCTCCATTAGAAAGTCAACATAACTGGTGTTTCTTTTGTCAATATTTAAGGCTCAGAGGTATTTCTATATTCAGAATACCAAGCAACTAATATTGTATCTGGGGAAGATAAAAGTAGTCAGCCTTTAATGATGGCTGTAATAGCATTTAGCTTAGTTATAGTTTTCCCTGTAATTGCCAGCTACTTTGATTTATTTTTAAAGTATCTGTAGATTAATAGAAATAACTATTTTCCTGACTCAATGCCTTGTCATTAGCATCTGGTAACTCTTAAGTAACAATTCAGCCATGGTGAATGCTGGGATTTGCTGCTGGGATTTGCCTCTAGAAGTTACTCTGCTGAGATTTCAGCCATTGCAAACTCTAAACAGTTGGAATTAATAATTTGTTGTGCTGAACAGGCAATGTAGTCTGAGAAGTAACCAACCCATTTCTCCCTTCCAGTTCCAGTTATGTAAAATGAAATACTTTACTTCTGGAAACAGGGGAGAACACTTGGACAAAATAAATCTTAGAAGACCTTTCTGACTTGCCTTGCAGGTATTCCAGGTACTGCTGCTGTCGACTTGAGCTGTGTTTGGCACAATTTGGAGTACATGGCTTGTACCTGGCGTCCTGGGGAGAATGCAAGCACTGTCACCAACTATACCTTGTTCTACTGGTTTGTAGGAGATTTGTATTCCCAGCTCTAAAGTACTTCAGGGCTAATCTTTAGTTTTATGTGACACATTCCATTTGTCTGCCTCCTGTTGCTTTGAAAGTTCCCAGAGCATAGTGTCCAAGTTACTGCTCAGTCCCATAATAACAGAAAACTTTATCACTGAAGGGACCAGAAGCTGCCGTGGCCAAGACTTTTTGGGAAGTTGATATAGCTATTCTATGTCTGCTTCTGTAGCCCACATTAACATAGCTGCTAATGCTTTCTCTATTTTTCTAATTGGGCACTTGATTCAAAGAGGGAATAATTAAGAACTAAGCTAGATCAGTGTATTAATTGCTTTCTTTGCAGTCCAACAAAATAGGCTGTTTAAGTTAGAATCACTCACTAGTGTATGTGTTAGTTCATAAACCATTGGGAAATGGTGTGAAAGCATTAATAACTCTTACTAGTACTTTTGTTTGCATCTTCAATGTCCTAAATAACTGATTCACCTTTAAAGTTATGAAGAACATCTTTTTATCGTCATCGTCCCCGCTGGCCAGTGGACTGCCATAAATGGTGTCTTGTTCCAAAGGAACAGACTTGTGTGAGCCAGCTCTTGGCATTGATAGCTGTACATGCTAATCTATGCATACCTCTGCACCTTGATGGGGCTTGTGAAATGCCAGATTGCACTAGCTTCTGCAGAAATAGTGAAGTTTTCTTTTTGAAAGCCCCATGTCTTAGTTTTAAATCTGCTTTCTGTCTTACTTGAGCTAACTACATAAATTTTTTGCTCTTCTTCTCCAGTGGCAGTCTTGTGGGCCAGAAGTTCAGTTCAGGGCATTTGGGTGGCAGACAGCAGAAAACTTGCTGTTTTAGTTAAATGTGGGGGGACTGTTTGTTCCCTGTCTTGACTGCTACTCAAATTTTTTCTTTTGCTACAAGAACAGGACCAGTGCAGGATTGAAGATTTGAATTTCTGGGTATAGAGATACTTTCTGGAATAATGCTTTAGATTTGAGCTATATATCTTCAACTTGCCCTTAATTTTAACAGAAGATGTAGCTGCAGTGACTGCAAAGTGTTTTAATTCATGCTGCTTTGAAAGAATAATAATTTTTAGATTTTAAACCCAAAACCTAAGAAAACACTTCAGTTTTAGACTAAAAGATATATTTCCCTCAATGCTGGTGAGGTGGGGTTTTTTTGGTTTGTTTTTCTTGGGAGGAAAGGCTACTGGTGTATTTTCATTGAGGCTTGGGCAACAAAGAGAAGCAAGGAAGAAGTTTGTCTTCCTAGCTTCTCTATTATTGGAAGGGAATACTGACATTTTGAAAAGCAAATCAGGTAAATGGGTGAAACTCAACTGTCTCAAGATCTGCGATGCTTAAGGTAGAGCTAATGGAGATTGATCAGCTCATTCTATCACAGAGGTGAAATTCTGTTGACAAGAAGTGGTCCAAATTAGTTTGTTTTCTAAATATTCTTTATTCCTTGAAATTTTTCTCCCATGTGGAAAGTGTGAACCAAAGCTGACAGCAGTTGTTCTCTTTGATATGAAACAAACCTGCCTCTCTTTCTGCTCCCTGGCACTCATCACAAAAAAGCTTGAGATAAATTAGAGGCTTCTTACTTTGCTTAGCTTTACTTTTCTATATGCTATAGCATAGCTTTAATGCAAGGTCAGTCTTTAGAATTTGTAACACACATTTAAAAACAAGCCTTCCCCTTGCTGTTCTTTTCTTCCGAAGTTCACAAAAATAATTTTATTCCTCTAGGTTTGATGGCTTGAAAAACCCTAAGAAGTGTGGCAACTCTTCTGTAGACCAAGGAATTTTTGAATGCATTTTCAATCTTACCTTCCCAAAAGTCACCAGTACTTACCCTGCTATAAGTATTTTGATTAGAGATGATTCTGAAGAAATTAGGCCTGTGTGTGCAAGTAAGAATCCTACCACCCTTGGTAAGTTTAACACTACATCATAAAAATATAATTAAAATAAGAAGTTTGGTAGTATATTGTTGTGTCTGAGAAACTTTCATAAAGTATATTGTTGTGTCTGAGAAACTTTCATAAAGTATGGATGAAACAATGTGATTAGATGCTCCTTTCTTCTATTGACCTTTGATTTGAATTATATAGACAAAGAGTTTGTTTTCTGGGGGGGAGGGTGGAGTGGTAATTTTCCATTCACTTCTCCTTATTCTTTAGTTGGATTTACTCTTCTTTGACTTTCTGGTGCTAACTTTTTCCTCTTTCTCTTCTCAAACTGGTGTAATATTCTGCAATACAGGACTGAACGATTTTTGTAAGCGGTAAAATAGACTTTTGACCTAATTATTCCATTTTGCATTTTAGTAAAACCTGCTACACCAAGACAATTGACATTGTCAAAGACTAATGATAAAATTGATGTAAAATGGAGTGAATCAGAAACTTTTCCAAAAAGTTGTTTACATTATGAAGTTAAATGTTGCAATGGTGATTTGGACATTGGTCAGATCATTCCAGTAAGTTTTCATTACTCTTTCTTTTTTTTCTATGAATCTTTTGTAATATTTGCTGTTGAAAATGAGCAGTTGCATGTGCTGCATGTGAATGGGTCAGGTGCCACAGCTGGAAGTGTTGTGTGAATGTAGGATTTTTCTCTCATACAGTAGGTTTATGTTAGTAAAAGCTGTACATCAAAATTCATGCAAGTCTTATGAATCCTTCCCATCATTTGTTAGGGCAATTCGTTAGTGTGTAAGAAGAGTCTGATAAAGAAGGATTTACTAAACCATCGGGAAATGGTGCCTGTTTGCTTCTCCAGGTGTATGAGCTCTGGTGTCTTGGTATTGGCTTTTCCTGCTGTTGGTCTGTGTGGTTGTATGGCAGCTTTGCTCTTGGATGGTGTGACCTGACTGCCGTAAAGAAAAATCAGCTGCTGATGAGAATCTCATACCAAAAAGCAAGGGGATAAAGACTGAGGATGGAGGTGTGCACTCTTAGATACACTGATTTTAGTGTACATATAAAAAGCATTGAGTTCAGTGTCTGGATGGACTCATGCTGTATGTCCACAGCTAAACTGAATGTACTGTTTGATCAGAATGTGATAAATTTCAAAGTGAGTGGCAGTCTTCTCCTGTGGAGCATGTTTAATTGTTTATGCTACCCCAAACTCGAATGCTATCAACATTCCCCAGGAAACTGGCATGTTGGATAAAAAATAAGTGCAGTTTGATCCTGTCTAGTACATGCTCTTATCTGCAGAGGCATCACAAAACGCTTTGGTATGGTCAAAGTTATGCTGCCCTGACAAGAAGGGAAGGCAGTGTAAATCACAGACATTTCTCCGAAGCAGGGGACAAAAAAAGATTTAAAAAAGGTGGTGTTCCAAATGCTAAGTCTTAGTTTTATCATGGATGCCAAATGCTGCATAATAGATGTAGCAGTGAATGAGATTAAATCTTTGGAATGTACATTTAGGCACTCTGTGCTTGTTAAATGCCACTATGTCCTATTTTTAATGAGGTATCATAGTCATAAAAAGGTCATCCATCAAAACATTCAGAATACATTAGCTGCACAATGTAAATGGGCTTGTAAGTGACTGAGAATATGTTGGTAACTGAACAAAGCAAATTACCTTTTCTTTTTTACCTTAGTCTGAAATGAATTCTGTGTCAATTGCTGGCATTGATTCCAATAGCAAGTACACCTTCAAAGTGAGAGCAAAACCAAAGCCTGAGTGTTACAACAGTGATTTCCATAGTGACTGGAGTGAAGAAAAGAGCATTGGTGAGAGCACTTGTCCCTGCATTGTTTTGCACTTTACTCTTCATTTCTAAGGTGTTTAATACCTTTCTGTCTGCTAAATAAATGGAAGTCAAAGATCATCTTCTTATGTATATTTAATTTTGAGTAAAAAGACGGCAGAAGAGCTTTAGTCCTTCAGCAGCACCACCAGTCCCAGCCTATACTGCTGTGTATGTTGATGGTGGTGCCATTTGTGTAGCTGTGCAATGTCCAGTGTAGCCAGTTTTTCGGCCCTGAGTCCTGCTCATTTGCAGTTTTTTGCCAAAAACATCTACATTATAATCCCATTTTTGAAAAGCAAGCCTGCCTGTCCTTGCCTAAAAAGTGCTAGTGTACTTGAAAAAGCACTGAGTACGAACAAATTGGAGAATTAACTAATTTGTTGTCATTATTCCTAAAAAGCCTCTCAAAACATCCCTAAGTTTCTACAATTTCTGTTTTCCAGGTGAGAAGAGGGACTCTACAATCTATTTTGTTCTAATAGTTACCATTCCATTAATAGTAGCAGTATCTACAATAATTCTACTAGTTTATCTAAAAAGGTAATTAATGATCTCCCTACATTTGCTGTTGTCTTTGTCAAGAGTGAAAGTTATTTAGAATCTGTCTGTGTCAATGTTCCCCTTTCCTTTTCTTTTGGGGAGTTAAAATAAGAAATGGGTACAGTTGCTCAGAGAATGAAGGCTGGCCAGTGATGACAGAGCTGACTCCACACATTTTCTTGACTGTACCCAAACATGATTTCGACATTCTGATTTTTAAATGAATATATCTTTCATCTAAATATTTTTTTTTTAACTTTATGAAGGCTGAAGATATTAATTCTTCCACCAATTCCGGACCCTAGAGAAATTCTTAAACGCATGTTTGGAGAGCAGAATGAGGATTTCCAGGTTAGTAAGAAGCTGTTGAGCCAACAAATGTATTGAACTGGGATCTCTAGGCCTGTGGGTTTTTTTCCTATGTCTGTCTTATAACTAACTGTATATAAGTAAGTATATCATATGAAGATGAAATATTTACAATACTTGGAATTGTTCAGAAACTATTACCCAAAACATAGCTCAAACTACATACTTTTCTAGTTAGATTAGTAGTATTGCATTATTCTGTTACTCCAGACTTATAGTCCCTTAAATTTGTTGCAGGTTGGGTTTTTTGGGTGGCAGTTTCCTGATTGTCAGGATTCTTTTGCTGTGTGGGTTTTGGTTTGAGGATTTTTGTTTGTTTGTTTTTGCATTAGTGACTTCTGCTGAACATTCATGTATTTTTCTGCTACTTGATCATATTTATGAGCTGAATGAAGCTATTTGTGTTTGACTTCCAGAAACTTAAATTTTTAGCACTCTCACATTTATCATAGTCTGTTAGCTAAGAAGTAAATCAGACATTTAACTTATTGTTGGCAAAAGAGCAAAACCAGCTATAGTTGTTTCAAGCTTTGGTTGATGAAAGACTTGAAGTGGTGCCTTATTTTGGGGAAAATAAACATAATACCTATTATGGAAACTTATTTCTAAATAAATCTCTCTCAGTACCCAGTTATAAAAATCTTCGAGGAAATAAACTGACAAGCCCTAATTCAAATCCTGACATGTGATGGTGAATGTTGTTCTCCAAGATGGGACTCTTGGCCATGAGGGTCATGACTGGTAGTTGTTACACTTTGTTGTGCTTTCACAAGCATTTTGTTACTGCCCCAAGTAATTTTCTCTGTGTGCTCAGTGAAAACTCTACAAATGTGTACATGCTCAGTTCTCCATCCTCCTGCCTGAGCTTCACCCATTGGCCGTAGTTGGAAGCATCATTCAAGGTGGGGACCAACTTTCAGTTCCTCATCTCCAGAGGACATCTCTTCTGTTGGCCAAGCCTAAGCCATGGCTCTGAAAAGCACAGTTTGTTGCCCAGCTACCTTGGCTTTTCACCATAATAGAGAGTGTTGTGGAACAACATGGGGTCTGTCTTACTGGTTTGAAAAAACAACCCTCACCATGAGGAAATATTGTTAAAAATGTTGTTCTTGTCTTTCAGAGCTCTGCAAAGGATGATCCCATGAATGCTTATGACAGGTTAATTATAGAAGAAGAAATTAATTCTTTAATTTTAACAGAAACTTCAGAGAGCACTAATCCTGAAAAACAGGTAGACTCTGCTTTATCAGTGAAAGAGGAAGGAAGCTGATTCCTGCTCATGTACCTCAAGTGACTGTAGATGTGAAGAGGCCTGTGAGACATTGGCTGGCTTGACCTCACTGAGTCCTTCTCTTGTGTACAGAAGATGCATCACTAACAGTGGCTGTTCTTCCATCTCTGCCAGAAATACTCATCTGAGTTCAGTCAAGATGAGCATGTACATAATTCCATGTGACTGCATTGTGGATTCCCTGTCCTGACTTCAGCCAGCTCTGTCTTGTTATTTGTCACTTGTACTTGTGTTTGTGCCTCACACCATACTGGTTTTTTTTGGAGCAAGCACTATGACTTCTCTGAAGTATTTGGCTCTATTTGCAGTAGGTGAGATGAGGCTTGTTTACAGTAGATGGGTCATTAGTGCTACCATGTGGAACTGCTGCCAGGTAGGATGGCAGAGCACAGATTGTTTGTGGATAACCCTTTGTGAGTGTGCCTGGGCTGGGCACTCTCTGGAGGGCACTTAGGGACTGAGCTTCTTGGCTTCTGTGCATCTGCTGGGGCCTGGTCAAATCCCACCAAAGAGGGTATTTTTTTCTTTGAAAATGTGTATGAAAAACCTCTCTCTTTTCCAGCTGGTGTTCAGAATATTCTTAGAAAAGGCTTAGTTTCGTTATCCTGTCAGTTGTCTGTCCTCAGATGCCTTGCCTTCATGGACTTCTTGGGTTAATTATACTTTGTTTATAATGAGAAATAGATTTTTTTACTTGCGTGCAGTAGCAGATAACTGTATTGAGTCTCACCAGAGTGTGATTCTACTTTGGCCACATTGGCCTGAAGACACCTGATTTTTAGCAGCTAAGTAGTCCTGAGTCTGTCCAGCAAAAATACCAGGATGGATGCATGAGTCTAAGGAGCTGTGGTCAAACTGATTAGCAAATGTTAAATCACTGAAACCCAACTAATTCAAAGGCTTCAAGACCCATACTTACTGCCAAGCTAATGGATTTTGGGAAGAGGGGATGACAACATTAACCTATTTTCTAAGGGATAAGTTTTATACTTTCTATAGTGATGAGACTGATTTGAGCTTCCCCTCTAGGACTTAGCAATATAAAGGTGCTGATTTGACTTTTTAAAAAAGCTCTCTTCTATATTTTACTGCAACTGTTTGACAGGTGTTTTTGTCATTGTTTTGTTCATTCTTTGATGATTTTGTTCTGAGGGTTCTTTACCCAGCAAAGCTCAGCAGGTGTTTCCTGGCACAACTGTGACATTTTCCTGCTCTGCATTCTGAGCATTAGTTTCTACTTTGTGCTGCAAGGGTGGTTACAGTGGTACCTTGATTGGGCTGGAGGAAGAAGGTTATGTAATGGGGAGAAAAGGATCCATGGAAGTATACTTAGTGCTCAGGGATTTCTTGCTTGATAAGACATGTGAGTCATGGACATAGGCAATCTTAGCAGACTGGGAAGAGATCTGGTAAGTTTTCTAGGAGCAAACTTTATAGCCACTAACCTTTTAAAGTTCATCCCTGTCTTCAACCTCTGTTCAGTCAAAAAAGTGAAACTAAATGCTATCTTTTTAGAACATACTGTTCTGCGAGAAGTAGAACAAGTGCCACATGCTTTTTAGCTACAAATGTGCATCCTTTATGCACTTATATATTCCCTCCTTATCAATAAATCCAATTCTTTCCCCATTCTCCACTGAGCCTCTCAAAGACAATTTTTTCCATGTCTCTTATCCAATTTTTGTTAGTGGTAGAAAGGGAAGGAGAAATGTAGCAGAACTAGCAGATGCCCTATTAGCATATGCCTTTTACCTCCAATCAGGCTAAAAAAAACCCCAACATTATAAAAATTAATAAATGAGATAATGAAAATAAAGCCTCAGGGATTTCAGTGAGCTAAAACTCAGGTTATACAAAGTCAGCTAGTAGCACTATTCTGAAATTCCAGATATTAAGGAATAGCACGAAGGAAATGCTATTTACATTCCTTGCCAAATTCATTCCCTCTGCCGTGCAACATTTATGTCATTATAATGACAAATATTCCTGCAGTCTACCTCATCTAGAATGTTGCTCAACACAGACCACTAGACAAACAGAAATGTATGATTTCAAGATAAGTAAGCATAACAGTGTAATGTAATGTTTTGTAGCTTTCAGCTTAGCGGTCTAGGAAAATCAGTACTTGGCCCTAAATTCTTTTGATTTTTATGCTGGTGTCTATGACAAAACCAAAATTTATTTGCTTTTAAAAAAACCAACAAAAACCCCCATACAAATTCATAAGGCCAGAGTAGTGGAAAAAAAAATGGATGGAAGGTGTTAGGCCAAGAGGAAGATTTAAATGCAAAGGATGGTTCAGATCACTATATAGAAAGGTTTTGAATAACAGTAGTTGACACACTTCCTTGTGGATTAATTTCTTGAGCCTGTGTTTCAGCGTGTAAAGCAAGTGTCTGAATATACTTTCACCTTTATCATGTTTTTTTTTAAGGTAAGAGGTTTTTTAGTTTGAAATTATCCTAATTTTGCTATCTTTTGGTTTTTTTCTTCATTGCAGTTACTTGATCTGTAAATATGTTCAAAGAGTGAATAAACATGATTGGATGCCTTTCAGTGTAATGGCATGGCATTTTGTTCTTGGGTTGTGGAGGTTAAACTGAGGCCAAGGAGATGGGTTTTTAATGAGAAACCATGTTTGAAGCATGCAGAACCCAGAGAAGAGAAGCTGAGTTGCTTTACCCTCTTCCCTTTCAAGAGTAAGCTCAGCCCACACACTCAGTGTGGATGGCCATGTATTTTGGCTGGGGTAGTGGAACAGAGATTGAGCTGAGGGACAAGGTTTGGACTCTCACCCAAACTGGTATTTGACTGAAATTGCTGCAGCCTTCCCCAGTGTAATTTCAATATTTTACATCTTTGTTAGCTGCTGAAGTTACTGAAAATGCCAGGTTGCTAAACTGATGAAAGCCATGACCTTGTCACTTAGACCCAAATATATTCAAGTGCCAAATAAACACATTAGTAATGGCTTCTTGGAAAGATTCAGAGAAAGAATACCTTTTCCCCCTTCTGTTTAGTGAGCAGATCATTCAAAATTAAGATATAAACCATGACATCAAAAAACAAGACTTTCGTATTTCTCTTTCACAATTCCACAGTTTTGGTGGTAATAGTGACAATGATTTTAATCACTCTCTGTAAGTGACCTTTTCCTGTTTTAATGCAGTCTGTTAAATAATTTAAGCTTTCTGTATTCGGCATCCTTGAAAAATTGAACAATTAATTTATATTTTTTCATTTTTTTCAGTTAAGGAATGACATGATGCAGTTGAACAGCTTTAAAGAAGTTCTAGAGGAACACACCAAAGTGTAAGCCATAGTGTTTCAGTGCTTACTGGGTAGAACTATTCACAGGTTGGGTATTTCCATTCACTGGAAAGTATTCAATAAACGTAGTTCTGAGCTGGAACATCAAAGACTCAGAATTTCCCCTGGAAAGGAAATGGGTTTTTTTTCATTATTGAAAAAAAAAAAAGAGCAGAACGAATTTTTAGTTTTGGAGGGTTTTCCACTCACTCAAGTAAGAACAGGAGGTAGGTGAGCGGGGGGTGGAAATGCAGGTGTGGTCAGGATGTTGCAGAAACCTCCCTCCTTCTCACCCAAGTGCCCTGGTCAGGCAGCAGCTGAGATCTACAGGCAAGGTGGGACTGGGAGGAGCAGTTCTGTTGGGTTACTGAAGATTCATCAAGATAATGCCCAAATACTTTATTCAATATTTGTGAAATATGTTTTAGGGGAGCAAACCCCAGGAGTTGCATTGCCAGCTGTAGAAATGTAGCTTCTAGATAATACTGAAAATTCTAGTGCAAAACCAGATTAAAATCTATTTGGATGAACCTGCAAGCTCTGTTGAATGAAGGTGATAGCAGGTAGCTATCACTTGATGTAACTAAATCCACGGTTTTACCACAGCAAAGCCATGTGGGTTTGGGTGGGTGGCATAGGGAAGAGAAACTTTCTTTCAGGTCCGGAAAGTGTGCCTCAGGTTTGTAACAGATAAGAGCCTGAAAACTTGTTGATGACTTTCGGGGCTTTTTCTGGGTTGGTTTTTTCAATCTGTTTTTCCAATATGCTGGTTGGGTTAATGAATTCCTTTCTCTTTGTTTGTAAACATTGTGGTATTTATCACTGAAGCACCCCTTCTATGGTCATTCTCTGATTATTGCCAAGTAGTTTTCTGAAGGTAATAATTCAGTGGGGAAAGACAATTGCTGCTGTCACCACATAGTTGAAAACCAGCCAGTATTCTAGTAAATAGTCTCTGCTCTTTGTTTGGTTTTTGCTAGAATAGTGCAATTATTTTGATGACTCTTGCACAAAGCAGCTACAAAAAGATACTTTCCAGTTAACCAGGGTTTCCAGTAACCACATCACCAGCTTGTTATATCAGTTTTCCTCTATTTAATTTGGCTCAAACAGCTAAATAAAATAGCAGTTTATTTGGCTAAGTGCATGATGAGATTAAAAGCTTAGTGAGAAAGATGTTTTGTTAAGATTGGGCACTGTCACTTTCTGGAATCCCAGGCAAAACTTGCAAAGCTAGATCAAATGTTAGGAGCAGCTTGCACCAGGATTTTTAAGCTAATGCTTTAAAAGTAGAGCTGCCTCTACATCCTCTGTGCTGAAAGAAAAAAAAACAAAACAACTAAATATGTGCTCCATGGTGGGAAAAAATTAGATTGTGCAATGGGCATGCTGTCCTAGTGATTTACTGAAGTTGATATCAGCAGTTTCTGTCTCAAAATTCTCTACTCTGAAACACCAGAACTGAGCTGTATTTAAGACATTTAGCTATATCATTGCCATTTCTTAACCTGCTCAGTTGTAGCAATAGAAAATCTACTTTTTTTTTTTTTTTTTTTTTTTAATGGCAGAGAGCCTCAAAATTAGCTTGTTTTGCCTGTTGGAGCCTTTCTCCCTCCTGTACTTCAAAGCCTTTTAGCCTCACTAGTTTTTTTTCTTCACACAAAATGTCAGTGTGGAAACTTCTAAAATGCCAATAAGGTACTCTTAAAAGGTGTGAAACTGCTTGGTTCTTCAGATGTCAAAATCAGCTACAGGGAAAGCTGTTCAGGGTATGGCTCTTTAGTTTTAATGTCATACCCTGTCATGTTCTAGAATATTCATCTGTAGACAACCTTGCCCTACACTGGCAACTACTAAGGCTGAGCCATTAGTTGACATTTTTCCACAGCTGACTTTCACAGTGCTTTTCTTGCATACAACACTTTGTGACTTGTTTTCATAGGAGGTATAAAAGGTGGAAATGCTAGCAACATACCAGGCAGAGAGAGAATGCCATCTGCCTTTCTGTAGGAGGAATTTCAAAGACTGTGTTTGAGCTTGGTTTGGAGTAGAAATCCTGTTCCTAAATCCTTGGGAATACTGGGCCATTTTAATAGGTGTGTAACAGTAATTCTTTTGTTTATGAAAAATGATACTGATCATCCACTTATTAAAGCCTGGGTAGGGCTGGAAGTCTTGTCAGGGCATCCCCTGCCACGTTTTCTTCTGCTGAGTGATGCCAAGACAGAGTGCTCTTGGTGATTTGTCAAACTTCTAAAAAAACTCTTAGTGTCTCCCAAATGTTTTGTCTCACTGCTGTTTTCTCCTTAATTCGAAAACTTCCCCACCAACTGGCCTGCTGATTTTTACTGCAAATTAAATTGCTTTTTCCTCTGTCCTCCTCTCACCAGAATCTTTTTTGCACTCTGATCTGCTGCTGAGTTCTCTCCCTGCTCTTTTCTGCTTTGAGAAAAAAAAAAAAAAGCCTAACTCTCCAAGTCTAATCCCTTGAGTTTTCTAAATAATTTACTATCTCATTGGTCTTCTCTAGAGTATTGCCCTCAAAGCCAGACTGCATCATCCCCAAATCACTGGAACAATTATATTTTTTGGCTCTCAGTCCTCTCTTCCCCATCTTCATACAGAAATCATAGCTGCTACTTGCTGCTTTCTGTGGCAACAACTTTCTGTGCAGCTGTACCTTAGTTCGTGGCTTTCTATGATTTCTGGTGTTCTCAGTAACACCAGAGTCAGCCCCTCCTTACTGTAAAATCCTTTTCTCCTGCCTAAGGGGAATGCTTTTGACAATTTTATTGGACTGAATTCTTGTTGCCTGTGTTGCTGTGCCATTTGGAAAAGTGCTCCAATTTTTTATACTCAATTATGTCCCTGAACATCCTTTTAACCATTCGTCCTTGGGTATAATCCACAGAAAGTCACCTTCCAGGTGATAAAATAGTTTCAAATGCTGAATAAAGCTGCTACCCTTACAGATTCCTGCAAAGCAGCAGCATTTGCTGCCCTGCTGAGTGGTCATGGAGTTTTTGGGGTTTTTTTAATAGCTGTATATCTACCTGTGCTTAATTTGTATTTCCTCAAGATGATTAGGAGGATGTTGCCTCATAGGCTTATCAAAAAGGGAAACTAGACGTGTTTGGCAAAAGCTGTTCTTGATGGTAGTAAAAACGCAAAGAAGGGATTAAAAATTTAGGGATAAAAGTTGAACAAATGGACCAGTAATTTCTTGGATGCTTCCTTTCTGAAGACAACATGGTATTTATCCTTCAGATTTTAAGACTTCTGTTTTCTACAGACCTCAGAAAACTACCTGTGTTCCATGTCATATCATTGTTTAAATTATTACATGCTGCAGAATTAATAAGGCCCTGCCTACAAAATCCACTTTAGCTGATTGTTCTCCAGCCTGTTTGTCTAAATGTACTTGCTTGTTAATTTGCTCTGGTTAATCTTTTTTGAATAGACTAAAACAAAACAAAAATTGACTGCACCAAGCTTCACAGCAGCGCATTCTGACCTTTCGCATCTGGTCTTGAACATGCAGTTCATCTTCCTTTAGCTTGTTGTGTAGTCAAACCCTCTTCCAGTGTGTTTTGGCCCCAGTCAGTTAAGACTTGGCTGAGCCTGTTGCTTTCCAGCCTTCATCTATGTCAGAAGCTGCAGTTCAAGGCCCCATTCCCAGTGGGGTGAGGGCTGGAGGGCAGAGAAAGGGCATGCTTGGGGCAAATGAAAGTCATCAGTCCTCACCCAGACAGTGGCCACAGATTACAGCACAGACAAAACAGCCTTTATTATTAACTGCCTGCCAAGCCAGACTCTGGCCTCATTTCTCTACCTAATACGGTACAAGGGCCTGGTAGGACTGCAGGGAGAGAAAGCCCTGCTGGCTGCTCCTCAACCCCTTTCCAACATGCAGCTTTTCCCCTGCCCAGAGTGCTCTCAAGGTGGCTCAGTCACTCCTAAATAGTTCACTGCCAGAGGGTTCAGGATGCTGTTGTGCTCATAACAAGTGCCAAAGCTGTATAGCAATGCCTCTTGATGTGCGTGAGTTTTGTAGTGTTCATTTTATTCACACAACTTCCAGAGCTGTGAACAGACACAGCAGCTGCAAAGTCCATGAGGATTTGTGGCTGTCAGTAACACTGGCTTTAGCAGATGTCTCGCCTTGGGTGTGTTTGCAGAGCCTGGAGCTGATTCAGTTGCTGTACAGTTCCTTCCTCTCAAGGAAATCTTAACACCCTGCTGGGGTGGGTAAGCAGCTGAGAGCTTTGTCACTAGTGCAGAGCAGATCTTTTCCAAGCTCTTTCCCTTCCTGCAGGTTCAGAGAGACAGCCCAGGAAGAGTTGTGATGCCAGCATGTCCAAAGCACACACAGCTATAGCATTCCCAGCCATTCACCTGACAAGCAGACAAGGAACTGGCTCCTATCCCGCCCTGCCCAGCCTGGGGTTCAGCCCCAGTCCTGGAGCACAGGGGGATGAAGGGACAAACAGACCCTCTTTTTCCTGTTTTTCTACAAAACTCATGCTCCACATGGTGTTGAAAGCGAAGAGAATCTGCAATTGGTGACACAGATGTTCATGGAAACTCAGCCTAGTTCTCCTTTAAAGTTTCTTGAAAAGAGTAAACATGACCGTGAAGAAGATTCCTGGAAAATCTAAACAACTTTCAAGAAGTAAAAAAGGAAAGAAATTTAAAGAAACAATCCAAGATGTTTGTATATATTAATTAATTTATTTATATTTTCTGCTTTTCAGTGTCACACAACTTCTACATCATATTAATTCAAAATTAGTATTATCTTTATCATCTATGACTTAGCAACTTTTAAATACTCAAAAGTACCACTAAGTACATATGCTCTATCTTTCTCTTTTCTTTAAAATTAGAAATGAAAACACAAGAAACATGCACATGTAAGGTTTTAGAGTGCAGTTCTTTGGTCAGAAACAATTTCCACAGTTAAGGAATATGCTCTGATATTATTTTACTCTCAGCAGTAGCAATACACAGCAGCAAGAAAGGTGATTCCTATGACATTTTGCAGGAGTAATGACTCTATATCTTAGCTTAACATGGCAAAACTAACATGATTTGACAGACTCAGTATCAAAAATACATTGGTTTTACACTTGTGTTAATAAACACCAAATGAAGTAAAAGAGCAAGTGGTTTCCTTGCAGAGAGGACCTTTGCTCCAGCATGACAGTGCTGGATTGGCAGGGAGGAGGCAGACAGGCAGAGTGGTAGAATCACAGGAACACTGCATCACTTCTGCCACTGAACTCCACGTATTAAGTTCAGTGTTACTTAGCAGGATGGTGACTACAGATTGATCCAGAATAGTAGAATTCCAAGTCTACTACAGGCATTGGATATTCACCAGCTGCACAGAAAGCCTGTGCTTCCAACACTGGCACCCCATTCAGCAAGAGTAAATATCTCCTTCCCAACTTCTGCCATGAAACATTTCAAACAATTGTGTAACATAAAATTATATCCTTTAATGTTTTAAAGACATTATCTATATTCCACATAATTCTAGTATTTCTTTTAGAGTTGGGAATTCCTAACATATAGGATGAAATGATTAATGCTATATGTTTAAAGTGTACTAACCAGTGTAATGCCACAAACAGCCTTTGGCTGCATTTCTGTGGCATGGGATGGAAGGAGGTGGCTGGACCATCTCAACAACGTGGCTCTGTGACAATGTCAGCCACATCAGTCCTTTTGTACAAAGATAATTCCTTTAGAAATTGCCTTAAAAAAAGAACTGTTTCATTAAAATTAGACTTCGATCTGAAGTATATGAAAATAAAAAAACATTGACTGACACAGTCAGCATGGCTCAGTTTGGAACATGAAGTGCTGTGTGACTCTCACTCCAGAGCAATGGCCTTTCACCTTCACATACCCATAAGCAGCACAATGACACAAGTAACACTGCAACCAACACCCTACTCTTCTTGGGGTGGTATCTTTTCATTTTGCCTCCTGTGGGTACTCTGAAAGGCATGAGTTGACAAACACTGCTCCAGAACTAATACTTGCGATTCATATAAAAGAGACAGATACAATACAGTCACATCTAATTGACTTTCAGTCAATTTAAGTTGTGCAATTTAAGTTAAACTATTCTCAATATATTTTTAAACTGTAAACTACACTAGAAAGACACAATAATTTAATTAATTTAATTACTTTTTATCTGAAGTTGCCTGTGAACTTATATTAACAAAATCAATTATGTTTCTGTGGCAAATTACCATTAACCAAAAAAGTACTTGAGGACTAAGTCCATTGTCCCCAGGGCAGACAAGTGAGCTACTAGTTGAAAGAGATAATCTCCAATAACCAACAGGCTGCTAAAATGTGCCTAAGAATGTTCCTATAAATTAACTGTGGGCTTTGGTCAGTAATGGTACAATTTACCTGGAAAGTCTCTGCAATTCTTTCTTCTCAAAGAATTGGATTGGGAGCTGCATTTCAAATAGACAAGTAGTCAAACTGCAATAAGCTCCTGCTTGAAAATAATTTCGTAAGAATCCAGTTCTTTAGGTGATTTGAGCCTGTTTAACATAGGAGAAAAATGTGCTACTTGATTCTGAACCAGCAGTTTGCTCCTTATTACTGGCAAAAAGTTGGCAGAATTTTCCAGACTTTTGCTTTTATGGAAGGAGCAGCTTCTCATAGCTGAATAGAACTGCTAGTTCATAGTTCTCATAGAACTCCTTCATGTACTCAGAAGACACCTAAAAATGATGTGGCAAACTGTGTATCCTGCCATATTAGCACTTTTTAAAGATAGTTTTTCTCTTGCAAAGCTAGAGGCACGTTCCAATAAAAAAATTTCTTTAAAAAAATATTTCATTACTCTTATTAATGAATAAACTACGTTAAAAACGTTTGGATGGAATCCTCACTATCTAACACTCCATATACAAAAGCAGACATATAAAAACATAGCACCTGACCTTGTTCAGGTGAAAAGAACTGGAAGTGGTTTCCTGGATCACAGCACTAAAGGCATCATGGTATTTAATCCCTTTCACAGTAAGCTTCAAGTCTAAAGAGCAGTTAGGTTCCCTCCGGTAGGTTTTACCAAAAAAGATCATTACAGAACATAAAAATTCTAATCCTCAAAACTATTCTAGTTTCCAGCCTAAATTTTTATCACAGCAAGTTAATTCTTTTGCAAACACTTCCTTAAATATTAGGAAAGTTTGCCTCTCTTCTCAGTTCTCACCCGGATATATACATTTCCTGTGTATGTTTGTACACAGCTGACAAATCACTTTTACTCCTCAGTATCCTGCCAAATGATCAGTTCACTGCACTGCCTCTTCATCCTTCTTGAACATCTATGACCAAGACATTGTCTAATCTGTTTCAAGACGGAAAAATAAAGGCAACAAATGTCCTTCCCAGTTACATGGATGACCATTACAATTGCCCTATGAATCATGATTTTATATTTGTGTCTGCTAGTTCTAGAAAAGTGCAATGTGTAGAGGGTGTATTCAAGTTACACCAATTTTATTTCCCTCCTTTTGAACAATATACATTTGAAAAGTAAGTTATTAAATTACACTGGATCCAGCACACCCAGTTCCACTGTCTTGTAGATTTTGCTCAGAAAGACTTCCACCTTATCATCACCCAAGTGACAGATGTCCAAGATGCAGACAACATGTTTGCCATCGAGCTCCTTCGCTGCTTTTACAATTTCATCTAGAAGTTAAGGGAAGGTGGTTTTAAAAGGTGTTTGCTGTATACCCTTTACACAATAAAAAGCTGTACAGAATTGATAATGTTTTCCATACAGTAATGTGTATGTTCAACCTTTTTTCAGTGAAAAATTTTACTAAATTCCATCACTAGAAATGACAGCATCAGAATTAGATATTAGTTTGTGGTTTCGATATTAAAATACTGTCTTCAGAGGATGAGAACAGGTCCAGCAAAAACTGCTTTGAAAGTTCAGTATTACAGCAATTTACCAAAGGTGGTGGAATAGAATTTTCATCTCTTTCACTGAAGAGGCAAACAATGTCTGACCTACACCAGAGACTTCTACAGAGGATTAACTCTTGCACTTAAAAATAAAACAAGAAATGATAAATGAGTAATGTCAGTGAAAGGCAGTCTCACCTGAAAGAGGAAATGTGTCACCAAGCCTCCCACTGCTAGTGGCCTTCTGCTGGCATGCAGAGATACAACTCATACAAGACAATAATGTATCATTCTCAGTGTCTTCTACTTGAAATAAGTGGGGATTGTCAGGGCGAAACAGCGGAAGAAAAGCAACATCTATTGCTATGTCATGGTTTATACCTGTTGAAGAAAAGTATTTTATGTTAGCAGAAGACTTCATATTCAGCCCATCAGCAACTTTGTGCACCACTTCTCTTTTTTTAAACAAAAAATTGCACTGATTTTTATTTTATTTACATGTTCTTCATCCATTAGTTAATAACTAATGTCTAAAAATATGTTTCTAAGTATGATTATACATAAGCACATTCAAATTGATATGATGGTATGAAATACTATGGTTTAAGGCTAACAATGCTCATAGTTCAGAAAACATTAAACTTTGGAGGCCATTTCATCCTCCTTTTACCTTTATCTGCAAAGACAGAGAAATTAACTTTACAAACAGTCAAATTATGCAGTGCTACTTTCATCTTCAGTATCGTATTGTCAGTCCCAGGATTCTAATTACATCAAACATTCAAACACCTTCTCTGCAAATGTCCCTTAGCAAATAATGGAAACTTTTAAATTATGGGAACTTAACATGAGCATTATTGAGTAAGGCAATTTCTTCCTCCTTTTAATGGGAAAACAAAATCAAACAGATTAATAACCCTCAATAAAGCTAGTAAACAGATACACATGAATTTGCATATTTATATTTTAATAAATAAAAACCAATCAACTGACACTTCATGTTAACCAGAAGCAGCATGGAGCAGTTCATGAGTATGGCTAAAATACAGCCCTTCATTTTATGCCATGGAAGGAAAGCACCTTAGGAGCAACAGTATGAAAAAGCCAACTCAATGAAAGTAATGCTGAAAAGAAGGTTTTATAGTTGTTTTTTTCCTTTTAAGAACACTAACTTGTTTCTGATAAACACTTCTCCAGCAAAAAGCCAGCTGACAAGTGCAATTGAATAATTTGCCTGATTATGTCAGGTTGAAATAGTGAACAGGACCTACTTCTAACTGAAATAATAGTTTATGGACTATGCACATTCTTCAAATGACACTCATAAGACTATATAAAAAACTGAAATTATACAAAAAGTGATAATAGAAACAAGATATTCAGGCATTTTATTGAAAGCTATGTTTAATGAGAATTACAGCTTTCTAGTAAAAAAATTACCCTAAATGAGGACTCTAACAAAAATCTAAAATGTCAATAATTTTTCAAACTTCAGGAAATACTCAGAATCAACTGGTTCCTTTAGAGAAATTAATTCAGTTTCTGATGAACTTAAACTGCTTTTGCTTAACGTTTTTTACAAGGGAAACTACTTACCCAGAACTGTCACTTCATAATACCCAAGGCCATTAGCACTTTTAAAGTCATTAATGTTTTCATCTGTCCTGGCTTCTATTGGCTGCTGCACTGCTGCATGAAGGTTGTACTGTTGCATAAGTAAGTCTTTGTGCACATAATCAAATTTACATGGGATACTTTCTGGGAAAATTTCGCTGTGATGAAAATAATTCATTAACTTGTCTTTCACTTGTGCCCACAGGTCACTCTGCCAGGAATCACAAGTTCTTCCAGACTCTTCAGTTTCAGGTATATCACTCACTCCTTCTTGGTCTATTATAAGCACAGAAAACATTTAGTTGCTTATATGCTTATATAATTTTTATCACTCCTCTGTTAAATAAGAATTAATTTTCATTAGAACATTTCAATTATGAAGACATGGCAGAAATTAAAAGGGCCAAGAGAAAAGGTGAGTTCTTATGCCATAAAGTGCTTCTGAGGTACTAAACTAACTTAAAACTTGTACAAATATACACTGAGAATTTATTGTCCATAATGGAAAACAATCCAATACTGCCTTTCAGCCATTCCTTAGAACACAGCAGGGAACTAACTCAATAGTAGAATCACACTGATGATCCACTGGTACAGTGGTTCCCCAGAGGCTGATGCAACCAGGTGTACAGAGAAACTGTCTTAACAAAGGCTACAAGGATATCTTTGTTGCCTAGTTTGGACCTGAAGAAAAGAAGTTGTCTTAAGCCTCCTGAGGTGAATATAACAACTATTTGCAACGTACCTGTGCAGTACTGCAAACTGTCTGACACAGCCTGTCCACTTTCATCTTGCAGAAAATTTCCATGTTGATATTCATCCAAGCTATAAAAAGAACGTTATAGTGTGTATACATATATATCTTTATTTATTTTAAACCTAATTAACCTCAAACTCTATTCAGCAAAAGGTAGATTTCTAGTGATAAATGATACAAACTCGAGTGAATGAGCAGATTCCTTATTGTGAGTTGTATATAGCAGCTTGACACAATGAGACCTACTGTCTTCAGTAAATTAACTTAGCAGAGTTTAGGACTAGCCCTGCCGGATTGCTGGCTTCGGGAAACAGATGGGGAAGGATTTTACACTCACGGCGCGGTGTCTTCTGCCCTCTACCGGCACCTAGTGGAAATAACACGCGTGACACAGCCAAACATCACAGGTGACCAACAGGTGACTCGACAGCAAAAACCTCGTGCACAACATGTGGCTGCACTGTCGTATCATATCCTTCAGCACTCAGAAACACAGCATGAATGGAGCCATGTCATCACTTCGAAATCCAAAATGACAGCAATGCCAAATCTGTATTTTCCTGTGGACATACTGTCCTGCTGTAATGATCAGTTCAATGAAGCAAACTAGGTATTTGTTCGACTTTCTTTTTTTAACCATCAAGTTTTGAATTAATGGTAAGAAACTATTCTTTACCCATCTCTAACAAATTACCTAGGATATTATGCAGGAGGAAAACATAGGAGGCACTCTGCAAGCAAACATGATAAAAAAAGCTCTTAGGCCAATTTATTCCTTTATTCTTTGATCCATTACTCTTATTAGAATAAAACTCACCATGATGTCTGAAAAACCTTAAGGAAAGGACTATCTTGATTATCTTGCATCACAAACAACTGCAACAGGTAAGACTTTGTTAAGGTACCATTAAAGCTCCAGACTATCAAAGTAGTTAATAATAATTACAAGGTACAGATAAAAAAGGAATCAAAGATGAACATGCTGTTTAGTGGACCGTACTGTATTTCATAAGGATTAGCAGGTTTTTAAAAATTTTTTTCTATTTCATACTAGGGTGTATCTTGAAAATTTCATGTCAACATTTTGTAACAAATGGAAAATATCTAAAATAGTATCTAGTGAAAAGATAAAAGGAAATACACTGTGGGTTTTGAGTATGAAAGTGTATTTTATGAAATGCACTCCCATTATGGATATATCATCACTGAAGTGACCTCCTTCTGATGCCCAAATCTAGGCACAAAAGAATCCTCACCTAAGCAGTATAACCTGTGCAATTACTGCCCACAAAATTAATTTTCACTTTCAAGATTTGGACCTGTCAAACATAAAATGAAACCCCCACACAGTGTGAAAGAAAGGCTTGCTCAGAGACCAACGTGTCAAGTTAGATACATGCCAACTTCTCATTAAAGCAGAGGATTAAACCAAGTGATACTGCTGATAAGTGGAGACCATGGAAAGTGGATATGATGTTTCTTTTTCTTTTAAAGTTGTCTAGTTTTGGAAGTGAATAGGCTCTGATTTAAAGCAAGTAGAGCCTCAGGAAAATATGAAAAAAACTTGTCACAATTTTTCTCCACTTCTTTCACAGATCTCTTGCTGGGATAATATCTACCTGCCCAACACATTATTCCTACAGGCCTGCTTTGTGCTGGATGTGTGAACAGCTTAAGTTGAGCTAGGCTTGTAAGGGAAACTACTTGTCTATACACACAGTCCATGTACTTCTTTGCCAGCCACTATGTCTGCAATGCATCTGAGGCCACCCAAATCCTTCCATTTACTGCAATATAATCCTGCTGTTGTACACCAAAACACCCACAACCGATTTGACCCATACCAGCTTTAGGAGAACTTGTGCCCTGCCAGATTTGCTGTTCCCAGCCTACATTGTGCAGACCCCCCCTTTTCACACATGCCCACTTGAAAAAAAGTCTTTACTCACTACTTTGAGATACATTGATACTCAACTTCTCATTTTACTTTAAAGTATTGTCATCAAAAATAACATCAATCAAAATACATGGCAGATCAGTATTTTCAGAAACTATTGAGAAAATAAGCATGTCCCATGCTTCACACCTATTTCCTAAGCACTGAGACTGAATGTGATAAATGACATTAAGAAAGAAAATAGTTAAAACTCGCAGCTTTGCCCAAACAATGCAAGGAAGTACAGTGCCTCAAAACAACACAACAAAACATCCCACTCACCCATAAAACTGGTAAACCTTATTTTATAGACTGGTTTGAAATTAACTAACTGTTCTGACACCATTATGGTAAACACATCTACCACAGCAAGTAACAGAGAGACCAAACAGCTTTTTTTGGTAACTTCACAAGTCTACACAAATTGATTTTTGGTACCTACTAATTTCTTCCTGACAAAGTCTGATTTATGTCAAAAAGGGCTATGAAGGAAACATCATATGGTGTGAAACTTTTGGTCATACAAAACCTCAAGCTGAATTCCCCTATATTGTAGATTGCCCACCCCCTAACTGTCACATCCATGGGGAGGAAAAAGGATAAAATGGCCTACATGACAAAAAAATATAGAAGTGAAACTGCAAGGATAGAAGCATGCAAACAAGCAGTATGGAGTGGGAGCATGTAGTGCAGCAGCAATTCCATGGTAACATGCTAAATTTACAAAGATTAAAATTCCAAGAAAACTACTGTGCTTTTTTTCACTTCCACATAAAAATAACCCTTTCTGAAATTCCTGATCTGTCCTCATTCACAATCACTTCATTCTCTATAAATTAATTACTTTGAAGTACATGAAATGCTTAAAAGTACCATTACGTGGAAGATCTTTACTAGCAAGGATATAAATATCAAGAATAACACTAAAATTACCTGGTTTCTTTGTTCTTTCTGAAACCCTTAATGATCAGGCAATTTACCTCAGAAATGCAGGAACTGTGGCTGTCAATTAAAAGCCTCAAAATAAGCTCTTACTGCTTAAAAAAACCAAAAATGCAACCACGTGCTAAAAATAACATACAAAAAACTTGATGCAGAATAGTTTAAGTTAGAGTATGTACTTTAAAACATATCTCTACTACTGGACTCAATGATCATTGTGGGCCCCTTCCAACTCAGAATATTCTGTAAAGTATGTGAAGTTTGTTAAAACTACTGTTATTTCATCAACATATTAAAGTATTTCAGTGAGAAATGACATTCTGCTACATCTGAGGAACAGAATACAATGCAATTTTAAGGTATGTCAGCTAACTTTCTATTTTTCTTTGGCAATTTGGAGAATTCAACACAATTTTATAGTCAGTTACAGAAATACATAAGTTACCTTTTAATTATATAGAGTGAAACAGCTTTCCATAATCCAACACAGACTTTCTCCTCCTTTAGCTGGGGTTCTAGCACTAATGGCATAGAGTAGACACACAGGTAGTGAGGAGAGTAGCAGATTGAGAAAAGCAGAGAACAAAGTAAACATGCCTTAACTTCTGGCTTCACCTAGAAGAAATGGGGAGAAGACATTCTTCCCACCCTCCCCCCCACCCTGGAAGAAGGAGAACATTTCTCAGCAAGGAAAACAAAACAGGATTCCTTACAGTCAAGGAAAATCTCCTGATTTTCCTATAGCTTTGTACCAGAAGTCCCAGGAAACTCCTGCACCACCTGCAGAACTGTGACCTTAAAGCCAGGTGATGCTTTTAACGAACCAGCTGCAAAGTCAGGTAACCATTTCTCCTAGAAAATGCAGTTTCTACCAAAAGGACAAGGAAACAACAGACAAATGGGTTCAAAAGAGCCTCATTTATCCCACAAAAAAGCTGTTGCAAATTAGCTTCCAATAAATGTGTCTCAAGAAAACAGGCGTGCTTGTAGGGGAGCAATACTGGCACAACGGTCAACAACTTTGATCAACTCTCTCATTACCACTGTTGCCCTCTTCCTAGCACCATCATTGCCAGGTTTAGGGGGGAAAAGGAAGAGATGCTAAAAAAAAAAAAAAAGTAAACCAAAAAGGCAACTGAGCTGTATATGTAATCATGACACAAATCCAGATCACTGCCAAAATACACAAACATCCTAAATTACTGACACCAAGGGGTTCAAACGTTCAAGTTGCTCATGTTCTGTCTGGAACAAGTGACAAGAATTTACGGCCCTTAAACAAAATGCACAAAGTAAAGTAGCTTGTAGCCCCAGACTAACAAATAAAAGCACTCATTCAGTTGTCTTAATAATTTCACTCTTTCAGTTATTTCAGTAGGTTCCAGACTTGACAGGGCTCTGGATTTGAAATTCCTATCTGGACTTCAGAAACCCCACACTTTCTCTGGATTCAAACTTAGTTCTGTAATAACTTGAGTGCTGGGGAGTGAAAGGAGACAGGGGTGTGACTTCCCAGTGACAACTATACTTACATCTCTGTAGCATCAAGAAAAATGTACAGCTCAGCCACCACCAGAAAATCCATTAATGACCACGATGCACCTCTGTTACTATATATTCCCTTGGTGGTAGTAGTAGTAGCATATAAGATGTTTAATAACATGCTCAAAATTATGTTTCAGATATATTTAGAGTCAGTGCAGAAGAGTGCGTAGAAAATATTAAACTCTACCCTGATCTGTTTTTTAATTTCACTTCCACACAGATTCCTGATGTGTAAAAATTTTACTTGAAATATTTTTGTTTCATTATTGCAATTATTCAACACAATTAATTTCACATGACTTACCCAAGTTTTCTTCTTACAGTCCGTGTAAAATAGGGGTAAGATGATACACGACTAACAGATGTACCTCCCCTTAAAGTAGGAAATTCACCATTATTTTTCAGTATCTATTTAAATGGAAATTCACAGAGCAAGGAACTTTCATATTTTTCTTTCAGGCAGAACTAAACTAAGACACTCAAATGCTGGAAGTTTTCATATGGAATAGAATCCACTAAGTTTGCTATAACATTGCCAAGACAGGACTTCTATTCACCAAGGTTTCCTTAATACTAAATTTTTATTCTGTCCTAATTGTATTTTATTTCATTTTCCCTCAAAATATTCTAAATATTCACCCTCTTCACACATTATGACTTACGGATGTGGAAAGTCACCAACAAAAATATACCCTTTATAGTATGAGAAAGTGACTGCAAAAAAACCAGACGTGACTGGCCTGACTTTTGAAACATTCCATCTGTTAATGTATACACCAGGCTCTCAATAGGAAGTATGGGTGTACTAGATTTTACAGAAATGTTGCAACAAAGGGCAATCTTATGCAAGCAGTTACTTTACTCCTGAATCTAACATAGTTGCATGAGACAAATTACAAGTTATTTTGAGCCCTTAGGTTAGGATGATTACAATCTACTTTCCTTTCTGACAAGTTACAGCTACATGCAGTACATCCCATTACCCAGAAATCAAAAATAAGGTGTGTTTGAAATTAAGGAACAGGTAGATCTGATTCTGCATTTTCAGTCAAGATATCCAATTTCCTCACACCACTGTAAGCATTGTTTGTTCCACAGCTATGTCACTACATTACATTTGGTTCAATTATTAACTACTTTTATTTCAAATCTGTGAGCTTAATAGCAAAGTAGTAGAAATATTAATCAAAAGAGAGTACTGCAACCCTGCTTTAATTAATCCTTCATTAGCATGAACAGTATAATTGTCATCATCTGATACCAGGAAAAGTACATAACTACATTTTAAAGAATGAACTATATATGCTTTTAAAGCCTTCTTACATATTTTCTACAGCCATTTCTGTAAACACTTTTTAGAAGATCCACCAGGTATTTATGAAGGGAGCTTACCGTTCTGCATCTCTACTGAATCTGTGTGGTGTCTTTCTCTTGATTGAACTCCCCTTTGAAAGCAGAGCTTGGTGCTGTTCCCCAGGAGTGCAGGGTGGCCCCAGAAAGGATTCAACTTCTTCATTTTTCCCCTTGTCAACACAGTCTTCTTTGGACAAAGAAGAAATTCCAAGAGACTGAGAAGTATCTTTCTGCAAAAACAGTTAATTGTTTAAGACTTTCAATGCACTTAAAGCTATTACTTCCAACTCAAAAACCTGCAAATTTCTGGCGGTCATCTTATATAGAACAGAAATTATCTTCTAGTCATATTAATAAGGTAAATTCTGTCTAGGAAGTGACAAGTGAGCATGTTGCAGCAGTTGCCTCTCCCACACTCCAATTATACATCAGGTTATCAGTCAAACTAGTAACTTTTAAACAATTACAAGTTTTACAGAGGACTGCCAAAATACTTTCAGAAAAGTACTGAATCATTGCTTTTTAAAATCTTGCTCTCAAAAATCAAATTAAGAGACAATGTAATTATGTTCTGAACTCAAATGCAAAATTCTCCATTCTAATTACAATCATAGCTGCTTAACTCTCTGCATTAACTCTCACACACTGTACCTGGACAAGCTCCCCTCCTGGGGCTTCTTCAGCTGCATTGCTACAGCTCATGTACCTTATGGCACTAATTATTCCCTGAACAGCAATTTGCTTGTGTTCTCTGTAGTGCAGGTCTTCAATCTCTTTCCTTATTTCACCTATGGATTTCAAAACTGATTCAACTGCAAAAAAAGAAATTTCCAGAATCAAGTTTCAGAGAAATATAATACCAAAATCTCTGAACACAAGGCTAACAAAAAGATTTTTTTACTAAATACTGTATTTATTTAAACTTGTGCTTTTAATGAATTCTAAACCTTTTTGTTATCCACATCACATGGAAAAAAATTAAAACCATACACCTTTTAGCTCATAAACATCCATTAGTATGCATTATCAGACACCCCAATTTCTGTTTTAGGTGAAATTTCCAGTTCAATGTATCCTTCAGAATAACCATTTTTAATTTTGATTTAGCAGAATATTGAGAGTAAAACTTCTGGGTATATGTGTAGCTCATGTAAGCTTCTACAGTTCTCCTGCAGCTAATGGTGTGATACTTTCTGTAGAAGGAGGATTTAGCCTGTGAAGCATTTAGTAACAAAAGGGAGTTTTTCTTGGAGTAAGATTGACTGAAAAAGGCCACATATCTTACAGATACTTGATATATGATACCTTCATTGTTTTTACAATATTTCAAAAAGCTATCAGGAGGTCGTGGAAAAGGGTAATAGCCACCGATGACAGTTTTCTTTATTTGATCAGCTTCACTTTGTGATTTTGTCCACTGAATGAAGTTTTTCACTTTGGCATCCTTGGTGTATGGCTGGCCTTTGTGCCACCCTTTTAAAACAAAAATAATCAGGTATCAAAACCAAAGCAGGTTACTGAAATCTGTTCTCATTTTGAAACTCCCCTGAACACTACACAGAAAAAACAAATTAAGACTATCTTGACTAGAGAGTCCTTTGTCAAGAGTGTTTTACAAAATGAGTACCTTGAATTCTTTGACTGCACTTGCATTTGACACCGAAAGTCAGACAAATGTTAAATAACAGAAAAAAATAAAACTAAAAAAAAGCTCCTAGAAAAGGAAAGCTGCAAGTACTTTTTAATGTTTTAAGTAAGTGGTAATCGCCATTGCTACCATATCAAAAGATTAACAGTCTGAAAGAATTAGTAAACATATGTCTTAACCTAGTAATACTTTTCTTATGATAAACTCATTTTAATGCCTCACAAGAGTGCCATTTGCCTCTTTCTTTTTGCGATGATGTTTCATTATTACCTCATAATCTGCACTGATTATTTTGTTGTAAAATGAAAATACCCTTTCCAAAGAAATAACATGAGAACTACATAAAACTAGAACTAGTTTAAGTTACCTGTAATGAATATTTGACTTTCATTTGAAGTGGTAAGGTAAACTGTCCTATTGAGGTCCTGGATCACTCTCATCTGTGTACACACCAAGTATGTCACTGGAGAAAAAAAAAAAATCTCAATTTTTTTTTCCTGATAGTTCATTGATTTTAGAATGGCATGACTGACACATACTGGATTAATTTTATTAAGTGCTCTAAACAAGACAATTTAGCTCTTGACCGTTCAAATGTTTCAGCATGTTTTGACTCTCCATTATAAATTACCATACGGAGATGCAATTAAATCTTCAATTTAATTTACGCATAGATATTAGAACTAAAATATGAGATACTTCATCAGGTAGGATATAATTGAAACAAACAGTAGAGATATTGGTATTAGATGGCTGTGTTTCTTAAGGATAAAAAGCATAAAATCATGAAAAATTATGGCATGCCACTGCAAAATGTCTAAACAGAGTTCAAACTCACTCTTTTGTTAATATCTCAGTTAAACACTGGAATGTCATTCTTTCTCACTTCCCCACAACACTCAAGATGAATGCAGCCATAATCTTAGTAGGACTGTGCTGCTGGTGCTGCATGATATGATATATCAGTGTTAAAAGAAGGATGAGTGCTTGGAAGAAAAGAGGAAGAAGGCAAGAAGAAATATTTAAAGCACTTTTAAAATCCTTCATTAAGGATTCCCTAGTTTGAAATGTATTAGTCTTAGCTCATGTGTGATAACTAACACAGCTGGGTGATGATTGCTGTTTGGGTAAAAATACTGGTTCAAAGAAATGAAGCTTTTCCACTTTCACCTCTCTCTTCATTCAATCCTCTTAAAAAACAGGTATTTACAGGTCAAGAGGAGCATGAGATCTGACCAGCTGCTGCCTTTAATTGCCTCTGATGCAAGAGATGTTGCCCCAGGTGCTTCTTAACTTTTTGTGTGACATGAATGAAATCAGGGGAGCCCCAGGCCCATCTAATTGTTTACACTAACTGCAAGACTGCAATTTGTAAAGGTTTCAAATATTTAAACTATTTTTAACTTTTAAAATTTTTATTTCTGATCAACTATCTTCTGCTTGAGGAGATAAATCGTGGCAATTTTTATTCAGTGGCAACTAATCTCAGAATTAGAAATTTGCAATTAACTAGAAAAACATAATAAATAATTATTAGTAAGTATTATAGAGAGATGAATACTTGGATGAATATGCTCAAACACATCTGGCTGAGAAGTTGCAAACAATTCCAGTATGAATGGCTGGTCTGAGGTCCCATCAACGGCATGTGCCCAACGATAGAGCCAGAAGTCTTCACTATGTTCTACATAAACAAATATTAAGAAATATAAGAAATATAAGAAATTTAAAAACTATTTCATAAATTCTGAAAGTCATATTGCTAGAATAACCTCTTTTTCTGGCTCGCTCAGCCCTTCCTACAAATGTCACAAGACCAATAACATCACAGGAATGATTGTTTGGTAAGTCATCCAGTTCTGACCTAAAACCAAAATAGAAGAAAGCTGGGTAAGTTTTCTCAGAAACTTTGCAAAAAGCATTTCCAATAAACATTCGCTGTAAAGTAGTGTAATTTAAGTTCCAGCTTGATAACCATCAAAATTCTCTTTTACCTTGTGATAAACCGATATTTAACATCAGGTAATCCCCACTCTGGCTTAACCATTTCTTCTGGAATAATACTTATTTCAGTAGGAGGATCTCGAACATTAAGGCTAATTTCTGACAAAGAAAAAAAAAGTAACATTTAAGGCACGAGTACAAATTATTACCATCACCATCATCATCATCACTGTTATAATAATAATATAACAAAAATAACAACACCCATAAAGAAAACAGGGTGAAGTTTTGTAAATATTCCAACTTTGTGAAATTATTAATCAATTTCTCTGACTTCAGGTTTTTATCAAAATGAAGTAAGGAATTCAGGTACAGCATTCAACAAAGCAATTTCATCATCTAAGTAATGTTAAACTTTCCAGTTGTCTGCATGAGCCAACTAGTCCAATCCAGACAGTATTTTAAGAGAAACTAATCCAACTGTACTGATTAGATACAAAGTACTTTTTACACTAGGCTTGTTGTCAAATGTCAGAAAGGTCTGAAACTGATGTGCAGACAAGGAAGTAAAACAGAATCAGCACACGGGAATTTCTGTGTTTGATGCCAGTTCAGATAATTACTAATAGGACAGAAATACACCATTGGCCATAGAGGAAAACAAAAGGTCTTCTCATGCCTATTCTATACCACCTGAAAATTTTAATTTATGAATCAGTCTGTTCAGATGCTAAATTACAAACACGGTGGAGCACTGGGAAAAGCAAGGTATTCTTCAACTCGATTAAAAAATACAGGAAGAATGGCTTCAGCTTCTAAAACACACAAGGCAGTACTCTATGGTCTCGTAACAGGACAAATCTTGCTGGTATATTAAAGACAGATACTGATGAAGTTTCTTGGGTTTGAGTAAGGGATTATTCAAATAATGTACTCAGAAAAGTAATTAAATAGATATAAATAACGTATACAACTGTTTATGTAATTATATCTGGTGCCTCACCCTAGCAGTACAACACTAGGAAGGTGTTATACTTCAAGTCAGACCCTCTACTTAGGAATATTCTCTAGGCTTCTGCTTTCTAGAAATGAATTTGGAGGACAATTGTGGTTTTCCATATGGTCTTTTAGGACAGTATCGCTGAGAAAATTCCTGAAACAAAACTTTCCCATGCATCAAAACTACCTATCAATTGTTTCGTTATTTTGAGATTAGATGAAAGTCACGTACTCAAATCAGGATTATGCCATGGGATGAGTCAGGAGCTAAGGTTGTCATGAGTGCACACAAATTCCGTGATGTGTGAAACTGAAATGTGCATACTGCCTGGCAGTGGAATTCCAGGCACCTGTACTAAGTTCCAAAGGTTTTAGGTCTTGAAATGGCATCTCTCGGCACATCCCACAATGCTGCAGCTGCAAACAGGAGCCAGCAATGCAGAGCTACTCCACAGAAGTCTAGGGATGTGCCAGAAGCATAGCGCCTTGGAGGACTCTCAATTTGGAAAACCTTTCATACTGGGACCTTGATAACTCTCCAGATACATTGTACAATATTTGCAGGTGAATGGTTCTAAGGACACACTGGAAAGTTGGGATTTGATGGAATTACATATTGGAAATAAAAGAAGAAAAAAGTAGTTATTACTTAAGTGATTCAGTGTAATTGAAACCTGAAATATTGCTCCACATTGGGCATATACAGAGATATTCAGTGAGGTATCAAATTCCACTTCATCTGAACAACAACAACAAAAAACCTCACGCAATGAAAGCTGCACAAAATCCATGTTACAAACGCTCTAGAATTTTTACTGGATATTCTGTTCTCTTGAGACTCTCTTCTTATAGGACATATGGTGATATCATTTATTCATGGATCATGGCATTATGTGAATTCATATTACGATAAATTTCTCAACTTTGTGCAAAGAACCAAGATTCTGTACATACTTTAGTATGAAACAAAGATTTCGTTTCTGCAGTTTATCTGGGGTCTGAAAATACACCATGGCTCTTTCCTGTGGAGTGACTTCTAGCTCTTCCATTACACATCTCTTACCATTTACAGCCCAGTGGCTGAGCTGGCCATTTTGATCTCTTTGTTACCATTTCTACACCAATAATCCTTGTAAGAAATCAGAAGTGTAGAGTGAATGAGGCCATGAAAATGCAGAGATATTTGCCCATAGAGAAAATCACCTCAGATGGCACATTTTATTCCATCTTCTTTGCATAGAAAGGTTGTGTGGCAATTATAATTGTTTTCAGGGTTGGCTTGTAATTGTCATCACCTTCCCTCAAGAACTTCCATTCCTGGCTGAACATTTCTATCTCCTGCCAAGTCATCACAAATACTTCAGACACCGAGATCTGGTTTTAATGCAAATATATATCAGTCAAGGAATAAATTGCTTCTGGCAGCAAAAATAGTACTTATTTTTGTGCACTAGCAACTTCATTAGGAAACTGTCATTGTCAATAAGTTATAAATATATCATCCTTCACCAACATGCATATTGTTTCAAGAAGTTATTTGAATTTTCTGAATGTTGGCTGTCATTCTGGTCTGAGTATAAAAGCACAAAATGGGAAAGAGTTCACATAGAGTGAAGTAGGAGAGAAAAAAACCCCAAAGTTGATCAAATCCAGTTTGAAAAGGTTGTTACTGTTATATTGCAGAACTTGTATTTTTGTATTACAGCTCCTCTGAGTATCTGCCACAGTAAGCAACTGGCAAGTAAGAAAATGCTTTGTCATAGACAAAGAATATTATACACACTCCCACGGTGATGCTCTTTCAGCACACAGAAGTCATCAATGCAACTTTTTATTCTGTGGAGCTGTGCAGATATTCTGGGCCTTGACAATATACACTAAAATCTGAAGTCAGATGAGGACTTAATGTCCTTCAATGACCTGGAAAAAGACATGTGCAGTGCAAAAGTGGTATGTCTATTATTAAGCAGGAAGTAGAATCAGATTAAAATTCAGTACCAGAGGCCTATCTTTATAATCTCGGTTCCTGATATCACAGATTCCTTTATTATTTATTTTTTAATTAAAGGTTTTAACTAATTGTGGCAGTAAACTTTGTGGACATGATTCAAATATAAACAGGGAACAGCAAGAACCTGGGTGCTCAGACACCGTTCACAGGTACTAATTAAGGATTTATACCTTATCAATTAGTCTCAGCAACTGATCACTTTCTATTTTATTTCTATGGAGAACTACTTCGCACAGCTGTATTTCATTGATTCAAAATAAGTTTCTGCAATACTTAACCAATTGTAGCAAATCTCTTCATCTGTGAATCCCCTGGAGTGGGGTGTGTTTTAAACGGGAAACTGGTTTTGATGGCATACTTGTCAAGGAGGAGCACTGTGCCAACCTTCATACTGTGATACCATTCAGGACACAGCGAATTCCACAAAACCATTGACATCATGCCTGAACCATCAGCAACTTCAAAGTAGGCCTGAAGAAAAAAGAGACAATACACAGTCATTTTTATTTATTATCATTGTGGTATGTATTTAATTTGGATAATGCACCAGGTACTTGACTCATAAACTATTTCTCTGTTACAGATGGATACAGAGGATGTTCCAGAACTTGTACTGAACACCAGAGCTGAAAAAATCCCCAGTTTTTAAACTTGGCAAATGCTGAATCTGTAACTGAGCAGATCACTGAGCAGTAAAAAAAGATTTTTAAACTAACCCACCACACCTTCAGTCTCCTTTTCCAAGAAGTTCAACACAAAAATATGACAAGTGAAATATATTAGAAAAATCATTAAGAATGTAACAGTAAAATAATCTGAAAGTCACTAGAAGAGAAAATCAGGGGCTAGAAATCATTTAAATGTATTGGTTTGGGGTTTTTTTTTGACAGGACATACTAACTCCAACTTTCAAAGCATAGAGACCAAAATGTTTAGGGTGTTAAAATACTAAAAACCTCCAAGTATCTCTTTCTTCACAAAAAGCTCAGATAAACTATAGTAACTGAAACACATCCACTGAAGTTTGTACACATATGATCACAAAATTCAGCATTTTCTAATCTAAAGTGATCAGCATTTTTGTAAAGGCAGCATTTTCCATATAAAATAGCTATAAAATAACTTCATGTGCTTACTATATGGGAAAAACTATTTTCAAATATCCTACAGGAATCTGTTTGAGTGTTAACCTATGCATTTATCCCTCTTTACCTGATAAGGCATATCCATTTTTTTCTCTGGTTTTCCATAGTACCTTAGTCTAGATTTGTGCAGGATTCTCACAAGAAGTGGATGGAAACGCACTTTACTTCTCCACGTCATTTCCAGATGACCAAGATTAGTCAGTTTGGAGACTAAGGTTAAGGGGAGGGGAAAAGAAAAGACTGAAAAAGAGCATTCATGATTCAACATTAAAGTTCTCAGGAGTAGAGTGCCAGGATGTGTATTTATTAATGTTTCTAACATTTAAAATTGCTCATTTGCTGATATAATTCACCAGTAAATCCTATTATGATCTGTCTGCACACAGCACAGTTTTGCTTTGGTTTTTTTTAATTGAGAGTAATGACGCATTTTAAATGACACAGAAGTGTTGTCAGATGAGCAGAAGAGTTATTACAAAGAACACAGGTGTCAGCCTACATCACACTCATGCAAAAGTCCTGTTATACCTCTCAACTCACCAGGCTTCATGGAATGGCCTGAGCCCCTCAACACTGACCATATTTTGGCTGGCAGCTTCTAGGTGTGAGCATCCCACCCCACAGACCAGACGCAAGACCACTACTGCGCCCAGTGTTTTTGACACTTTGCTCAGAAGACTGGGCACAAGCACCACAGCAACATATTTTCAGTCAATGTTTTGTAGAGTTTAAAAAACTCTCTCAAAGCAACAGAGAATCACAGAAGGGGTTGTGTCCAGAAGGTTCAAAGGGGTCATCTTGTTCCAACACTCTGCCACGGGAGAGAAATGCTCCACCAGACCAGGTTGCTCAGAGCCCCACCCAAGCTGGTCTTAAAAACCCCCAGATATGGAGCATCCTCCTCAAGCTGGCAACTCTGGGCAACCTGTGCCAGTGCCTCACCATCCTCCCAGTGAAGAGGTTTTTCCCACAAGAGCAGGTGAACTGTGACACAGGTGGCACATTCTCAGTAGGGCCAAACACAGCTGGAGGATCACCAGGGAGCTCAGCCCTGCTGCACAAGCAATCACAGAATCAGTTACATCGGAAAAGACCCCTAAAAATCATCGAGTCCAACCTATGACCGAACACCACCCTGTTAGCCAGGCCATGGCACCAAGTGCCACCTCTAGTCTTGTCTTCAACACCTCCAGGAACAGTAACTCCATCATCGCCCTGGGCAGCCCGTTTCAATGTCTAATTACCCTTTCTGTAAAGAATTTCTTCCTAATGTGCAAACTAAACCTTCGCTTAAGACTATGTGCCCTTGTACTGCCGCTGGTTGCCTGGGAGAAGAGCCCGACCCCCAGCTGGCTACAGCCTCCTGTCAGGTGACTGAAGAGAGCGAAAAGGTCCCCCTGAGCCTCCTCTTCTCCAGGCTGAGTCCCCCCAGCTCCTTCAGCCACCCCTCATAGGACTTGTGCTCCCGACACTTCCCCAGCTCCGTCGCCCAACGCGATCAACGGCACCGCCCCCTCTCTATGTGTGCGCCAGGGCGCCTCAGGCAGCTCCTCCCGCACCTCTACAGCCGCCACCTCCCGGGCTTACCGTCCACATCCACCTGCGCCGGAGGCTTGTCCGCCACCCACACGTCTCCATAGGGATCCTCGTTGTTCCAGAGTGGCAGGTAGTGCCTGTTGTCCCCGCGGAGGGGCTGGAGCAGGCGGTGCCCGTCGGGCGGGGTGCCCGCGGCGGCAGTGGCGGTGCCCCCCGCCCGCTCCAGCCCCTCCAGGCAGAGGAAGCCGCGGTTCACGCGCTTCTCGTCGTAGCGGTACGAGCAGCGCGTGAGGCGGAGGCGCGTGCCCGCTCGCACACGCGCGCGCTGCACGAGCCCGTTGAGGCGCGGCGCGAGGTGGCAGCGGTGCCGGCGCGGGCCGTCCGCGAGCGTCACATCGTACCAATACTGGCGAGAGGCGGCGGGCGGCGCCTGCGCCAGGTACCGCTCCACCGCCACCACCGTCACGGCCGGCGGCTCCGCGGGCGCTGCGCTCAGCTGCGAGGAGCCCTGCACCTCCTCAAACACTCTCTGCAGACAGGAGGCCCCGCCGCCCTCCGCCGAGGCCGTTGCCCGGCTCTCCTCGGCGCGTTCCGGGGTGGGGTCCTGCATGACAGCGCCCCGGCCGCCCCTCCCGGGCGAGAGCCGCGGCCCGGGGCGCTGCCGGCGGCGGCGGCGGCGGCGAGTTCACGCTGTCATGGCCGAGTAGGGGCACCGCCCCCGTGGCGCGCGCGCAGGGCAAGGCGGGTGCGCGCGCGCCGTTCAAACCGCCAACGGCCGGGGTGGGGGCGGGGATAGCGACATGGGGACAGGGATACCGGCACGGGGACAGGGATAGCGACATGGGGACAGGGATACCGGCACGGGACGGCGGCGGCCGGGGAGCAGCTGCGGTCGGGAGTAGGGACGAAACTGAGGCCCGGGGAAGCAGTGGGAGGGGTGGCCGCGGGGTCACCGGCGATAAGCGGTCGGGTAGCGGTGGCGGGCGGCTCCGGGTGTTCCTCCGCTAGGCCGGGGGCCACGGCTGCTCCTGTGCTGGCTCGCGGCCCGCCTCGTCGGGGCCATTGTGGCGCTGCCTGGGATCGGGGATGCAGGTGACCCCCACCGCCCAGTCGGTGGGACAGAGGTGCCGGGCCTGGCAGCCCCCTGAGCAGCCCGCAGCGCCTTGGTCCCTGCCTCCCTTAGAGTTCTGCTGCACCTGTTACTGGTTCCATTTAAGTGGATGCACAACACTCGTCATTGCTTCTTCCTTACCGTCAATGTGTTCCTGTGTTCCTAGTTGGGAGAGTCTTGTGCCAGCTCCTAATATTGTATTTGCCTTTTACATAGTTGCAGTGTGTGAATAATCACAATCATCCTGCCATTGAAACAGTCTCTTGAGTCTTGTTTGTTGCTCCCATCTTCAGAAGAAATTCTTACTAGTGGTTCCTAAGTGTGTGACATTTATGTTATTATTGATTCTTGTCCCACTGCAACTATCAACTTCTTTTTCATACCATAGAATCGATTTGGGTTGGGAGGGACCTTAAAGGCCATCTTGGTCCAAACTTGCCATGGGACACTTTCATTAATATCATAAGTAGTCCAGTGAAAGCTTGTGGAGATAAAGAACTTTGTATTCAATATTTTATTAGCGCCTGTATTTTTTTCTACTGGAGGAAACACCTCTCATGAGGAAAGGTGGACGGAGTTGGGCCTGTTGAGCCCAGAGGAGACAAGACTGAGAGGGGATCTTAACAATGCCCACAAGTATCTGAAAAACAGTTATCAAGATGATGGGGACAGGACAGGAACAAAATGATACACAAGGAGTTCCATCTGAATAGGAGGAAATTTCTGTGAGAGCAGAAGAGCACTGGAACAGGCTGCCCACAGAAGTTGTGCAGTCTCCTTCTCTGGAGATACTCAAAAGCTGTCTGGATGAGATCCTGTGCAACCTGCTGCTTCAACAGCGGGGTTGGACTAGATGTTCTCCAGAGATCCCCGCCCACCCCAGCCACTCCTGCAGAACAGAGTGAGGAGAGAGAGGTAAAAAAAAAAAGCTAGGAAGAGCAGCAATTTCAGTCTTTATGGTGTCACTGGTCCAAATAATTTCGTTTGGAACTCCATAAGTGCGGCTGCAGCTTAGGCAGAGCTGGCTCAGGTGCTGGGCCAGAGCAGTTCTTCCAGCTTTAGCACAGCTGTATTCTTAGCCTACTGCCTTCCTTACTGTGGAGCATTTGCCATGGGGAAATTGGAGAACCTGTTGCCTGAACCATTTAAAATGGAGCAAAAAAACTAGACAAAGGAGTATAAAGTACAAGCTTTTGCTGCCCTTTAGAATTCTCTAGGAATGTTAAGAGATTATGTATTTTATGTCACAGTGCATTCCTTAGTGAGAAAATAAAAACAAATCAGTAATTTGTGTTATGTTGAAGCCAGGTATTGGGTAAAACTTCCACGTGGTGTCTTTCTTCCCAAGTAAACACAACTTGTTGATAAAATGGCATTTACAATTTAAAAAACATGACACAAAAACCTTTTCAGTGAGCTTGCACAGGATGTGATTTCACCTTATCTGGAGAACTATGGTGTACACTTTTTTTCATTATTAAATAACCTGCAGGTATAATGAGGAAATCTGTGGACTGCTCCCAGCTTATCTCCACTTTTGTCTGTGCTCATGATGTGATTTGCAGAAAAAACTTTTTTATACAGAGGTGATTGTTATGTGTGCATTTGTGGCCAGATTTTGTTATTGTGAGTCACTGTGGTTTCACTCATTGAAGGTGAAGCTTTTGTGGAGCAGTAATGGACTGATGTGGACTGATAGCAGAGTTAATACTTTACACTGGATAAATCTGTACGCATTATGGGTTCAGATACAAGATAGTTCCTTCTCTTAGGAACTTGCTGCTGCTGCCTTCTTTCTCACCTGCAGAGGCCCAGCTAGCATAGCAATTTCAAAACTGGAACAAGGGTAGATCTCTTGTGCACAGCAGGTCAACAACACGTTTTAAAGACTGGTTATGTCTGTGAGTTCCTCCAGATGTGATTTCCCTATCATACCTGAACAGTGGGACCAATGTGATTGTATTAGAAACTGGAAGTTCAGAAACACTCAGAGAATTAGTAATGACTGGAGAGAAGCCATCAGCAGATGGCTGTATCACATCAGAAGAACCCAGAGCTTTATGTTATGCTGAGCCTGCTTCATCAGGGCATGTAAGCAGCTCATTGAAGACAATGTGATTTTTAGATGCCTTTAACCAAGTGTGCTAAATCATACTTGTGTTCACTTCTGGCAAATTCTGAGAGATAATCAGCAGTCAAGTATCTTGGTTTTTGTGGAGGCCTGTGGATCTTCCTCCTAGGAGAATAATGGAAGCCGTTGGAGAGATGCAACCATGGTCTAGAAATCACTCCTGGTTCCAGGTTGGCTGGAAGCCTCTCTTATGACGTCCCCCTGTATGTTAATATACCCCAGTTCTATCCCTCCTGTATGTTAATATACCCTGTATGTTAATATACCCCAGTTCTATCCCTCCCCCTGGCCTGTTGGCCAGCCCCTCTTGCCTCCCCTTCCTGGGGGCTCCCTTATCCCTAGAATCTAATCCCTTCCTCGGCCCCCCATTTGGCCTGGCTCTCTAGTCCCCCCCCCGCCTTGTCCCTGTTGGCCCCTGGCCCTCATCCCATTGCACCTTGATGCTGTCTGCCCCGGTACTTAAACCCCTGCACACGCTGGTTTTCTGCTCTTTGTTCCTGGACCCTCGATGAGTAAGAACAATAAACTTCTCTTGTGGAACCCATACAAGGATCCCTCTCAGCTCTTTGTCGTCGACGCTTGTGACAGCTCCCCGGCAGTGTGAGTGACCGTGTGTGCGTGTGGCACCCACCAGAGCGGCTTCCCAAAGACACTTCTGGCAAGGTTGAGGCACTTTACCACCCACTCCATGACGCAACAGGATTTTATATACAACACACCTTAAGAAAATAGCAGTTAGCCTTTATAGCAGTGACACTGAGGAATAGGATGTTATTACATTCTGTTAAATATTACATTTAAAATATGTTGGAGAAATGTAGAGGCACAGAAGAATAAAAGGTTATGCTCTAGATTAAAAAAAATTAGCTGGTGTGCAAGATCATAAAGCTTACTGTTACTGTTCACCACTACGTGTTTTGAGGACAAAAACAGGAAAGTTTTTCTGATGCATTTCACTACTAGTTCCTAGGTGCTTCTGTTAAGTCTTCCTAGAAAATAACGTAAGCGGTTAAGTAATGCTAGAGTAACATTTTAGGTGATTACCCAGCTGACATCCCCTTGGCCTTTAGTCAGCTCTCTGCACTTTCAAAGACAGTTTAAGGAAGTGGTGGGCTATCAGCAGGAAAATTTCTTACACTTTTGGTGTGTGGAACTTTCACTTACTGCACACGTTTTAAAATCTGTAGGAGTATTTTCTATAGACTGCATGTTTGCTCATGCTTCATTTAACTTAAATACAGCTGTTTAAACATGGCATTGAACTTGTAAGACAGCTTTTATGATGGTCTTTGGAGAAACAATTCCAGTGGCAATAAAGACTGCATGAGCTTGCCTGAGAAAAGTGACTTGGGCTAACCTGGTACTCAGGCTAATGTGCACAAAAGCCAGTTCTTGCAGCATGAATGACTGTAAGCTGTCATTTTGCTGTAGTCCACTGCCCTCATTCCACTGGGTGTTTGTTTAAAGAGAAGGGCAGACACACAGAAATTCAGTGAAGCTCATTAGCAGCCCACACATCACAGCACTAGCTGTCACCCTTAGGAGCACTCTGTCCAGTCTGAACTCTCACACTGTCACTTGGACATCTTTATCCACACAAGGGCATGCATTTGTTTTGTCCCTTCAGGCAGATATGGATGTTTCCCTAAAGACAGAGGGATTTGGAAAACAGTAACAAAAGATTTTATGCTTTTTACAATAGCCAATGTCAATATAACAGAATCATTACAAGCATGATACTAGTTTTGATTTTCAGAGTATTTTTATTAACTGTTTCAACTCTACAATTTCAATGTCAGAGAACAATACATTGTGTACAGTATGTAACTTGTGTGGTTCCCAGGTTTTAAAGTCATGTGCCAAGGTTCAGGCTGCAGAAGAGAGTTCACCACGCCTAAAATGAAAGTAGGCACATAGACACAGTTCTACATTGTCGCAGCATTAGCCCAGTCTTGTGTGGCAAATGCAACATTCTGCACACCACCTGCCATTAGGAGATTGCATGTACCAGAGGGCTACTGACAAGAATCCCTAACATTCTGCCCCTCTAACATTTTTTCACGTCAAAGTGACATCACTAGAAGAACACCTCACAAAATGAAATTACAAATCTGATACACATTTTGCATAGTTAAAATTATGTCTGGATAACCTTGGGTACTGGATTTTTTTCTTCTGGCCTTTGTACTTTTGCTTTGAGCTGAACACTTATTCAAAACACTCCCTCATTCAGTGCCCCCCAGTCACTCCAGATACCTTTCCTTTTCTTTGGCTGCTTTCTTTTCCTTAACGTCTTTTAACCTTCTGTATTCCTTCTACAGCAATATGCTGTGCCAGATGTCCACTCCCTGCCCTTTGGCTACTCCTGTTTATTTTCTTCATCTTCTCCCTTCTCTTCAGTCACTTCCCCTCTCTTCTGTTACTCTTCTTAACATTTCTGGGCCCTTTCTTATCATCAGCCATTCTCACTATCTCTTGATAGACAATGCCATAGGTTTCTCCTTGTTGCATCCAGTTGCTACTGTTATTTAAAATACCACTTCTAAATCCTTCAAAAGCATTCACCTCTAGGTGCCTCATTCTTTCCATAATTACACATGGATGTAACCCCAAAAATTCCAATGGTTTTTAATGGTTTTTTTAGTAGTGAATAGAAGATAAAAATCCAACTCACTGTCTTGAATTGTAGCTAGAAAGAAAAAGCTAATAGAGGGAAACAGAAGGAAAAATTACAATCCCAATGTAATAGTGCACATTCCCTCTCTTGAACTTGGGGTTGTTTGGGTTTTTTCCCTCTTAGCATGTTCTTCATAGCATGTCAACTTACTGTCACAATTTTCTGCTACAGTAAACTTAAACAAGTTTTATCACATTTGCTTCTTTAATCTGTTGATAGGGGTTCTTATAAATTCCCACTGTTCTTTGCTAAATTATTTTTAACTACTCCCTAGCATCAGAAAAATATCTGCCTCCTACCTGTTGACACCGGAACAGGGAAGGGAAAAAATTCACATGCATCCTCTCTAACACAGAGACACTAAAGTGTGCTGTAACAAGCACACTTTAGAAATATTACAGGGCATTCTGGATCACTGATTACTTATAGCACAAGCAGCTTTGCAAGTTTTGCATGTCTACTGTGCACAAAATAAAAGCTCTTCTTCCTTCACAGTCTCTTGGACTTTTAAGTCAAAAGCAAGTAAGTTGCTTATAAGTTGATTGTCTGCAAATTACTTTTTGCCAGTAATTGTAGCTTTGATCTCTGGTTCTGTTATAGATTTGGGCTGTTTGTTTGGTTTTGTTGGTGGGGTTTTTTTTGTTGTTGTTTGTTTGTTCTGTGAAAGTCAAATGCAACAAGCCTAAGTGTTCAGCAGCACAGGGAGCCAACCCATTTGCCCCAGCCTGGCAACAGCCAGGAACATTACTACAACCAGACAGAGCCCCTGTTGTCACACAGCTCTGCCCAAGCAGTTTCCATTCAGGTTTCAAGTCTGCACACATGCTAATTACTCACACAGATTAAGAACCACTTTGAGTATTTAACTGTATTTTTTTTTATTATGGCTTTAGGCTTATTTTTCTGTTAGCTAAACATTTAAAAGGAAAATACTTCATTAAAAAACGCTATACATTTTGAGATAAGCTAGTGCCTGTGAAAAGTGCTAGGTTAGTAACTTTGCAAAGTGCAGTCCTCCGTATTGCCAAAAATATAAACAGCAACAGTGCAGGGACCTCTGATCTGCCTGCAGCAGTGAGGTTCCAGCACAGGGAACAGGGGGAAGGGAGGGTGATTAGCCCCTAGTTTGATTCCCTGCTGACATATACAGGGACAGCAGTTCTGAGCACCTGTCAGTCATAGCATCACTGCCAACACCCGAACTGACTTACTGGACAGCTACCAGTTCCAACAACTCTTTATTTCTGTCCTCTTAGTCAACACAGAATCATCATCCTTGAGGTAGATGACCAGATATTCCAACACACTTTCCCTGCACCTTTCAGATCAAGTATTTCAAGTAAAACATACCTATTTTCAAACACTGGAACTAGTGATTTCACTTTTGCCCACAGCATTATCCCTACTTAGCATGTCTGGAATGAGCTCTTTTGTATTACATTTGATGCTGTACATTTTCAAAGCCCATCCAAAAATCAGTTAAATGAGGATTACATTAAACCCTACAACTGAATCATAGTATATGATTATATACAGTGTGTGTGTATATATATATATATATATATATAATATCTCTATAGTTTTATGGCCAACTTATTAGCCCCTGAGAACAGAGTTTATGCAGAAACACTGGCACCAATAACACTAGAGGACGCAGCTTTATTTAGATGTAACTAGCATAGAAAGCACCTGGAATTATTTATGTTTTCTATTTATAACAGAATTAACTCTTTGGATATTTTCATAACTATATTAAGAATACATTTGTTAATCTTAACATTCATTGTGGGAAGTTTATATTTACATACAAATACATGAAGACTTGATGTGATAGAGCAAGAAGGAAGAAAAGAAAGTGCCTGCTCTTGTGCCCTTATTTATATACATGCGTAGTGCCTTTAAGTCTATTCATATGAGTGTGGGTCTCAGGTGTGAATAAAAGTTACAGGTTCTGTTTCATAATGCTTTATGCATCTATGATTTTGATGGACTATTTAAACTATTTTTACAAACACATCCAACAGTAACTGTGTCTATGGGCTCAGGCATCCAGCCCTGAGAGAAACACAAAGTCTGTCCCCTGCATTTGTAAAAATCTCCCAGGCAGGGCACATGTTCAGAATTAATTATTTTTACAACTCTGTACTCAAACACACCTGTCCACCCAGCACAGGGGATGATGCCTCAAGGTCCAAGGAGGGAGGATTGCTCAAGCCTTCTGGTCTATGCTGGGACCCACCACAAATGGTTACTCTTACACTGTTTTAAGACTTGGACAAGTCATTCACGTTCATCTTGGTGACAGAGTAACAGCTTGCTTAAACTGCAAAAGGAGCCCAAACCCAATTCAAAAGATTCCAACTGTGTTTTTGTATATACCTACAGCTGTTGGTGTCCATAAAAAGTGACTTCAGTTCAAGACAATAATTACATCACCTGTGAAAATGAAACCATCCCATTTTTCAGGAGCTTCTTATATTGGCTACATTCTTCATTAATGTCTCCTAATACAATCTTGGTTTGCAACATACTTTGAAAGACAAACTAAACATGCTTCAACAGGAAAATGGAATTCTTTCCAGACTGGAAGAATATGAATTTTGATAAGTCAATAATGACAACATTTTTGTAGGTAAAAAGTGCAAATTTGTGTGTATTACCTCTGAGAACTTTACACTGCTACCTACAGGGAATTTTTCATTTTCTTCATTTTGATGTGCTTTACCAGTTGAATAGTACATTTTGGCCAAGAGTCATAAAGTATATTTGACTGCTGCCTCCTGATTGTACAGATGCAAAGAACACCTTGAAAGAGAAAAGAAAAAGAAGAAAAAATAGATGCTACTGTCAGTTTATATTTATGAAAATATTTTTACTCATACAGGGAAGGTGATAAAATGCCAGAGTCCCAAATACAAGGATATACATATATCACAATTGAATTGTAATCCTATGAGAAACTTTTTAAAGTGAAACTGTACTTGTTATACAACTGCATTTTAAAAATGTATTTCTTTTCCTATTTGAAAAGACACAGGAGAACATTTAAAAATAATTAATCTAAGGTTTTAGCGCTTCAGTTTTCTAAATATGACAGTGGGACTAAACATTTCAGAGAACATTTATCAAAATTGCTATATGCAAGAAATCACACCTGGTGTCTGCAATTAAGAGTGCTCAGATTTTTTTCCCCCACGATGACTGCTCTGAACTGCCTGTAATTTCAGTAGTCCAGGAGAAGCAGTCCTGTAGTTGGGAATTTTTGGAGCTGACTCATTAACCCTCCACACTACACCTGTATTTGTTATCACTGATAGCAGTGAAGGCTGTGTGGAGTAGAGAGTTCTAACAGAGCTGGTAGTGGGAATGGGTGCAATATCCATAATGAATATCAATAATGGGTGCTTTATCAGTGACTATGCTGGCTTTGAACAGGGAAGTTATACTAAGGTAAGAAATAACCAATAACAAAGTTACCAAAATGAACTGGTCTGTCATAGTCAGCTATTACTCATTTTTGCTAAGCCACCACACTTTAGTCATCTCTGTACCTTGTCATTTCTTTCACATAGAAATTTTAGCTTCTGTGCTTTCTTGTGCATAAATACTCCTTCCAGATTTCCTGTGTCCACAGAGCGTAGTTCAATTGCTTTTTCTCCCCAGCCCATGACCTGATTGGACTGAAGGTAAGCTAAAAGAAAAAAAAGAGAAAAAAATTTGATACTATTTAACAGCTGAAAGACTGATTCTTGCCTCATTTATGTTAATTATAGATTGGATGCATTTCTCTTTGATATCAATATATTCTGAATTACTTGTATTTTAAGTTTACACAAAAAGCCTTAGGAATAGTAACTAAATTTCAGTTTCTCAGACTTATTTTGAACTCTAGACATAAATCTTAACTACTACTGTGTATCTTAGACTCACAAAAGCTTGGAGGAAACCTCTGAAGGGCATCTTGTTTAGGTGCTGGCCCCAAAGTGGGGCCAAATTAGACAAGGTTACTCAGAACCTTGTACAGATATAGTTTGATAAATATTTCATGACCTTTTCAAGACCCTGCTGCAATGTATCACTACTTTTAAGGCTGAACATTTCTTCCTAATATTTTGGTGCAACTTGTGGCCATCTTTGCCTCTCATCCTTTAGCTGTCCATATTCAAGAAAAGTCTTGACTGTCTTCTCTGTACCCACTGTACTCCATTCCCATTAGGAAGCTGGGTTTGTATTTACTGTAGAGTTCAGCCTAGTCTGAAACCTAAATACTTCAGAATCCGAGACCATGGCATGATTAATTTGATGTCTTCCAATCACTGGTTATGTGCAATGTTTCTAAAACCAAAAGAAGATATTCCAGCACTGTGGAAGCTTACTACAATACTCCCTTTAAATCTGACAACAAGCAATTGGAATAGTGATGAAGGAGTTAACACCACAGATTTCAAATTAGGCACAGTTTCAGTGAATGCCCTCAGATTGGTACTTGTATGGGCTTCCAAGGTAAAATCACATTAGTTATGCTCCAGTGGTAGTCAATGATCAGAAATTGCTGTTCTTGCTCAGCTATCAAGTGTTATTTCATTAGTAACAGTTATTTCATTAAGAATTCTGGTAATTCTAAAGTGACGTAGAGGGAATGTATACACTGGACTGGGTTTTAGCTTCAGTGGACAGTGCATGCCTGCTCTACATTATTAGCGTGAGCAAGGTCTGCTTCTTAAAACCTTCCTTGTTGATTTAGGTTTTTGTCTAAAAATGAAACTTTCAGTAAGAGACTGATACAGGAAGCAACAGCCTGCAATCCTGCTTGAGAAGGACAGCAAAAAAGAAAGGCAATATGTTCACATGACTGTATATACTTCTAGTAGGGTTGATTTAATACTAACGTGAAATCCTTGCTTTACAATTGCTGTTAGAATAAATGTATGAAAATCATACCTCCCTGGAAACACATATGGTTTGGTTACAGTGTTGTGATTTTAGTTTCCTTAGAGTCTATAAATTTCCCCTAAATCTGTTCAGAAGACTTTCAGTTATTCTTTGTGCACACTAAAGGTTTCCCTGCCTCTACTGCTGAGAGCAAGATAACTCTTTCCCAGTATTCCAGTCATGAGGAAAGGGAAGAAATCAACCTGTTTTAAAAGCAAAGCAGCAGTGAGCAACTGAGGGTAAGTGGCAAAAGAGGAGGAGGAGGAGGAGTATTTTCTAAAACTCAAACACATGAAATTAATATCTTTTAAAATCTTTTCTTTATGCTTCAGGCTGTACAACAGGGCAACGTTGCTCTAGGCTGTGAAGAGACTGTCATTAATACTTCCAAACAGGGCAGCAGTAGCAGGATGAGCCCAGAGCAGCACCCATGCAGTGTACAGTGTCTGAAAAGTAAGTCCAGACCACACATGAAGTGAGGAACATAAAAATGATACAATACTCAGACTTTTGCTATTTTTTGTACCAACTGACATCACATTAACATTTTCAAACTTTGCTTTTGAACACAACAGAGACTGAGGCACCCTATGGTTCTGCGGGGTGGGAAGCAAGACAGGTGCATATATATAAACAGCATGAAACCATTCTGTGGCTACACTGTTTAGTATAGGTCATATAGGTCCAGCAACAGAGAACTAATAAGTCTCCTGATCTTTTCCACTGCATGAAATTTATACTCCAGGTGTCACTATGCTGTGTCTCTATCTGTGCCTGTGGCAGATTTCAATTTGATAGCTTCCTCGCAGCTCCCAGTAACCACTTGATTAATCTCTGCTACTGAAGGTCATCTGTTGGATACCTCTAGGTCATGTGCTGGACTACTTCTGCTGTGTTCTGAAGAAATCTGACTTCCAGGCAGTATTCAGACAGGAACATAATAAACCAGATACGCCAAGTTCAGCCCTAATGCTCTGCTGTCTGGCCAACATACCAAGAACTTGTCAACTGACAATGGCAGGTTCAAGTACAAGCAGCATAAAAACTCAGTTTTGTAGCAGAATAAAAAAATTCTTTCTGTGAAACAGCATGCAAACAAAATGGCTTCGTTACAGCATTTGCACAGTTGTCCAGTAATAAGGACTTACCTATACATGGAGTTTATCTGAAGGATAGTAGGCTATGAATTCAAAGTTCAGTACTGAGTCATCATAATCCTCCAATGTGGGAGCTCTCAGAGGTGTTTCATGTGAGATGAACTGAGAGCAGATACTCAGAATAAAGTTGTGTTATTTTGGAACAATAGCTCCTATACTATGAGCAACTTGGGAATAGTTACTTTGAGTCCCCTTTCCACCGCAGCTTTAGATAAAAATATCTTATGCTTCCAGCTGCTATGTTGTAGAACACTGAGGCAGTAACTTAACCACCTTTTGTTAACACTGCCTGTTTCTCTACAGAATAGTCTTTTTGCTTCTAAAATGTACAGGGAGAAGGAAAGAAAGACTTCTACTGTTTCCTCTGGGAATATCCAGATTTGTGTCAACCCTCTATGGCTACAGACTGTATATAATTCATTACTCACACAAAAGGGCAAGAGTGTTCTCAAATCTTATTAACTTGATGTTTCTTAATGCCTTTTTAAAACCTGTTTTATAGAAAGAAAATATTACAGCTATATTTATATTTAGCCCTACATATGTGTACATCTTTTAGATTAAACATAGAATACTTCTACAGTTTTAATTTCCCATGGGTTTTGAGCTTCCTGTCTCTGGTTTCTTATTAACAGATTGGTCACAGAGGTCCCAATTTAAGACTATGAATAAGATGTATTTAGATTCCCTACCCTAAATCCATCGATTATACTACAAACTATTTTTTATTTTTTGTATCAAAATACTCTCACCAACTACAAAAGTTTTCTTTCAAAATACTTTTTTAAAGAAATCAAGAAACGAGCAAAGGATGACTAGAGAGCACCCTGAGGGCAACATAAGACTCCTCTATCTGCAACACAGAGTGAAACTTGAGATAAGCTCATAAAGACTTCAAGAGGTTTGAAATGGGTCTAGAAATCCCATGAAAACAGCATCTTTTAAGAAACTGTCAAGTTGCCCCTAAGATGGGCCATTCAAATAACAGTTATTCACACTTCTCTCATAATGTTTTTGTCTGCAGCCAAGGGTATCAAAGGATTAAGAAAATTAATAGCAGTTAGTGGTAAAATTATTAAAATAACAACAGAGGTCCTTACGTGAAGTTTGAGTTGTGTGTTTATAGGTTAGGTTAATTTTTAATGGAAATGGGATTCCAATCAGAAGTCAAATTTCGTTTGTACCACATCCCAAAGATGGGCTTTTCCTAAAACTGCTCAGGTAGAAGTGAAAGGAAAAAGGTGAACATCCTTGATTTTTCACTGTGGTATCCAGTTTCCTCCTAGCTAGTTATAGGCTTCTGTGCAGTCTAATTGTCTTGGGCTTGTTTTGTTGCTATGTTTGTTTTAAAATAAAGAACAGGAGTGAGGCAGAAATTAAAAGTAACAAGTAATGAACCCAAAAATCTGCTGGTGTTGTTCTTCATTTTGCCCATACTGTTAGCTTGAAGCCCTATGGGAAAGGTGAAACAAACAGCTGTTCTGGCTCCAGTACAACCAGAATCTCCTCCTACACAGCCAACTGAAAGCCTGGGGAGATTAAGAATCTATCACAAATACCCTGGGCTGGCAGCCCTGTGAATTTAAAGTGATAAAATGAAGGGGCCATTTGACAGCAGTTACAGGTCTCTTCAGTAACTGACTCCTCTGAATTTCTACATAAAATGCTGTGAGCTATCATCAACCATAACACATTTTCATCTCTGTAATTCACATAATTCTCCCTGTGAAAACTGGTGGTAAGCTGCATCCTCAGTGAAGTCTGTATAGCCAATGTGTGATGCAATTAACAGTGTGACAAGAATACAGACTGTGGACCAAATGGGAAGCCCCTATTGCAATCACTGGCTGTGTTAACACAAACACCCATAAATCTGTTTACTCTTTGACACATCTGGTTTGCTCAGAAGCTGCTTTATGTGCCATACAACCATTTTCACATAGATACAAACCTCATAAAGAAGTCAGGCTTTATGCAGCAGAATCTTATATTTAATAAAGAGCTATTTTTCATACATACCTACAGATGCTGGTATTTCTCCCCACTGCAGAACAGTCTCCTTTGTGAAATGCCCATATATATCAATGTAGATGCCTTCATCTTCATAGGTGAGCAGGAGCTCCATGCCGCTGGTGTTCGGGAGGATGATAATGGCATGTGGGCGAATTGTCCCCTGGATCTAGAATTGTATTTTACTAAGATTTATATGAGAACATGGACTGTAATTTTAGTGATGACATCAATCTAACTAGCTTGGCAGAGCAAAAAAAAGAACTAGCTCATGGCTCATGGAAAGTGAAAGAAATGCCTGTTCTCAGAGGCTGTACAGTTTGCTAGTGAGCCTCTGAAACAGACTTTCTCCCCTTCTCCCCTCTTTGAATATGACAGTAGGTTTGAAAATAAATCAATGTTCAATATTTCTCTTTAAATTTACCAGTGTTAATTGGTTTCAAGAAGCCATGGAGCCATTGAGACACAATAATATTTACTTAGTCACTCACAAAATACTTGCATTATATAAATAGGAGAAGGGTGAAATAAATTTGAATTCACAACTTTTTCAGAAGATGGAGGAAGGACAGAAACTTCTACATTCCAGGAGATCAGTGCTTTCACTTTCCATGATACTTCCCTATCCACACTCACAAATTAAAAACCTGCAAATTTAATAATATTCATCTTGTTGTTAAAAAAAAAAAAAAAAGGTCTTGCTGGACCTTTTCACTCTGTCCTTCCTTTTCCACATCCTTCACTACAAATAGCTGCCCATTTGACTGCTGTTGGGCACACCTCTGCATGCCACAGGAACAGCGCATTTCACTCACACAAATCTCTCCCAGAAGCCAACATATCCCAAGCAAAAAAACAAAACCGAAGTTGAAGTATAAAACCATGAAGGTGGGGTTTTACAAAAGCATTTTTGAAAGAAAAAGAGGACAGCCTTAAAAAAACAGTAACAAAGCATTTCCTTGTTTAAAGTGCTACTCAAAACAGGATGTTAAATAGTAAATTAAACCACCACAATTAATAATTTTATAGGAAGCATATGACTGGAGCTTTACATCATTCTCATAAGCCAGCCACACGCAGGTCTTTTTTTTCCCTCAAGCACAGACATTTATGCACACCGTAAGGGCACAACGAACAGGTAAAGAAGCACTGAAGCTGTACTTGCCAAACTGAATACACTCAGGCCACCCACTTGACTCCGTGCCTCCGCAACAACTATCCGTAACACTAGAACCGGGATCCAGAGCCGCAGAGCAATTTTAATGCGTTGCCTTGGGACTCGCATGAGCGACCGGAGCAGGTAAGAGATGAAGAAAGAAGTGGGGAAGCAGGAAAAGAGGCTACCAGAAAGCAAGAGTATCTCAAGTCAGACTGTTAGAGTCTGGGCTATTGCCACCACAAAGCTCCTTGAGAGAATTATCCAGTTCTAGCAGATGCTCTTTTAAAATAATAGAATACCAAAAAAGATAGAGCTGCTGTAGCAGCTGATTTATTTCAGGTCTAAGACTTTGAAGGGAAAATATATTTTTAGTCTGTGCTAACTTGTGGCTGAAGAGCTCACACAGGCACAGTCAGTCTCAGTTGCCCCACATATTCAGGGCAGTCACCTGGGAAATCTCTCTCATCAGGTACCTAATTGTATTTGCAGCCTGTTGAAAGAGTAAAGCCTTTTAAAAGGTTCACTCTTTTTTTTGCCTTTCTTCTCTTGGGAAATTATGCTAATGATCCTTTTGACAAGTCACTGTTCACCTTGCTTAGCAACCCACTTCTAGAAAGGCATGGGGGTACCAAGCTTCAATTTACAAACTGAGATATGAATTCATCATAGCTGCATAGTTATAACAAAGCTACTGTCAGATTAAATAAACCCTCTAACAAGACAAATACTAAGTACCTTAAAAAAAACCCAACACAGAAATAAACAGTAAAGCCTTTAGTAGGTGATTCAACAGTTAGAACAGTTAGAAAAGTAATTTTTCAGTTAAGAGAAGTCTATAAATCTACCAGCCATCCTCACACACTGTGTCCATCAGGAACACAGGTCTGACAGAATGTGGAAGCTGTGGCTTGCAGGGGCAGCAGAGTGATGAAGTGGCTTGCACAGGAGGAGTGGGTTTTCATTTGGGTTGAAAACGAAGGGCTGAGAGTGGAGAAAAGTTAAAAAACGGAAGGATTCACGGCACAGGCTGCAACATGCAGATCTGGGATGAGATTTCTTCAGACCTCCCAAGCACAGCTTTGGTACCCATGGCCTGGGGATGCAAGGAGGCCATGGCACCCTCAGCCCCTGTGCAGTGCTGCTGACTTCAGGGAGGGTTCAAGTGTGCACAGAAGTTTCTCTGCTAGGAGCCTCCCGCCGGACTGGAGCCAGTCTGGAACCTGCCAGTTTGCTGAAACTAAGCCCTCAAGAGTCTCTGGCTTTTGGGACTCACAGCTTTGAAAAGAACTATCCAGAACAGCTAAAAAATAAGCAAACAAAAATCCAAAAATATTAACACCATAGCATAGACAGCCCTATGCCAGCCATTCACTTCTGCAGGGGAATTTGCTGTTACCTGAGCTTAAGCAGGAATTTAGTGATCACCATCACCTCAAACAGACACAATGCAGGATGTATGCGTCAACCTGAAATCAACACCTTCATGCCAACTTACAGACAATCTAAGGCGAAAATCCCAAGGAAAATGTAAAACTACTTCTGAATTTACAGAGTGGTTTCGTGGGCAACTGAATGGCAAGAAGGTCGGCAAATTTCTTTAGTCTGAAGTTGGTTTCTGCTGTCTGCACAGTGGCAGATTGTAAAAGTCACTTAAATTCATGTAGATATTATTGTGTCTTTGACTGTTTAAGTCCTAAATTTCCAGGATAAATCAATTTAAAATAGTACTGTCCGTACAATAGGCTTTCTGACATTAAATCACTAAAATTGATATTCTAAAAGTGATAAAAATTTCAAGTTATTTAAACAGGACTTCATTGTAATAAAACTATGTGAAAAGCTGTTCTGTATTAGCTGCCACTAATTATGCTTTCTTAACCTGATCATCATCAATACACAGCCCAAAGAACAAAGGCATTAATGTAGCTTTTTGGATTCTCTTACATGTGTTGGAAGGTACAGGTCATACACAGATCCAGAGTCCACATCAATGGCATGAAATCCCACTACTGAGCCATATACGACCTTTAGTCTTTGCCCATTTTCAACAGTCAGGTCAACTGACAGTGGTTTGTGATGAAGTGAGGTAAAGGACTGGAAAAAAGAAAAATGCAGTATGTAACACAATAAAGCTGTTGGTTTACAGAACTACATGTAGAATCCTAAGAATTCTCAAAACTCAAAATTTAGACAGCTATTTTTGTTAAATAGTAGGTTACATTTAAAGAGCTAAGTATCCATCATCCACTGAGTTGCAAGGACAGTTGGGTAATTCATTTGTAGTTTGAAAAAGAAATCAAGATTCTAGAAATGGACTAGGCAAAAATTAGGCTGAATACCATTGTGTTCAATTTCCTCCCCTTTTGAGGGAAATCAACATCAACTTTGTCAATTCAAATGCACGTTTTGGCACAGCACATGCTGTGTTTGGCTGGGGTAGAGAGAAACAAGTTACTCACATCTAACATTCATGACTGTGACAGTTTCATGCCTGCCATCTCCTAAGTATGTAAAATGAGCTACATTTTCTTTAGAAGAATACTCAGTTTAGCTAGAATGTTATACAAAACAACAAAAATGAAAGCAGAGAGTAGATGAGAGGCAGCGAGAGACAATGTGAACCAAAGTGATCTTTCACTTACCTTAAAAGCCATGAATTTGTGATAAGGCTTTGGAGCCCAAGCATAAACCTCCACTGAGTTTTTCAAAGCAATTACAAGGAATTTTATTCTCTCATATTTTACTGTAATACAAAAAGAACAATTCCTTAGGTACCAGACAGACACTTAAATCAAAGACCATCTCATCACATGAAATAATTTCAATGGACTACTTGTAGAGGTAGACATTATCCAGCAAGGGAGACTAATGCATTCTGGACATCAATGTTTATCACCAGTGACAATACCTTGACTGGAAACCTATAATTCATTTCGTTTCAGTAAAGCCAAATGACTGTTAACAATATTTATAGAGTCCTTTTCATATAGTGATGAAAAAAAAAATCTCACTAGTCAGAAAAATAGGTCTTGATCCTGCAGCTAAACCAACCTACTTGATTTTTTAAGTATGAACGCATCCCACCATTGCTGGTTATGAATAAGCTACTGTTGGAGGACTGGTGGTTATCGGCTGAACAATTCTGTCAGACTTCAGATGAATCTTCACTCCTCATCTGTGGGTTAAATCCTCAGGTGCTGTGTGGGCAAAGGACTCCCATCTTTCCGAGATGAGTAAGCATTTAAGGGATGAGCAATTTCTCCAAGACAATTAAGGTCATGCTGGGCCCATTGAGAATAAATGAAGAATCATGCATTGAAAATTGAGATTTCTTTGTGCATTATGTTTTGACTCTGCCAGAGACAAGCATTTGGAAACAGGATTCTATCTCACATAGGCAGATAACAAGAAAACTCAGCAAACTCCACCAAAATGCAGAACAGTACATCCTTTTCCTTTTCTACCTGGAAAAATAGCTGTACAACCAAACGTTAAGATATAAGAAGATTCACCAAAAGAAAAACAGCAGCAGCTGTTCTGTCAAAAATGCAAGAGTGGCTTGTCATATGTAAACACAGAAGCTCCTACCAAATGTCTGCCTAATTTTAGGATAAGTATTTCGGTTTTTTTTTAAAAAATGCACCAAACACAACTATGAGCAACTGGAGTATGTGGGTGCTTAGCTGTAATTACAGTTAAAGTAACAACACATATCTGTTTCACATTCTTTCTTGAGTTTAACCCCTGCCACTTCTAAAGCCAAAACAGTCAAGCAAGGTATTAATGAGAAGCAGCCACCTCACATTTCCTGCACTCCTCTATATTATGGCTTTATTTGACTTCAAAGGAAGTGCCACTTTCATATACCATCCCTCACCAAAGCAAAACTTTTACCCTACATCTCCCCCCCCCCCAGTTAAATGACAGAAATTATCACAATCCTCATGTTCACCTTTAAGAATGAGCTGCCTGAAAGCCAAAGAAAAGCGAGATGGTACCATTTCCAAGTTGTTTAAATAAAGGTGTATTTGAGTCTTCCATGAGAGAGAAAGGGATGAGTTGATCTACCCAAGGACATCCTACAAATGTAATTCACTAGGACTTGAACTAGGTCTAATTGCTTAGAAGTTACCTAGGGCCAAGAAGGAAGCTGAGGAGGTGGAAAACATTCGTTCAATTAAAACCTTAAGTACCTACAGAACAACTAAACCACTGACTGAGCACAGACTGTGGCTGGCACTCCCTCCTTCCAGCCATTACAGGGAACAGTCATAACATCATCTGGTAACTGCTGCAAGAAAAGATGCTACCTGAAATGACAGGCAGCAAAACATATGCCATGTAAAACAGGGAGTCTTAAAAGAACTCATGAGATATTCAGCCCAATACAATCCTGAAACAAAGCTGAAAAATGCTGCTGTCACAAGATAAAAAGGAGGATGATTAAGCATCTCCCTAAGGAAAAAACAGGAAATCCTTACCGACTTTGTAGTGCACACAGCCTTCCAGGTCACCCACGGACACCCAGCCTTGTCGCTTCTCCACCTCTGGATCATTGCGCAAAATTTTATTTCTCAACCATGACAAGTAATACACCCTCAACTTATTCTTCTTCCCTGGGATTTGGAAAAAGAGACAGAACACTTTAACTTCTGAACTATTCTCTCCCCCTTACAAAAAGCCAGAGTTTTGTGACTTGAGTACAGTGGGTACTTGTGCTTTGCCACAGTGAGAGAACACAGCGAGGGCACGAAAGGAGAGCCTAGGGTGATGGTGACACACAGGGAGAACTGGCACAGGAGCAATCCTATGGCACTGGGCACATCTGCACTTACCTTGTGGCTCCAACTTCATGCCAGATTTTCACACCTGATTAAAATTCTTCCCTTGGGCCAAAGAACATGTTTCTACAGACACAGGTATTATTAGAAACCATCAAACTATCTGTTTACCTTGGAACACAGGCATGTCCTACAATGGGCACTTTGAATAAGCTATTAATTTAGTTCTAATCAACTGTCAATCTTCATTCAAAGTAGCTATTTTTCTTTTGGATGCTTTTCCACATGATAATTATTTTGTCGTCCTTCATCTCAATCACTCTTTCTGCTGCATTAGTTCATGAGCATCTATGGTCAACTGCACTCTGAGACCACAGATTACTCTGAAGAGAAGGACTACGTCATGTCCCAGCATCAACTGGACCTGGCAGTACGGGACAAACAGCTCTTGCCACTGTCCATCATGATGAGTCTGCATGGGAGACAAGGAGCTGCTATTCCTCGTTGGACCCACACCTCTGACCTTGGTATGTATTGTGCATCCAACTTTGAGGCCAACTTATTCCCCAACATGGGGAATAAGGCTAGAGTCCAAGCTGTTTCCCAGGAGAGGCTGAAGACCTCCATGTAATGTAATTGATGCTTTCACAATACAGATCACTTTCATGTTACTGCTCATACCTCTCACTGAATACAGGATGAGGTTATTTCATGTTAATAGAATTGCACTGAGATAGATGCTTATCCATCACAGAAACAAGAAAAGTGACAAACTATAGCTTGCAGACAATCAGTCCATTTTAGGAATATGAAACACTCTGTGCTTCCCAAAAACAATTTTACACATTAACTAAGCAATGAATTGTCCCAAAGCCACTCTGGAATGAGAGTGTAAATGTTAAAAATCCAGGAGAGTTTTCCTATTAACAACTGTCCTGTGATTTTCTGAAAGAGAAAATTCCTCAACCTAGTTTATAACCTAATTCTTCTTTTTAATTGCTTCCAACCCCAACGTGGGTCAGATACTTTTAGCCACGGAACCAACCTGATATAGTTATTAGCACATTGAGTCCTTCCAGAACATCCATTTGCTGGAACCGCCTCCTTGTAATCAGTGTATAAACTCTTCCTTGCCCACTTCTGTCCAGCAGCCACAATCCATTCTCTGTTCCCACCAATAAATTTACTCCTGTTGATACATGAAAAAAATATTGCATAAGTCACCTAATGATTCAGAGGTCACTGAGTGTTTATTGTTTTGAGAAGCTATTTTTATTTAATCTCACTTGATGGTACCTGATAATTTCTCTGTTGCTCTGTGGATGACTTCCCAGGAAAAAAAAAGATCTCACCATTTGAGTTTTTACTGAGCAAAACCTATGGAACTTGAAGGATGAGTAGTTCTGCTGAAGTCAATGTTGATTTAAACAAAAAGGAAAACATTCTGTGAACCTGAGCTTCTCAGGTGACCTTGGAAAGTACCTGTGACCAGTGCAAAAGTCTCAGTCCAGCACCATTACAGTAGTGACACAGGAGACCCAACTAAGTGTTATAAGGGTCCCTATCAATTTAGAAAAAAAAAGAGAAAGACAACCAAAAAATCCCTTCAAACTCTCTTTTTCCAAAAATAACAATCAAATAAGGGGCAAGCAAACTTGTGGGAAGAAGCAGGGTTTGTTTGAAAATAGTCTCTGATTTGGAAGAATGCCTTCAAATGCCAAATTACGGAGTGAATCCATCCAAAATCCAACTGCTGCTAAGGAAGAGAAGGCTCCAGTGGGTTGCTGACATCAGAGAATGTCAGAAATTGTGTTTGGCTGGAATGACATCCACGTTTCTAATAAGCAGATTCTAAAGAAACAACATAAGGTATCCTGCTGTAACAAGTACCCTCCTCCACTGGCAATTTTCTGACAAGTACCTGGTGCTCTTCAGCCTCAATGCACATTTAATTACACACTTTGCCACACAGCTCTGTTCTTAATTTAAAATTTTGGATTCCTACAAACACACAGGATGCAAAATTTGTGAAGCTATAAACTGGAAATCTACATTTGCTTTGGATAATGTTCCATCTACTTAATTCATCTACTATTCCAGGCTCAAGAAGTGAGGAGCAAAAGGCTGGGCGAGTCCCATAGAATACATCTGTTCTTCTGAAGTAGAAAGATGGTTAAAACAACTCAAGAGTTTAGCTAATGTGTAACTGGGACAAGGTCTACAGCTGTTGAGATGTGGTCTGACTGCTTGTACCTTGGTTTTACACCATGTGAAGCTGACCCTGTAAAATGCATGTAAGTTTAAACAATGGCTCAGTGATGTTCAGAATAAGCAGTGACAGCAGGAACTACACAAGACAAGCTTTTGGAAAGACCCAACCTGCTTTGGATCCTTGGAATACCTAATACACATGACAGCAAAAGGCTTTGTGTTTGGATTATTTCCACGGGGTCAGGGCTCTGTGATCAGCTGTGCTTGTGCGCAGCTCAGATGAGTCTCATGAGCCATAAAAGCTGCTGAAACATTTGCAACTTTTGGCTCTCCCAACGAGCAGGGTTTCAGCTTGGTGATTGATCAAAACATTTTCTCATTCTGATGCATAAAGTCCTTTGCAACTGTAATTCATGTGTTTGCCATCTCATCCCTGGGGAAGGCAGTGCCATTTAAGTGACACAGGTATTAGTTCAAGGATCCACTCCACCACTCTCTGCCAGGAGACCTGCAATACAACTGTGCAATCTGCCTAGCAGCTTGTTGCTGCCAGCCTCTCCTGCTGTACCTTCCCTCCACACATCTGCCCAAGGACTCCGAGCTTACCCCACAGAGCAGCACATAGGACCTCCGAGTTGAATTTCTTCTTGTATTTACGGATTTCTGGACTGTCACTTTGTGGGCGGATATTGGTAGGATTGACATTGACAACGGAGCCCTTCCTTGCATTTTCCCTCCTGACAGGGTCAGGTTTGGCACTAGATGCTAGAATGAAAGACACATGCATTTATGGAAAATGTGAGTGGTGGCTCATATTTGACCCACCTTGTTTGTGGAAGAATGAAAGAAACCCCAGAGGGGTGAGAAAACACCCTGAGAGCTTTTTATGGCCAAAAAAAAAATCTGGAAAACTCCTCAGGCATTCCTGAGAAAGCATGGTGGTAACATAGCAGCAGAGTACAGCAAGCCCCAAGCTTCCCTTCCAAAGAAGGGAAGAAGCAGTACAACAAAATTTACAGTAATGTGAAGTTCCAGTTTCAGGAGTTTTTACTCACAGTTTCTATTTCCAACCAAAAAGCCCTCTCCACACCAAAAAACCTAAAAATCCAAACAAAAAAAAAAACCAAAAAAACAGGAGGAACATTTCAATGGAAAGGCAAAGCATATTCACCAGAACTACAGGAAGGTCCTACTGGACTGGTGGGAGGGGTGATCGGCAGCAGTCTCGGATCTATGAATGATGTGAAGGATGTTGTGGAGGATGTGCTGCTCTTGGCAGGTGGGCTTTCAGCACATGGGCTCTGCAATGAGAAACAAGAGCTGCCTCAGGTGGGTGGTGCCCTGACAGAGCTGTTACCTCCATGACACCTCTCCTCACAAGCCCACGCGCACAGCAGTATCAGAGCCCTCTGGGGCTGCCCTGGCCCCTGTGCTCCCCAACACGATGCTTGGGTGGGAGAAAGCCAGGGACAATGAGCAGAGGCACACCAGAGTGCTGCCATGGCAAGGAGCAAGAGGGCATGACCCCTCCAGCGTGTGCAAAAGGGGAGGAAAAAAAAAGCAAGGAAAGAAAAGGGAGCAGAGAAGGAGATCAGGGAAAATAAGTGGAACAATGACATCTGTTACGCAGCTCAAGATTTCTTATCTTCCCCCCAGATAAATCTTTTAAAGGAAAGAAGGGATGTGGTGAAAAAACTCATCATAAAAAGAGACAGGATAGAGGAATTTACAAAGGCTGGTTCAATCCAGTCAATCTGTAATTTATCTCTTACCTTAGTCAGAGGTTTGTTCAGAGGTTCCTGGCAAGTCAGTGGCACTTGTGGCGGGTTTATAGAGGAGTCTGTAATTTGACTTTGCTGGAGGAGATCAGGCAGGAGATAGTTCTGGTTGTTTATGCTCCAAAGGCCTTCATGGGTGTTTGGAATTTGTTTCCCTAAAATCTGATCCTGCATGAGAACATACAATTAAATACCACATTTAGTTTATTTCCAATGCACTCTGCAACTCCAGTTAATTAGGATGATAAATAATGAGCACATGGGGAGGACTGCTCTCCCTGATGCATCATTTAAAAACAAACCCTGTGGCAAGACTAAAACAAAAATTTAAATACTAAAGTGTATGGCAAACACTGGAGATTAAAAATTTGGGGTTTACTCCTGAAGTGCTCCACAAATTTTCTTCATCTACGTTACCTCAACCACAGAAAAAGAAGGAACTTCAACCTCAGAGATACTAAGTCAAATTATTTGTTAGCAAGTTTCAGATCTGACCTTTGCATACTGAGACAGAAGAAGGCACTTCATTCTGGACCTGCATTTGGTTCAAAGCCCTTCACCATTCATTTCATTGCTACTTTCAATTTACTGAATTAGGAAACCTTATTCCAGAAAGAGGACATTTAGTAGGACCCAGCATCAGCATTTCCAGTATAGTGACATTTGGTTCTGCAGACGTCCTTACAACATCCCATGGAAATACTTGTAAGTTTGTGAGGTACCACACAAACTCCTTCCCTGACAGCACAATTTACAGAGTCAGAGGTTGGTTTCTGAAATTACATTTTTTGTTTTGATTTACATGTACACTGTAAAACTGAAACCAAAACAAGCAAGTCAGTATTTGAGATTGGGGAACCAAACCAGTATGGGGCTTTTTAGTTCAGTCTTCAGTCACACTCAACTGATCTAAACCAAACCAAATCCCCATTTGAATCATTCAGGGTGGTTTGGTACACCCTAACCACGTTAAAGCAGTTCATGTTGATGGGACAGGGAAAGGGATGTTGGAGAAGATGTGGAGACTCATGGTGGCTCTGGCTGGTGGGTAAAAAAGGGTTCAGAGGAAAGGATGGGAGGCTCCATGAGAAGGGGCGAGAAGAGTAGAAGGCAGCAGAGAGATTTATGAGAAGTGTCAGCCATCTACCTGTTCTCCCTCCCACACTCTTTTCTCCAAACCCACCAAAACATGTGACCTCAATTCTTTATCATCCTCCCTCATTCTCAGTGTGGGCTTCAACGACCCCAATATTCTCCATTCCCTCAAGCAGCCTATTTCCAATACCTGGATATCAAGGGAAAGGGGAAACACTGGCCTGGTTTTGCCATGAGAGAAATACTAGTTTATGGCCCAATTATAGTTCTTTCTTCAAAGCAGAGTCTTTTCTCCTTGAGGATGGTGGGACAAAGGCCAAATAGAACTCCATCCCCAGTCAGGAGGGCCACCATGCTGGTCTGAAGTTTAGAGACACAAGAGGGAAAGAAAACTCCTTTTTCTTTCTACCCTGCCACAGCTCTGGAGAAAACACCAGTTTCACAGCAATTTATTCTCCCTATCTGTGAAGCAAGAACACACTCAGTAATATCTGAAAAAGGCCCTGACACCAAGTACAAGTCTTATTACTGTAATTTTTTTCTTGTTTTCAACCACAAAAAACATTGTTCCTCTTTGTCTCTCTTAAACTTTTCTGCACTAATATTTACCACAGGGGAAAATCCACATGACTGGAAGCCTCTACTAGAAACTACAGCTGGAAGGAAACACAACATGACATATGAGAAGACAAGTATTTTTCTAAGCCAGTAGGGAGAGATGAAGTGGTTTTCCCCTGTTCTAGTAATATTTTAAGCAGTAGGAGGTAGTAAACTTTAATAAACTGGAATAAAAAAAAGTCAAGATTTTTAAAAATAGCAACAATGCACATCAACAATAATCAGCAGTGCTTTTTGCCCAGTGCTTTCACAAAATACCTTGACATCAGAACCTACTGCAGGTTAATAAGAAGGATAAATAAAGAACTGCAATTTTGTACCTAAATATAAGCATTTCTACAGAAAGCACAAAATCTGAAATGACACAATTTTTTTTCAAGGCTTATAGCTATAATTTGCAAAGACAGAGCAGGACTTCAGAGTGAGAATATTACCAAGAAGTAATGGATATGGCATTTATCTTACACATTAATGACCTGACTCCCCCTCACTGTCCCCACTCCCTTACAAATGGCCAAATTACCTTCTGTTCTGCCATGGTGCTTTGGGGTTTCAGTTCAATTCCATCTGGTACCCTTGTCCTTGAGAAATCTGAAATTCTGCCGCTTAGTAGTTGCCTGGTAACAAACTCCAATTAATGAACAGAACTACTTCAGGGGGAAAAAAAGAAGGAAAAAACAAAGGAAAAAACTACACATATCCATGTTCAAAAGTGAACACAATTAACATTCAATGGTTACACTCAAAGATTCTTGTACAAAAGCAAGCTGATTAGTCTGTGGATCTGCCTGAATGGACTTGTGCCTGAGGACTACTTACACACAGCCGGAAGCTCTCCCTGCCTTGACAGAGAACATCCCTTCATCTCCCTGCATTTCATCCATCATCTTTCAGACACTACATAGCTCAGGCAAGTCCCTCAAGCTGTCATTTGAGAAGTGCCTACTTCAAAACTTCTGTCTCCTGTCACACATTCCCCTGTGGGGTGTAATTATGAGCCACCCTGCTCTCCAGAGAGAGCACCAGCTGCTCTGCCATGTGCTGCTGTCAAGGACCTCTCTGCCACTGCCTACTGGGACAGGCTACACCGGAATTTCATCCTATGAATCAGTCCCTGAAATACAGACACTCTCACATGGACATCATCCTCAAAAGGAAGCACAGAAAATGCTGCCCAGTGCACAGGGAGACAGAAGAAAGCAAGAGCTGCTGGACTGGCTGGGCCCAAGAGCCCTCCTAGCCCAGCATTACATCCTCAACAGTGACCAAACCTGATACCAAAAGTAAGGGTGAGAACAAGGCAAGTATTGGTTGTGAATTCCCAGCACATCACTGCTTCCTGCACTGCCCGAGGTATCTTTGCATTTTAAACTTTTTCACCCAAGTGGAACTGCTTCAAACATATCTTGGCCCCATTTCTGTACATTTCCACCTCAAATCATTTATTTATCCCATTTATTTATACTCATATATTTATTACTGCAATCCACTTAAGCCTGTTACATTTTTGTCTCCTTTCCAGTAATCATAAAATTGACTGGATTCAGGATGGTGGTGTGAAGGGCTCTACAGTGCTGTGTGGTAGGACACTGTAATGTCTTTTTTTCTTTTAAATGGTGCCCCATGCGATAACAAAGAAGTTATGGTGAGAGACCTACTAAATTAGGATGGGTGTATAAGAGTAGAAGTTTTTGTGGCACTTTTTGTTGTTAATTTTTTGGTTTTGGATTGTCCCCCCATTCTATGCGAGTGGGTAAATATTTGCATACTAAACTCAGAAGAAATGACAAGATGTGGAATAGGATCAATGGTGAATGCCAGGACCTGTTCTTATCAGGGAAGCAAACAGCACCTGATCTTAAATAACATCAACCTCCCACTTAGGAGATGGAGAAAGTAATTCCTAGCCAAGCACACACCTGCATCCACCTTGTCCAAATGCTGTTAGGAAACAGCATTTAAAGAGCAAAGAGGAAATGAAACTACACAAATGAGTCCTAGGATACTCAGTGTTTTAGGGGCATTGAGAATACTGCAGGCACTGAAGGAGGAAACACTCTCAGTAAAGTAGGAGAAATTAACATCAATGGAATAGATGTGCTAAACAAGGAGGTAAGACACTGGATCATATACACTGACACTGTATCCTTAAAAGAAAAAACTGGAGCGTGAGAGGAAGAATTCTGGCTCATCTCACTGTAAAGAAAACAACACCAGAAGTTGCTTTATGGGCAAAAGACAGCAGCCCTTAGTCCAGCATCCTGAGAAATGAGCTTTCTCAGGATGGTTAAAAAGATTCATCCAAGAACATAGGAAGCTCCTTCTCTTGCATATGTCCCAAGTGTAGTCCTCCTACCAGGCACCTCCAGGAAAGCTGGAGTGTGGACATCAGGTGCTGTTCCACAGCCCAGGCAAGAACAGGAAAACACAGGTTTCAGTAGTCCAATAAAACTTGGCCCAAGGTGCTTCAACCAGAGCCCCCACAGAAACATTCCAGAGTGCAAGGAGCTTCAGATCCTACAGTCACATGCTTTAGAGAGCAAAATATCCCCAAACCCTTGACTTTATCCAGAATATGCGAAGTTTCAACACTTTTTCAAAAAAGGCTGCTCCTTTCACTCTGATCACTATTCTTTTTGCTATTTACTTGGCAGCAATCAGGATATACTTCCAGAAGTATAAATGATGTTCAGCCAAGGTGAAGGGACTTTGTTAATAGCAAGATTATACCTTTGATTTTACAGGGCCTCTTGCAGTGGCTGTGTGGACAGGAAGGTAAATGTGACAGGAAGCATCCTGCTAATTGCACCTCTCCTGAGGATGGGTGGATCTCACACACAGAGGAGATGGAAAAAACACATGCCGAGTTCCAAAGGCAGTGATACCACTCTTTAAAATCATTACAGCATGCAAGGATCACAGCAATCTAACACTTACACAGCAAAGTCATTGCTACAGGGCAAATCCACATTTTTATGCAGAGTGTTTCTGAGGTCTAGGATGAATTCTACGACCTAGAGTGAATAAAACTTTTTACAGATCAGAGTAAGGTGGTTTGGAAGAGGATCAGCAGGAAAATAAAGGCATTACACTAAAAGTCAGCTCTTTTAGGTGCACTGAATAAGCTACAAGATTTTTAACATTCTTTCTCCTCATCTCAGCTTTGAAAATGAACTTTAGAAATGCAAATCAGGAGCATATGCAGGCACAAAAATTCTACCTCGTCAGAGCAACACAGGGGAAAGGCCTGGTACCAGCCCAACACAATAACCTGCCAACAGTGCTCCAAATCTGGGTATCTCTGCCTGATGCCTGACAAAACTGCCTGTGTAATTCTGTCAGAAGAGCAAGAGACCTGTCCCAGAGAGCTCTGTGTCCCTGAGATGCACTTCAAAGTAAATCCTAGAACTTGAACTAAACTGAAGTCTCTGCAAGAAAATCAGAAGTTTCATTCATCAATACTAAAAAATGTTTCTGTTCGCTGCTCCTAACAGCAGGGCTGGCCAAGTGACTCCCTGCCTCCCTTCTCTTGGAGTAGCAAGCTATTCTTGCTCCACTATTTCTCCACTATTTCAGGAGAATACACATTTTGCATGACAGGTAGAACACCACAAGATGTCAGTCACAAAAGCAACAAGATAAACTGGAAAGCTAGAGAGACACAGTTCAGGTGGGATCAGTCTGGGACAAGCCACAGCATCAGCTGGTAAGCATAGCAATTGTGCAAATGTCAGTATTAAAAATACAACTTATTTTACAAAACAACCCCCCCTTTTTATAAACAGCCCTGGTGAAGAAATCAACTTTTCAGTGGTAATTATTTCTCCCAGAGTGAACAGATTATGTGAATTCAAGGGTCATGTTTGCCTGGTTTTCTCCACTGTAACCTGTATTTGGCACGAAGGCATACAGTTGTTACAGTTTTCATTCCCTCTTCTTTTTTCTTGCAAAAATTCCATGTAAATGTAGATCAATGTGAAGTAATCCCTATAAAAGCACTACCCAGTCTATCCAGTTAAAAGAAGACATTTCCTCATTGTCCCAGGGTAGCAAGTCATCAAAGTGTATTAGTACGCTGTGCACATCTGATGGAGCAAGCATTTATCCCCAGGAGTTCATTAAAATGCAATTAAATTGCTTGATTACAAGTGACACAAAGGAGTGATAGTGACTTCAAAGGAGGGGGAGTATTTATGCATGCCAGCTTTTTCTAGATATTTAGAAGTGTGTAACAAGAAGAAAAGAATATTAATAATAATAATAGTAATAATAATAAAGCAAACCTTGTGTGGTTCATGTCATCTTCATCGCTGCTGCTGCTGACTTCATCACTTGAGGAGGAATAGTCTGCTGCTTTTAACAAGGAGTTGGCACTGTCCTTCACCTTGGCAAAGGAGCCTGGACTCTGAGCAAAGAAAACTCAGTTGGAGAACCCACTGTTAAACAGCATGTGCCATATTTTACTGTCCCAGCATATACAGTTATGGTAATTTCCATACCAAAAGAAGTTTTACTAGGAAGCTGATGCTTCTGTTGGTCCATCACAGGTGGGTATCTCACACAGAAAAGTGACCTGAGCCAGAACTGGACACTCTGCTGAGGACCTGAGCTGGACACAAGTCAGACCTGGACTGAGAGCAGTGAGCTTGAACCAGCCCCACACACCCCTCAGGTCAACTCATGAGTGGACAGTAAACTCACGCACCAAAACAGAGCTGCCTGCACCAACAGACTCTCGGTGAAAACAATGGACAAATCAAAAATATCAGTGGATTTAAAAGAACCTACTGCAATCTGGCCTGGATGTGAAACTTTTTCAGGCTTCTGATGCAGCTGCATGTGGTTCTGGGACAAAACATTCTCTGCCTTGGCCAGTCCTGGATTCCCTGGGGGTAAAAAAACCCAAAAGTGTCTTTTTTCAAGTGTACATGCAGTGGGTGAGAGAGCAAGACAAGCACACTTAGCTACGACCCAAAGCAGATGCCAGTCTCTGCTGACAAACTTCTCTTTTCTCTTTGTTGCAAAGGAAAATCTCATTCCTTGTTTCCCAGTGGTTCTGGACGCTGGAATATTATGTACCTAAGTTGATACTGGTGCAGTTTAATGCTGCAAGAGTAAGACAAGCAAACCAAACCCTTGGCAACATACTCCCACTGCACATCAGCCACAGTTCCATGGAAAGGGAGTGAGGTAAAAAGGTGAGGGCATCCTAATCTCTTCCTCTGATCCTCTTCTTGAGGAGAGACAGCTCATCACATTAGCAACCGCTGGTCATATTCCAGCACCAAAGGGCCATGCAGCTGTATTCCTGTGCCTGCAGACAGGGGGGTCAGGAAGAGAGTTCAGGAGTCTGAGCCCTCCTACACACCTCTGGGAGCAAACAGAGGTGCTGCCAAGATTTGACCCTCATAAAACTGCTATACAAAAACAGTTCAAAGAGTCTGATTATCTAAACCCAACTGGGTTGAGGGCAAACAGCTGTGCTAAACTGCAAATCTTCCTGTTAAATATGGGACCCCATTGCCTGCAAGCACTGGAAAAAGCCAAACGAGCCTTGAAGGGATGCTCTGCACACAGTCTCTGATACAACAGAAGGGAAGGAAAGCCACTGTACTCTCACCTTGCCCTGGGACACACAGACCAGCTTAACACCTGCCTTTTCCAGCAGTTTTTCCTATGACTACCCCACTTTTACCAACAGGACTCCATGTAGGTAAGGGGGGAGAATTGAAGCTCACACAAATCAGGATTCATATTTGGTAATTTACATAGTTTTGTCACTATGGTTTCATGTCTTCAGCCATTTTGCAAAGCTTTCAAAACTCAGAATTCCTTGCTGGTCAATAAGCACCTAAGCAACTCAGCAGAACTATTAGCTTTAAAGTATTTATGGCCCTTTCCTGTCCAATTCATTATCCCTGTGGGTTTGGGAAAGCAACAAACTCGATCTGAAATGCCATATGCCAGAAGAAGCTGTAATTTAACGACACTTAAGAACTCAAGAGACAGTTTAAACCACAAGGGAGGTTTTCTATTCTTTCCATTACTGGTCAGATTTTTGTTTCCCCATGCCAAAATAGCACAGGAGTTACACATCACATGGACTTCGCAAAACTGAGCTGGGCTGTTGTATGTTGTTCAACTCTTGTTATTTAAACACAAAAGGACTTAAGAGCAAAAAGAAACAAAACCCAAGCAATTTAAAGTGTGCTTTGGATTTCTCTTGAAGAAAAGCTTCCTATTCTGTGTAGCTAGTAAAAGCAAAACTGGCTTGATTGTGTAAGTGTAATAAATAAACAATTTGTTCCTCATTTATCAAGGGCTTTTAAAATTAACAATGTAAACCTCAATATAAAAATAAATGACCTCATAAGATCACTGGGGTGGTTTCAGAGTATTTTTGCATCCACCCTGCTTTGACTGGGGCATGTGCGATTCTCCATGTTTTTAATCTTTAGTGGCCAATGTGGATGCTAGGACTTGTGACACACCACAGCTTTGCAAAGGGCTACACAAGAAACTGCCCTGCAGCTGACCCACAGAAAACACCTACAGGAATAGCAAGACAGGAAAAAAGCTGTCCACTTTTCCAGTCCCCATCTGCCAGAACCTCAGGAACCAGAATCTGTATTGCAAAAAACTTCACAACCACAAGCAAGCTGCTGCATTCCTACACCACTACCAGTGACAGCAAAGGAGCTTACTAACCTGTACTTTGCCTAAATCAGATGGTTTTCTCTTAATTTTAACTTCTTTTGCACTTTTTTTTCAATTCTACTATCTTTCTGCACACAAAAGAATACTGGAGGAATATTTCATAATATGCTATAGAGACCTATGCTTCCTTTTGCCAGCACATTATTAGAGTGCAGAAATAATAGTGTATACCAACTGTTCAACTGTATCATCTTAGCAGTGGGCAGTGTGAAGAACAAAATTTGCCAATGGGTGAACATCAGTACTGAATTACATCTGTATGTCTGGAATGCTGGCTCTGCTGAGTTTCAATTGCGTCACTAACTGCAACAGAATTCTTTTTTTTTCAATTCTTAATTGAGGCAATTCAAATTTTCCATATGAAAATATATTCATAGTCACTTTTCTGACTCAAAAGAAGAAGTGCTTGTATTTTAGGAACATGGAACCATAAAATCCAGAGGGCTTTCAAAAGCCTCTCACCAGAGGACGTAATTAAAAGGACATATCCTATTTGCAGTGCAGAACTTGACACCCTGCAGAAGACCATTTCATGTGACAAGAGTTTAGTACATTTTGACTGATGGATCTTTGACTTAGGAATCACCTGAGGTTGACCAGCTGCTCTGATGAGATCCCATCTCCCACTGCTTGGTGCCAGGAGTGCTGCTGCTACTGTTCAGCTTCAGAGCATGTCCCCTGAGGGATGACTGATGAGTATTACTAAACAGAAAGACAAAAAGCAGATCAGACTCATGTGCAGGAACAGGGACTGGAACAGAGCTCCTGGGCCACTGGATTGAGCTTCCTGCTGTTACAGTATGAGATCACACTCTGGATAATGAAAAGTTTATCTTCATTGCTGCTCCAAGCAGGGCCATCCAGTGAGAGAAGATGATGGAGGGGACAGTTTCTGCTGGGCAGTCATTCTGGGAGATTACACTGATTCCCAAGGCATTACAAAATACCCTTCTATATTACATCTCCCTTGGACTCTTCAGAGCTGTGTCAGTCCTGATTCTAAAATCTCATGGCTTTTACAGCTCAAGAGAATGGCTCCACTACCTTCCTAAAAGATACATTAGCAGTCACCTATCAATGGAGAAAGGAATGCATTGAACAGTAAAATAAGTTGCTAAGCCATTGGCTCAAACAGAAACCCAGTCTCAGAAGCCACTTGTAACACTGACAATTACTTATATGTTTCTTTTCTGCTTTACCTCCTGTAATTCCCAAGTGGAGAGCATTTAGGACTTGATTTCACTTGAAAGTTATTTCAGACTATGTTTCTGACTCTGGCTCATTAGAAATGCTGCACATCACTTTTTTGTTTCAGGTAAATCTACTTCACTTTCCAGTCTCTCCAACCCATTCTGTTCCCTGATTAGACATCCAGTGGAGGCTGCACTCTACTGTTAAGCTCTAGACATACTTGGTCTTTTCTCTTGGGATATGAAAAAAGTACACCAGCCTTAAGGGCAGACTGCCAAAATTGTCAAGATACATCGACAGGCTGCCTGTTCAAGCTAGCATCAGGCAAAACAAGCACCACAAGTTTCGATTAAAGGCGCCTGTACAAGGAGTTGAGGCCAGACCCCCTCTCACAAAAGCATCCAGACACCTGACTCTCTTTTGAAACCAGTGCCACTGGCACTGAGGTAGAGCATCTGCCAGATACTTCGGTTTTCCTATTGACAATAAAGCAGCATAAAACAATTAGTTTTAGCATAAAACATAGTATAAGCACAGTGTACATATGTAAAGTATACAATGTAAGTTTTGTTTTAGTATAAGCATAAAACACTTTAGAGCTTACCTTGAAAGGCATCTCTGAGAGCCAGGCTGATCCCTGCTGTAAAATTTCGAGGTTGTCCTTTCTGGAACCTTAAGGATTTAATCAAACATTTCAAGGTTGCTACTGATATTTTACATTCAGTCAATAAACCTAATGCTTATCCTGTATCAATGAAAAAATAAGATTAACCACCCGAAACAAACAATGGTTCAGTGGGACCTGACACCTGGGGAGGTATTCCATGACATCAGCACTGGAGGCTGGAAGTCAGCAGCAGGTGCTTCCAGTTTGCTCCAAGCCTGTGCAGTCTATCAGGGTGCAGACAGAAAGAGGTTTGCACCTTTACTCAGAGTAAGCATCATTCCTGGTCAATATTTAAAGCAGACAGTGAAATGCATCTGCAGTCACTGAATGCAGCTTTCCACTGGTGGTGGATTACCTTATGTTGCTACCACAGGCTGGGGAATGTGACACACACGCCCCACAACTGCAAAGGAATAAAATAAATACACACATGGGCATATGCATTCCTGCTCAAATAGTCTTGGACTAGTTCTTAGAAATTCTGTTAGAAAGAGAAATACAGCATCACCTCAATTACACAAACTCACAAGTTTGTCTGCAACAAGACAGATTTTTCACCACATGAGCTGCTACAAATACCTGGTCTAACAAATCTGCAATCACAGATCCTACAGATATTATATGTGTGCAGATATTATACACATACACCCAGACCACCAACCTGCCTGTAAATTTGCATCTTTTTTTCTAGACTAACGTGACCCAGTTCACGTACAAGCAACGAGATTTTCAGTTCCACAAAGTGCAGGTACTGCACAGTGCAGTGCAATCAACCCCCAGAAGTGCCAAACACCCTGAGTTTCACCCACCTTTGGGGGCTGCTCTTCGCTGTGGCTCGCGCTCCAGAACACGTCATCCTGCCCAGGGCTGCGCGGTGCTGTCACCATGTCTGACAGGGAGCTGCTCTGGTACACGTCCTTACTAGCCCGGAAATTCTCACACTTGAAACAAACAAAACATGGGTTGAATTGCACTTCCATGAAGTCTCAACAGAAATGGTTCTGCTTGGGAGATCAAATATTTACTAAGTGTAGCAGGAGTATTGTGTTTGGACAGAGCCCTACTCACCTTGTTCACTGTGCAGTGAGTTACTCATTTCCAGCATGTTAGCATGTTAGGCACAAATATTTCAAAGTGAAGGGTACAATAAAAAGAAATAGTAAATAAATCTATTCTCTGTATGTGTGTGTGTGTATATACATAAACACACACACACACAAACCCCTTTCTTAAATCTATAGAGAAGCAAATAGGTCACTGGCAATGCACAGGGAACTAACAACGTCGATGATGCAAAAAAAGCTATTGAGTAACTACATTTAATTCAGACTTGGACAATGCTTCCACTGCAGAATTTCCATAGTCTAACCACTGTGGGAATCCACCTCCCGTAACTTAGATGTCGACTTCCAAGCTATTCTTTGCATGCCCACCACCAACCCACAGTCAGAGAAGGCAAACTGCCAGCTGCAAACACTTTTAAGTGCTCCAGTGATTATGAGGGGACCCTGGGTCCTCCTCTGAAAAAAATTTTTCAATTACTTGAAAAAGAAAGAAAAATCAAACTTGAGAATGCAGTAAGAAAGAATGAATTTATGCTCAGACGACACCTTCATGGGCGGTCAAATCCAGGTGATCCCACTGCAGCCACCTGTGTTTAAAATGCATCTCTAAAGGTGTCTAATTAGAGCACTAGGATAGCAAAACCCCCAATCATAGCAAGGGAAGGGAAAGAAATCAAGTTACTTCCTTACAAAGTCTTCACAAGCGAACAAGAAGTAAGCAGTGCAAAACTCAAGCTAAAATATTCAACATTTGGTCCTCTGATTCTTTCTGTATGTAAAAGAAGAAATCTACACTCTGGTGATCTGCTACACCAGTGTCTTCCAAAGAGGAAGAAACTCAGAGCTAACTGTGTCAGCTGAGAGTACTGCGCTCCTGAAATGAGAAATCCTCTTGGACAGAAGACTGAGACAGAACACACAGAAACTTTCTGAGCTGGGCCTGTCTCCAGAGATTGCTATGCTTGAACCAGTCTGATATTACAGAAAGAGAAGAAGTATTAGAGAAATGCCTGAAGCTGTAGCACTCTGTGCTTCACCTTGTCTGATCTCCCATTCAGTGCAAGGCCAGGGCTCTCTGGGAGGTGCCTCTTTCTCAAACACGTAGCAAGAGCAGCACCTCCAACACTTGGAGGCCTAACAACGAAGCTTGCAATTTTTGTCTGAGTCACCAAGTTCAAACTCCTGTGTCCCAACTGAGTTACTGCAACTTAGTCGAGGCACCTGCAGTACACTTTCCCCAAAGAACGACTCAGATGAGTATTTTATTGATTTATCAGCCCAAGTTTATAAAATTCTCCAGTTTCTCCATCCTAAAAAGTAAAACACATTAACCAGAACTTCATACAGTTTTTCAAGATAACAGGATTACGAACTCTCTATAACTATACAAGACTACATTTCATGGGAGCATTGTTCAACATCAATTAAATTCTAAAAGTAGATAAAGGTGTCAAAGATGTCTCATTTCAACCTCCCATACCAGTATGGCAAAGTCAACTGCCAAAACCTGTCCTGAAGTTCACTTAGTTATTCAGGGCGTGCTTTTCCTGCCTTTTTGGGACAGTATGTTCTGTTGACTCTCTTTCCAGAAAACAGCTTTTTCAGCAGTTGTAACATCTCATAATCGATGTCCTTTCAAAATACCTTTTTGTCCAACATGATTGTCTCTAATAATAGTTTTTAGTTAACTAGAATTATTTGAGTAGCTAAGTGTTCACCTGAAGTGATCCATTGTGGGAACAGAAACAGGTTTTGCAGCAGGTGTATTATTATCAAAATATAGGAGGATTTTCTTTTCCTTGCCACTTTTTCAACAAGGTACATATATTTCTTTCTAAATTCCAGCCCTTGAGTCCTGCTGATTACCAGAAAACTATTTGTGTTTAAAAGCATGGATGAGATTTGCTGAGTCATTATATAAGTAACTGAGTGAATCCAAACTCTGCCCAGCACACTGGTTCCACGTAAAGCCAGGAACAGACACCTGCTTCCACAAGCAAGCCAAAACCATCTCAGATAACCCCCAAAATCAGTGTTTGATATTCCCCTTAGGTTTGTATAGGGAAAAAATTTTAAACCCCTCACCTAACTATGATTCTACATTACTGAGATTTGAACCTTAAATTGTTTTTCTTGGAAGTAATACCTAGAGAACAGCAGCTCTCCTCATGCACAGAAAGCATTGTTAGAGCAAGTGTTACTTACTGTGCGCCTTCAAACCATAAAGGAACATGCAACTGAGCTAAGGAAAAGAACACTTTGATCCACGAAATGATAACATAAGGTGATATAGCACAAAAGACTCATTACTAGAGTTAGTTTAAAACCATTTAGAAGCAAGAAGTTATAAAAAGACAGGCTGCACTGCTTTTTGGAGGATGCCCAAGTTACTAATTTGAACTGAATCTACACAGAGGAGATAGATTAAGTCCAAGTGTTGTTATGAAAGAGCATAAGGAAAAGGAATTTCTTTAAATTCTGAGCAGATGTGCTCCGGGATGCTAAGGCAGTCCATGGCTTTGCACACAGCTATCTCTTTTAGTATTGTTAGTCTTGTTCTGATTCAGTCACATCACCTAACACAATAGAGAAGATCTACCTAGCAAATCCTATAAGAAAACCACAAGAGTTAATTAAAAATGGAGTTCATTTCAGATGTGGGCTTAATTTTTCCACTAGTCAGGCAGCAGGAGATGCTGGGCAGAATATCAGATGCAGTGACTTTGTTCAAGAAGCCTCTGTGAAGTTCTGCAGGCAGTCCAAAACAGCTCATCCCATACCAGCACAACCAGACAGATCTGCTACTGTACTGCAGCAAACACAAACCCGGTGCAAAGCAGGTGGAATTGGTACACTTGGAACAGACAGTATCTCACATTTCCCTCAGCGGACAGATAGGATGTAAGGCATTGAGAACACATGCTCCTTTCACCTCAGGAGCTGTGTTAAGTTTTCCAGTGAAGTAATTCTGAGAGAGATCTGGGCATCCAGGATGTGCCACAGTATCTCACAGATTACAACTTGAAAATAAGAAGTCATTTTTGTCTGAGCAGAGAAGTGATGGCAGACAATCCCTCTCTGACAAATGTGGCTTGAAGTTCTTCAGTGCAGCATCTGTGATGAATTCAGCTGGCATTTTAACTCCATAGTTCACTTTTATTGTAAATCCACAAGGCACCCACATACTGAACTTCTCAAGTATATCGTTGTGTCTTTTAATCTCCAGGTGACTACCTGACCCACCACCTGTATTGCCTAAACATCTCATCCAGTTAATGCAGGCAGCAGGTACAAACATGCTGCCATTAGCATCAAGAGCTGCTCCCAACCAGCAAAGGGAAAAATAACCCTTCAGGGGATTTATAAATTACCCATTGAAGTTCATGTGGTCTCCATGTGAACACAGACAGCAAATTGGTTTCTCCCTGTCCACCTGCACTGTCAGCTGGAGCTCTGCCTTGTGAGGGGGTACCAGGGCACCTCCCAGAAGGGAGTGAAATCACACAGCAACAACTGTGCATCACTTGAGATGCACTTATTATCCTAGGTAACATCATCACTCTAAACAGCATAATTATTATGCAGCATAGTTTCCAAAACGAATGTGAAAGAAGTTGATAAATACTGCTTCATTCCTCACCACTCCCCTCAGCAGCTGGGAGAGGTGCTACAAAACAGGAAAGCACTGACAGGGTGCAGAGGAATGATCACTTGTCCCAGGTGAAGCAGTCAGCCTAGAACAGAGCTCCTCTCATCCCAGGAGTGGCACCTTAGCAGAGCAAGATTATCTTCTGTACAGCCACTGCACTCCTGCAGAATCCCAAGTGCCCTGCAATAAACTATGAATGCTCACTGCTATTACAAGGCTGAAATATTTGCCTCAGGGAAGTCGCCAGCCTCTGCCCAAGGCTAAGATACAAATGTCCTTCCTGTAGACCTTGCAACAGGTCTCCAGTGATCTGATGATACAAGCCAGGCCATCAACTCAGCCCACTTATAAGCCACTTCGTGATTTGAAACAACAAACAGGCCCTGGAAAAAAAGAATGTGAGAAGACATGCACAGTTATTTTTCCAGGTAAAAGCTATCAGGTGACATGAGGCCTTTCTGCTCACAACATCTGTCTCTGGTGATTTTTCCATCATCACCAAATAGCAAAGTAACCTGAATAGGAAAGGCACAGGGAGGCTTTGACTCAGAGACACTAACAGCCAGCTTTTATCCACCTGCCAGACTCCAAGACTTGCTCCAGGGCACAAACCAAAGCAGAATAGGAGAGAGCTGCTTCCCCACATCCTGCTGGGGAATTTCAGCTACACTGGTATCTGCTGGGAAAGCAGCATGGTGAGCTGTAGGCAATCCAGCAGAGTCCTGAAATGCACAGAGGATAACTTTTTAAGCCAGGTGATAGACAGTCCTGCCAGAGGGGATGCAATACTGGTCCTGAGGGTCACCAACACAGGGGAGCTAATCAGTGATGTCAAGGTTGGAGGCAGCTGGGGCTGCAGTGATCACACACTGGTGGAGTTTACAGTCCTGAGGGATATGGCTCAGGCAAAGAGTAAAGTCAGAACCCTGAATTTTAGGAAAGTAAAGAAATTCTTATGATGAGGGGGATGCAACACCAGAGAAGGCTGCCCAGGGAGGCTGCAGATGCCCCATCTTTGGAAACATTCAAGACCAGACTGGGCAGCGCTCTGAGCAACCTGATCTAGTTGAAAATGTCCCTGCTTATGCCAGAGGGGTTGGACTAAGTGACTCTCAGAGGTCCCTTCTGACCCAAACCATCCTGATTCTGTGATTCTGTGACCTTTCGTGCAGGATGTTCACCGGAAGCTCAAGCCAAGCAAAATCAGCAATGAGTTTATGAAACATTAAGGATAATACAACCTGATCTCATAGTAATAACCCATAATTGCAGGTGTGCTCTAAGAAGTGTACAGGCCCACACTGCTGCTTTGGTGAGGCAGTGTGACATGCTCTGAAAGCAGCTGAGTTGAAACCAATAACCCATCCTGCTCTGCAGTCTGACCTTCCCCCTTTGACTCCATGATCCAACACAGAATGAGGCCACAAGATGCCACAGCAGCACACAAACAATGCCTAAGCTCGATCTGAATCTCACTCTCCTGTGGGTAGCACCAGCTAAATCCCGCAGAAGCAACTGGAGAGATGGATACAAAAACTACATCCATCCATTCATCCATCCATCCATTCATCCATCCATCCAGGAGTCCTGCAGAAACTGAGAGCTGCCAAGAATAAAACTAGTGCTATGACTGTATGTCCTCTCTAAGGGGATGAATGAATGCAAAAATGAAATACTATGTAAAATGTACAAGCAATTATTCTAGCCACTGCACACTTTCAGAACAAATGCTGATACCCAGGTTAAATGAGCTATTCTCATACTTATAGTAGTTTATTCCATCTCTACTCGCTGCTTTGTTTTTCTTTTGCTCACATATGCTTACTATGTGACACATATCCAGTCCTTTCACAAGAGACTGGAGAAAAAATCCCCGGAAGTCCAAACTACTTCCTTTGTGCACTGAGTAGGACGTCAAAAGAAGCCCAATTTTCGGGCACATTGCGAGAACCATGAATCACTTCTTCTATAACTGGTAAAAATAGCAGGAGCTAAAATGTTTTGAGAGAAGAATTCCAATGTAGAACTTCATCAGAGTGCTTTCACTGCATAGGTACTGTTTAGATCCCACTTCTACCTCTAATACTGAAGTTTAAAAAGACTCAGACTTCCTGGGCTCTATCCACAGGTAAAATCTGATTCTGCATTGCTACTTATTGTATCTCCACATACTTCCAGATTATTTCATTAAGATCATTTCATTTCATTAAAATCTTGATTGTTTACAAGGTTTCACTCAAAAAATTCTGGATTTGGACTTTTTTTGTAAAGTGTCATATGCATTTATGGCACCATATAAATAATATATCATCCAAGGACTGAAATAGCACTTTTCATGAGGACATGAAGCTCCACGAAGAATTTCATGGAATCAACAATCAGGCATCAAGCATAAAAAATAACTGTTATCTAACCCTCATCTGCAGTGTTTAAGTACAATTCCATATAGAACTCAGCAGCAGAGGCGGTACCACAAAACCTCTAAGCTGGTTTGCACAAGCCTCAGTCATTTGTGCCAGAAGCGAAGGGAGTGCTGTTTCTGATGGGTTGCCCTGCGTAGAACCACCCCTGGCCCCTCCTCCCCAGCTGGGGCAGCAGTACCTGCACTACCAGGGCTCTCTGTGGCACGGGGGTGCAGGGGCTGGAGCTGCTCCTGGATCCCATCCTGGGGTGTGGGGTGGCCTCGTGCCCCAGCGCTGCTGGCCACTGCAGGGAGGGCTGGATGCTGTCACTCTTCTTTGCTTGGTCCTCGGCCTGGGAAGGACAAAAGCAGCAGCACATTGCACAAAGAGCCCCAGGCTTTGTAGGCTGGATGCTGTCCCTCAGCGGCACAGAGTACACCTCCTCTGATGGATCTTCCCACCAAGGAGGACAGCCCTGGAACAGTACAAACCACTATTTCCTCTTCATTTTCAACCCTTCCTTTTCCATCAAGTTTCCAAGCTGCAGAAAGGAAAAGGGCCTGAGTTTCCACCTGCTGTATTCTAGGCCACTCCTTTGGCTGCAGGCTGACATTTTAGCTGGGAAGAATCATCTGTCTATACTTACTTGTCTTTGACAACATTCAGCCTGTTCTGCTGTGCATTTATTACCCTCTTCCACAGTACTGACATTACTGCATGTTGCCTTCTACCTTAAAACAGTTTTAACATTCTGTCTTTTGGTGTGTTACTTGTACTATGAGAAAGACTGAGGAACATGATCTAGAAGGAATAAATTTCCTGAGGGCATTGCTCATTACAAAAGTCTTTACCCTGTGGTTTTAACCCACTACTCTTTTCAATTCTGTTTGATGTAATTAATTCTCATTCTCTGGTGTAAATCTTGAGCATATTCTCTTATTCAGTAGCCTGGAAACAGTACCTGAGGTACTGTCTTTGTCTGACCTGTTAAACCTCAGATGGTGTTACCTTATTTCATGCCTCTTTGAAAGACTAGGGAATGACACCTACTTGACCTGAAGAACCTCATTTCCCCACTCACTGATCAAACCCTTCTCTCAAGTCAAGCAGAATAACAGAACAAATCTTCCTTTCCCTTATCCTCTGAATATCAATGGAAACTGAAGACTGTAGCATTAATGTGTAGTAAGACACAGGTCAAGCTTCAGATCTAGGTTAAAAGATCAGTCTGCTCTCTGCTTCAGCATTCCTACAGCATCATGAACTACAAAATGCTGCCCTGGCCAAGACAGTACCTCTTTGCTTGTGCTGTTTGATGGAGGATGCACTCCTGCATCTGAACTCTTGGAAGGCTCCTTCTTCTGCTTGTGGTCATGCTGGAGAGACAGCAGCTGTGTCTGATCTTTGGGGAGAGTTCGGTGCATCTTTCTGTTGTGCTGCACATCTTCCATCTTCTGAAAGCAGAGAGTCATGAAATTCAGAGACAATCCTGCCTTGAAGGACAACCAAGTTGCCTGTTGGAAATATTGGCTTTTCAAAGAACAAAGTGACCACAATTCCATCAGGGCTGTCAGAAGAGTCAGAACCCTGAGCAACAGAAAGTGTAAAGTGGCACCAAACACTGTTTGGCTTTTTAGACAGCAGGTCAGAAAATCGTATTTGTTCTTTTTACTTTTACTAAAACCAGAGATCTTTAATCAAACACTGCATGCTTCTGTTGATTACAAATCAATTTGCAGCTGAACATTAGAAAAACACTGTGGCCAGGATAACAGACTTGATAATGACAGTTCAGCATTAAAATTAACCTCTGCTCCATTGTTTTTGTGAAAAAGAAACAGTTCTGGTTACAACATGAATGCAAAATGGGGACTGGAGATTTAAGCTTAGGTTTAGTTGATGCTGGAAGCTTTCAGGGTATTTTACTTATTTTCCTTTTATTAAAGGAATTTTAATCAGACTGAAGACCATTTCAGCTCAGAGAAACAGCAGGGACAAAAGTGGGAGAGGCAGTGTCCCTGCTGTAGATAAGTAGAGTAACTCAGTAATATCTAAGTTAACTCAAAGGAAGGCTGAATCTGAGAACAAGAGGCAGTAAACACATTACGTGAAGTCTCTCTTTGGTCCATGACTCAGAGGATGGGAATACCCTCAGGGAAGTGAGAAAGACATCGGATACAGGATCAGGGAGCTGCAAACTGCTGTCAGCAAATTTTCTCTTCATACCTGCTTCTTTTCTAATTTCCTCTGTCCATCTGCTATGAAGTATTCATCTTCCACATTCCTTTTGTCTTCTTTACCCCTCTCCTCTTTCCTCTGACAGACCTTCATCTCTGGCCACCTCTGCTCACACTCCTGCTGCCTTCGTAGCTCCTGCTCTCGCCTTTGGTGCTGAAAGAGAGCCAGGGATAACACTGCTTATTTTATTTTACTTTTGTACCCACCAATTACTGATACCAGTGCTCATAAATCACAAGGCTCATTTCCTACTCTGCAGTCACTAATGGGGGGACACCTGACACACCATAGAGCAAAAGTGGGCCGGGACAAGCTGCTACCACCATGACCACCAAACCTGAAGTGAAACTTCTGCCCTTTTGGCAGCCCAGGGCAGATCTGTCAGTTCCAGAACATGTGAGATCTCCCTGACAGCTGGCAACTAATGTAATGACAAATGTCTTCCCAGCATTTCAAGAAGGAAGGGCTTTTTTTCCCCCGAGTGTTCCCATTTTGCTGGAGCAGCACTGTACTTCAAAAATATCAGCTCTGGAGTGTTCAGACAATGCTTGAGTTTTGTCAGATACTCAAGAGAAGAGGCATGTTGGTGATTTTTGTGCTGTGCCTCTTCAAGAAAGATGCTGAGGAGCTGGAGTGTGTCCAGAAAAGGGCAACAGAGCTGGGGAGGAGTCTGGACCACAGGTTTGATGAGGAGCAGCTGAGGGAGCTGAGGGTGTTCAGCCTGGAGAAAAGGAGGCTCGGGGGAAACCTTATTGTGCTGCACAACTCCCTGAAAGGAGGTTGTAGCCAGGTGGGGTTTGGGCTCTTCTCCCAGGTAACAAACAAGTTGTGCCATGGAAGGTTTAGATTGGATATTAGGAAAAATTTGTTTACTGAAAGGCTGGTCAAGCATTGGAACAGACTGTTCAGGGAAGTGACGGAACCATCATTCCCGCAAGTGTTAAATAAAATATGTGGATGTAGCACTTAGGACCAAGATATAGTGGTGGACATGTCAGTGTTGGATTAATGGTTGGACTGGATCCTAGAGGTCTTTTCCAATCTTCACGCTTCAGTGATTTTATGATTTAGCTCTGCTGCTAAGACAACAGTGTGTCAGGCAGCTGAAAAGGCAACCAGCTGTCTTTTAATATCTTAAACAAAAGCAGGGCCAAGACTCTGGACCAGACCAACAGACTGCAAACTGGGAAACGCATATGAGAAAGAAAGGGGCATCTCGCATCCCATCTGCTGGGGCTACCACCACCAAACCTACTCAAGCAAAATGCCCTTCCTCTTCTGCTCACAGAGTTCAGGGCATGTTATCAGCAGGAAAAGGACAGAGCCCATCTAAAATCATTGTGTTCAAAAGGGACACGGTTCTCCCACGGTGCAAGACTATGATCCAGGTTGTGCAGACAAGCCTACTCCCTATAGGCACATTTTTCATTTGTGATGAGACATGGAATAACTACACAAGCCAGCCCCTTACATCCTCCAGCCTCCTCCTCTGCTCTTTCTGCTGCTCGATGCGCTTCTGCCGCTCTGCCAGCAGCTGTTTCTTGTACTTCTCTTGGTCCTTCAGCTGCTGCTGCTGCCGATGAGGGTCGGAATGGTTTTTGTTCTCCTGCTGCAGCCTCAGAAATTCACGGCGGAGAGTTGACTCCCCCGGGAGATTAACTATGGAGCTGAAAACAAAGAGGATGTTTCTGTGTGACAAAACATAGCATTAAAGAGAGAATATGAGGTGCTTTGGGAATTGTTTGTTACCCTGTGTTAGCAAATCATGATCTATCTCCAGTAGTTGACACTGCAGCCACACTTGCTGTGCTACAAACCAGCCTGAAGCTGATTATTGGATCCTTCATTTGAAGAGTTTCCCCCCTACTGCAAGGAAACTAAAGCAGCAGCTTATTACAGACATTTTATACTCTTCACTTATGTTTGACAGCTACAAAACAGTTAAAGCTACCAAAGGGGACCCAGGGGATTAGGGCAAGTTAAGAAAGCCACAGTGAGAAGTCTACGACACCGGAATGTACGGCATAACGAACGGTGGGAACAGCATATATTACTATTAAACATATTCTCAAAGATTGAGCTTGACTAAGTGGGAGAATAATGCAGAAGAAAATGTTGATTTCCTTTTAATTGCATCAATAAGTTGCAGTGCTTGCTTACAAAATACTAGCATGAGATGGATGTGCTTTGTCTGTCTACGTTAAGAAGCAACCTTGGACTATCACTTCTTAGCTGACTATTAACTAGGAGGAACATTACAGCTTAGATGAAATNCAGAAATGTGAGGGAAAGGTATGGGGAATATGGCGGGAAATGTGAGGGAAAC
>VZRF01012423.1:0-30929 GCA_013396875.1 Vireo altiloquus
GTTTTACCTATATGTATTTACCCATATGTATTATATTGGCACTAAAAAGACATATCAGTATCAAATTTAGGAAATCTGAGTTAGCTGAATTTATATAGGTTCATAAAAGCAATAGGCTCACAATGGCTTAATTATAGCAGCAATTTAATGTGCAAAATCTTACTTCAGAAGGTGTTAGCCAAAATGGATTTTTGTGACCAAATCAGAGTTCTAAGTCTTGTCTTTACTTAGCTTTACTTTACTTTACTTTACTTTACTTTAATTTACTTTGCTTTACTTTACTTTACCTTGCTTAACTTATGGGTCTGCTTTACCACCATCTTCCTACAAAAAAAAAAAAAAAATTTCTTGTAGCTACCAGACTGAAGCAGAAGACATGAATGTAACCTGAAGAAAAGCTCAGTGGTGTCTAGAGAGAAAGGGAATTGGTACTAGGATGACCTTTAGAGGAACATCTGAGAGGTTGTATAATCTGATTGTCAGACTTTACTGCAAGATCAGAGGCTCACATTTATATGTGCAGGCAGTTGTCCTTGTAATGATCTGATGTATTCATCTATGAGATTACTACGAATTAATTGTAAAAATGAAAAAACAAAATCCAGCTTATACTGGCAATGGGCAAAAGGAAAATACAGGACTGGAAAAGTCTACATTGTTCTAAAATTCACTTTAAGGAGCAGACAGAAAATACTTCTGTAACTTTATGCATTGGTCCTGGTTAGTCTAGATTCCAAGGTTAAAAAGCCCCAACAATAACAAAAAATCTGTTCTGGAAAAAAAAAATTGTGCCTTTTAAGGGCAGAGGTGAATACCAAAGCTGTATAGAGAAATATTTTCTCTCCTAATTAACTGCGTTGAGATTAACATTTTTGGTTTTAACTCTCACAGAGCTATAATGTTCCTCTGCATAACAGCCAAGCAAATCATTGGAATGGCAAAGAGCAGCTATGTTAAATTCAAATGGAACTATAAACTGTAAAATGACTTAAACTGTGCCTGGCACCAAATGAGCACATTATGGATTATGTGTTTGGCCAAGTGCCATCCTCTCCACTTGGATAGATGAACAAACACAGGAAGAGTTTCAGTAGAGGATGTTTCTGAATGGTTTGAATGGTTTTAATGTTTGTAAATAAAGAACTTTGAAAGCTGCAATCCTACACAACTGATTGGGAAAAAGGTTGCACAAATGTGTCCCTTGTAGCTGGCTAGACACTACTGCCATAGCTGCTCTCAACAATTCCACTGCAGCTTTCTGAGTCAATAGCCACAAACCCAGTGTTATGTCTTTGTTACTCTTCTCAGCCAGGCTGCTCTCTGAATCAACACAGACCTCAGGAGAGTCCTAAGGGGTTCCCAGGGCAGTGTCTCACATACTGGCTGAGCAAGGTGGTGTTATTTTCCTGCCTTAGTGCAGCTACATTAAAGTGTTTGATGTTTTCTCTAATTGTGTGTTGAATTGCACAGAATAAACATCTATTTGGAGAAAACAGTGATACAGAGCTTCCAGCAGTTTCCTAGTCAAATCTCTGTTTTCTCTATAGAATTGATCAATAGTCCAATTTTAATCAGTTTAGTCACATTCAAACAACCTTTCACGAAAGAGAATACATCTGAATATTTCTTAGTGTCTCTTTGGTCTACCACTCCTCTTAAGAGTAGTTCTTTTCTTTCCCCCAATTTTTGTTTCAAGTCAGTGAAAGGATGTTGAGTATACACTTTTTACTTCTCTTAAGAGGACTCGCACTGTAGCCTTGCCTACCTGGTTGCAATAATCTTTTCTTTAACCACAAAAACAATTTGCCTTCAAAAAGCTGCTATGGGATTCTTCTCTCCTGTACAAGGAAGCAGGTCATAGTTTTCCTTTTTCCTCTTTGTCTCACATCTTCTGTATTAGAGGCGAAAAAACTTTGGCATTTCCATCATTCGTCCAAAAAACAACACTCACTGTTGTAAACTCAATTGGCTTCCAAGTTTCTGAATGACCACTGGTTTATATCAAAACTAAAATTTTCTCCTATTGAAGCATCAGATAGCCTCAATGTGTTCAATTGTCTAAAAATAATAAAAAGCATGAGAAACAAAGACCATCTTGATAAGCTTCTTGCTTAGAGATCAAAGAAAAAAAATGCACAATAAAATGACTGAAAATCACTACTCACAACCTACAGGCTTTAACAGGCAGACAAGAAAAGAGCACAAAACTTAGCAGTTTACTGGTTTTCAACATATGACCTACAGGTGTGTTGGGAAGAAATGGACATTATTAAATAGGAAAGGGACGTAAGTTACTTTCTGTTTCTTTCCTTCGTCTTAGTTCCTGCAATAACTTTTTCTCCAGAGGAAGAAATACAAATCATACTGTTCCAGATAAGCAACGCAGTTGGAGAGCCAACAAAAGCTACACTTACTCAATTGTTCATAACTTCATGAAACTTTCAGGCTTCAGGCTACAGTTTTATAGCCTTAGCTTAAACCTTATGGATTTTATATCAAAAGCCAAACATAGTGAACAAAAGTCTTCTCCCACTTCCACTATTTAGACATTAAGAGGAACCCCAGAACATTGTGAACACATTCATGACTAGAAGGAGAGTTATGCTAATGGGTCACAGAAGTGATCTGCATCACACCTGTGCCCCACCAAGTCAGGACCTCACTGTGTATGTACATATCACACCTCAGACACAGCCACACAGCCACAGACAGCAGCTGCACACAACAGGACAGGTATGTCTGTGATTCCTTCTTTGATTCCTAATGATCATTTTCTCTCTGAAAGAAATCTGTTGTCATTTTTAAAATTAAAAGGTATATTTGCCACTGACGAGGTAAAATTAATGCAAACCAATGCCCTGTGATATTTTTGGCTCAGAAAAAACTCAGATTTTTCTTCTGCTTTTGCTTCTACATGTCTTCTCAGAATTTTTCATAGTGTATACTCACTATTTGTCATCATTGAAATGAAGTGGCCAGGGCAGGTGTATTGCAGTGGCCCAGCCAGGGGGATTGGAACTATATGATAATTAAGGTCCCTTCCAACCCAAGCCATACTGTTATTCTAGATTCTGTGATTTTAAAATTTTCTATACAAGGTCATTACTTCAAAGCAGTACAATGACTCTTTTCTACCTACTAGAAATATAATAATTTCATAAAAACACTTCTTCCTCCACTTACATGAGGATTTATAGGGTGTATACTTATATTGAACTATGAATTCTTTAATCTAGGAGCTATAACAACCTGTAATCTGTTGGCACACCTTGTAGCCTGTTAAGATATTTATTAATATATCCAAGGACGGTGGTAAGAAGTAAGTCATACATTTCATTAATATGTAATTATTTGTGATAATTTGAATACCAGTAGGTTTACCAAGATGAATAAGCAGAGGAAATCTAGTCCAAGCCAAGAAATTAGGAGTACAGAATGCAAGACCAATTAATGTTTTCCAGTCAAATGAACTAAGTGGAATGACACAGGGCTTTCCTTGAAATTATGACTTAATAGCTCTATGTATCACTTTCCAAGGGCCAGATCCCAGAAGAAAGTCTTTATCATAACATTTCTACAAGGATGGGAAGTGTAATCTTCATCTATTCACCTAAATACCAGTAGAACTTGAGTAGATTTTTCATTTGTTAGGCTGAGCTCCTGCTTCCCCTCTGTAGAAATTAGCCCTGCAGGCTCTGAGTCACCAGAATGCTGTGATCTACAGCCAGAAATGGGACTGTGATTCCTTTCTAATGATAGAGCTTAAGAATGTGGAATACCTAGTGACAGCTGCTATGTGAAAATAATCAGCCTTAAATCAGTGGGAATGATCTCACAGCAGGCTTCTATTGTTCGATAGCAAATGTTTAGAATAACAATTTTATTGCTGCAGAAAGGAAAAAGAATTAAGCAATAAATAATTTGTCAGAAACCTCACAGCAACTTTGATTAGGGTTACAATATTACAAACGTACTCTGAGGACAGAGAATAATATTTGGGATTTTTTCATCCGAGACTGGAACATGTTGCTGTTCCTGTTGATTTCATTTTTCTTTCTTTCTTTGTACATACTTAATCATAGGAAATGAATTATTTATGAAAATACAGGCTTGAAATGCTGACCTGAAACTTCAATGTAGCATTAAAACTCAACGATTTTACCATCCACTACAAACAAGATCTTGTGGTTTCACTGAAAGTCACAGAGTTCTGCTTCTGAGAGTCGTTCCTGCCTCTGCATCAAACCTTAGTCAGTGCAGTGGGTTCGACAGAGGCCATACCGATAAGCTCAACAAAACAACTGATGGCACAGGTCTGGACATTTTCAACACATGCATTTGCAATAGGATGAGAGTACAGTCATCCTAAACTAAGATCATCATCATAGTAATAATAATGCATTTTAAGTCCCTGAAAAAAACACAGAGAAGAAGTTAGACTCAATGGCACTGCTCTCTGAACTTGTGATACATGTTTGGAAGAATAACCCTTTAATAAATAAGGAGGAAGAATTCCAACCTTATCTAAAAATTAGAAGGAAATTAGTATCTTGCATGTGATGTATTTTTATCGTTCACTTGCCCAGGTAGTTAATATGGAAAGGGTGAGTGTGAAAGCATAAATTTACTGTATTCCTTACTACTATTTCAGACTGTGATTGGTTTAACAGTGGCAGATAATGAACCAGATAATAAGAAAGATTTTTCCCACCTGCTTTCAGTTCTCTTTTAATAGCCCTTTAGAAATGTTAGTTTAGACACAAATCCCTGATTTCTATGGTTCCAGGACACACAGAGGCCTCCTTTCCATGCACTGAAGAGACCTGCCAATCGTAAACACTAAAATATATTTTGAGAAAGCAAGTCACTGATTTAAATGTCCTGTTTGGGAAACCCCACTGAACACTTTGATAGAACAGAATCTAGACGTGGTTCAATGGATTTTTGGAACATATCCCATATTCATATGACACACACATATATATTTAAATAAATCTGGTATAGATATAAATATATATATTAAATTTATTAAAAATATAAACGGAAAGTATCTCTAATTGATTTTTTTTTTTAAGAAGGAAAGTAAATCCTTCAAAATTGAGCTTTTCTTTTTTACAGTAAACACTATTTTGGAGTTTGTCTCATTAGCTTTGTCTTATGTCAGCAAGAAACCCATGCTCTGAAAATTGCATGGGAGGCTTTTGTCTTGATTGATTCTGGGCAAGAAGAAATGCAGTCAGGTTCAAACCCAGGGACTTATTTTGAAGTTAGGTGATGTTTAGTGAATCACTTTGTTGCAGGCATGAAATTTGATAAAAATAGAGTTGAAAAAGAAAGTTGTTGCCTTCATAACCTTTTCAACATCTATTTTATGCAAACTCTCCAAACCTAGCTTTATTTCAGGTGAGTAAAACTGTATCTATGATACCCTTCTAAATGTTTCACAGACTTCTTTTTTTATTTAACTCCGCTAATTTTTTATCTATTGCGATTGCTCAAGTGGAGGGGATTTGGATGCCAGGAAAGACATGTCCCAGAGCATTTGGTTACAAAACACATTAGTACATCATTCTGTTCCTTATTTCACATGATGAGCTGCCTGAAGGAGGATAAATGGCTCATAAAGTTCTCAATGGCCTAAAAGCAGGACCATCTGTTGAAGCCATCAGTGACTTTGTGTCTGAGCTTAGCAGCTGGGAAGCCCTCAATTCATCAGCTCTTCTTTAATCAGCTAGGTATCTCTGAAGTCAGTGGGAATTATTGTAATAGATTCTGGAAGAACTGAGACAGTGGCAGCTTTCCCTCTTTTGAGATGACATCCATATTTCAACTCATTTCAATACACAGATTTTTGGCTGTTCAGGTGCCTGGTCCTCTCATGATGCAACTGCTCCACATCTGTTCATATTGCTCAGAGAGATTGGTCAGAATGATAGAAAGTGATAAAGATCTACTGGACCCTTACATCTTATACTGCTGGTAAATTTGAATACTCAGATTCAGATAAGTGCTCCTAATGAACACTTGGTTGTGAATGCCATCACCCTTGGGAAGAGAAAGCATTAAATGCCAGAGCAAAGGGAAGAAGAACATGGTTTTCATGGCCTCTGAAAGCTCAGAAAGTTCTGTTATCCTTTCCTATTTAATCCATGTGTTTATGTACAGGTAGATTAATACTTTGGATTTTTGAATTACAGACCTGAAGTAATATTTAAAGTCATTACTTGAGGAAAGGAAATCAAGCACACAAGAATGGATTCTGAGGGTTGGTTGTTCAACTATTTCTAGGGGAAAAATGGGGATAGGAGTGTGTCTTAAATCCATCTTCTCTGAGAGGAGTATTTCTTTCAACTGTGATGTTATATATTCTCAAAGGAATTCTCCTCAATCTGTAGCAAAATTACCTCTGAAACTTATTCCAGAAAAATGGGGAAAATGAGGGGAGGCTGGTCATTCTTGTAAAAGATCTCAGCTGGTCTTTTCCCTGGCTTCAGAGATTAAATCACTAAAGTTATTTTAAAATAATAACAAAAAAATAAAATACAAGCCTTCTTCTGACAAGATTTAAATATGGAAGTCATATTTCCTAAACCTCAGTGTTGTAAAGAATTATAAATGACAACAATTTTGGAATAATTTTCTGTTCATGTTTTTAATCTCTTCATTTTTGCCAAAATAAATGCTAAATCCATTAAGAGTCTGTATGTACTTCAACTCTACATTACCTGTGTCTCATTTACCAGGAACACTGCACAAATCCCCACTAAAGTATTGGCACTGAAGTTTCAAAAGTGTCATTAAGAGGGAAAATTCTAATACCCTTACACACTAATAATGTAATTGTGTTCACCTGAGTGAAAGGTCTTTATAGAAATATTGGACCACAAAATGCTACAGAAACTTACAACTAATTTCCTTTTCATAACATGTAAATTCAAAACCTATTAATGGGAAATATCAAATCTTTCCATCAAAACTGAGAAAGATGAAATCTTGCACAAGTTCTTTATCGTTTTGAAAAAAACCCAGCAGAACTAGATCATAAATTTATTTACGTATCCAGAATAACAGCTACTATTATTTAATACATTCTCATTGCAATGTTTGTTAGATTACAGCAGAGAGGAAATATCTATTATATATGAAATAATTCAAATGGAGTTAAGTGGGGGTTTTTTTCATTTCTCTGCTTATTTTGCATCATTTCAACTCAGGAAGGGTCAACAATTATGAGAAATTAATATATTTGTCTTTTATTTTAACATGTGAATCAACATTTTTAGCCCATCCATCTTAGGAAATGGAATATAATGCAAAAATATTATAAAAAAATAACAACCTCCTGCTACTTTTTCTTCCTGAAGTTTCACAACTTGAGGATAAAAGTGTTCATGTGGACTACAAAAGCATTCTTTTTTGTATTATTAATTCAGGACATATTTTTAACCTCTCAGCATGCAAAGAAGAACTTGAAAGGTATTGTAAGTGCACACTCTCATGATTTACACCCAGTGGGGGGAAAAATAAGTAGAATTGAAATGATCTAATGATTTTAAGTAGCCTGTAATTGAAGCTTCCACATCTTTTATTTGCTAATAGTGGATAAATATCTCAAAGGCCAGAACAAAGTGGTGAATGTCCTCTGGACAATAAGGAAGATTTGATTTTTTGAGTGTCCTGTTGCGATTTCCATTATCCGAGTGAGATTTGTCTAATTCTCTCTGATGGTGTACATATAACCTTTTTCAACCTCTGCATGAAACCAGCTAAATGAAGATTACATCTGTTGCTGAGTAAAATTGTCTTATATGTTCAGCAGCAGCATAAAATATATTAGTAAGTGCTGCGTGCTTCAAACCCATCTTGTGGGATGCATTGGTTTGAAATAGCCATCATCCACAGAGGGAGACTAAAAAGTCACAAAATGTTTTAGTATGTACAGGCAGTCAACAGATCTCACTGCCCAACTGATAGGAATATCCTATTATCAAGAGAGGATCTGAAAAATTAGCTTTACAGAAAGTTTTTTCTCCACTTTTCCCATTCTACTGAGAAACTTAGGAGTTATTGGTTATTCCTGTCAACCGCTGGGTTTTTTGTGATTGTTTGGTGGAAAGAAGCCTCGAGGCAAAATCCCCAAAAGAATTCCCCTTGCAGTCAGCCATATCACACTGAAGGGTTAACTTTGTGCTGTAGGTGTCAGGGTGAACCACTGATGATTTCAGCTTTCTTTCTCTCCTTGCTCAAAAAGAGCAACCTCCTGTTGAGGGACGGACACACTGCGGTTTGTGAACAAGGAAAAGTGTCAAGGCTGTGAAAAAGGGATTGGGAGAGTCACAGTTCACAGGGATGCAGAAGTCTACCTGGAGTATGGGAGCACTCCCTATCAAAGAAGCCACTATCATATATAAAAATCACAATTTTTATGTATTTTCAGGGTGTCAGTCACTGGATTTTGAGATGCCTGTGCAGTTGCACATGGCAGAAATGCCTCAGAGGTGAGTCAAACAAATGCAACAAATACAGCAACAGTTGAGCAGCTGTTTTGAAGTGAGTTGTTTTTCTGACATGCATTAATATCTCTCCCACCCATTGTTGCAGGACTTTTGTGTTACAACTTCAGCGAAAGAGTGGTGAGAATTAGTCAAAAGAATCCAGTTTAGTATGCCCCTTTCTCTTACAGGTTCCTTGACATCAATATTCCTCTGCCTTCTAAACTCAGAGCTCTCCACACTGGCAGAGCTCAAAAATGCCCTTCTTTCTTTCCCTGTTCAGTTTTCCCTCCTGCCCAGGACTTATTTTTCTCTTCTGACAGCAGAATCCAATCTTTCTCCTCTGAACTTTCACCTCTTACAATGAGTCCCAGGAATTGTTCTGTACAGTCTGCCAGTCAACTGGAGAGTGAAAGAGTCAGGCTTTCCTGTTAGTCAGTGTTGTGTGGTCCTGTTCCCTGCTGCACGGCTGGCTCCTGTCAGCCCTGACCCCTGGCTGCTGATTTTTTAACCTGGATCTGGGAGCTGGGGTGCCGTTGAGAGCTGACAGGGAAGATACGATCTTTGGTGGCACTTAAATGGCATTTTTGGACTGGATTTTTTTAAATCATCCTGCATATAAATGACATCGACTTATCAGAGTATAATTCTCAGTGAATTGCTTAGTAGACCACCTAACATGTCAAGGACCAGCAGAATACAACTTCGTGAAACACAGTTGTGGTTTTGTCTTGTGTTTCAAAAAAGAGTTACTTTTGAAGGTCTTGCAGTTGACCACCAAACTGTTCTGCACCCGACAAAGTTTATGAAATTTGAAGCAGTCAATGTGCCTGAGGCAAAGACTGGCAGGGCCACTCTAGCTTTGGCAAACAAACTCTTCCCAGAAACTGACTTTTTTGTTATTGGGTCCGTGTATAAACACTGTATGGGTGTTTTGGGGATTTTTTTTGAAAAGCAAAAGCATCCTGCGGAGGTTTTTGAACTCACATCTCTGTCTCTAGGAAAATTGTTTGACAGGAAGCAAGAGTTAACTAAGTATCAGAGCATTTGGAAGTTTCAGGGCATTTAGAAGTGTCTGGATGTGATCTGGGACTTGAAGCTTTTTTGTCTTTTAGGAAAAGAGAGAAATAAAGAGGAAGGAAAAGACACTCCTAGAGGCACAGTTTGGAGGATAAGCTAGAAGCTGTACAGATTCTATAGCACAGAAAATTGTTCAAGGATCAGTTAGGTGTGGCTATGCATCTTTTCCCCTCAAGATGCTCCAGAGCTCCAAGTTGGCTGAGGTGAATTAACTGTATTTGTTTCAAATGATTTGGGTCCATTCCAGATGATTAAGCTCTGTAGCTGCTTGAAATGAGTGATATTCTATGTTGTTATACTTTGAAGAGTCAACTCCTGACAAAAAAGAAGAGAAAAAAATCAATATTATTGCATGGTTTGGAAAAGACATTGTTTTTTCTTTATTGCAGAAGAGGGTGTCAGTGTAACTTCATAAAGTGAGATGATATCTTGACTTACTAAGCTAGGTGCTTGCTTGCTTGTTTATGACAGCTTTTTCTCCCTTTTCCTAGCAACCAAGGAACACAATGTTATCAGGCTAAGTGAAGTAGGCTCTACTCAACAGGAATTAATCTCCCTTTGCAATACAGGAACAGGTTTTCTGAAATCCTTGTGCCTCTTAGGTCCTCTTACACCCACAAGGACACCTACAAGCCTTGGGGCATGGATTAGGCTGTTTAAAGCATCCCACTTTACAATGAAACCCTCAGGGATGACCAGAAGAAAGCTGGTGCAAAATGGGAACACATTCTTGTCTCTGTTCAGAATTCCATGCATTTTTTTCCCAAAGCAATACAGCTTTCTTTCTCCCTGATATTTCAATTTTTTTCCTCCCCTCCACATTTCAGCATAATTTTTAAGTTTAGACAGTTAAGGGAATAATTTTATTTTTTTGCATTATACTCCATGAAGGCTGTGACAACAAATCTGTTTCTGCATTCTCTTTCACAATACCTGTTTAAAATAACTTTGAAAACCTTAGTACCAAGAGTGGTGTTCTCAGGTGGTGCGCTAGGATACTAGGATACTAAAACAGCTTTCCTAGTTTTATTCTGAAATTAAGGATTTCTCTTCCCTAGATAAATTAAATATTACCTATTATAATGAAGATATGAATTTACAGATAGATATTGTGTTTGCTCTGTGTTAATATCAAAGGGTATATTTGCTTTTGCATCTTCACATGGAGATTTGACACCAGGAAATATTTGTGGTTTTGTGTAAGTTTTAAAAGTGTTATTCTTAGCAAAATATTATTAATCATTCTGTGGCATACAGCAGAGATTTCTCGTGGCTTTTGGGCTGAAGTAAGTTGTCACCATATTTTATACCATATCCCTATAAAGAAACACTATTCAAGCAATCAGCTATTTTCCCTGCGTTTCCCATTCTGGATTTTTGATGAGTCTTAGTAACAAGATTTTTGAGCAGGACTTTATCAGTGCTCATTGGATTGTGGAGCTCAGTTGAACTTCTGGAAAACAGACTTTCAATAGAGGATCAACCATTGCTTAGCAGGTAGACGAATTCTGATTTCTTTCTGTCTGTGTTGTTGCAAGAAATATCATGCCTTAATCATCAGGTAGGTTCTAACTTCAGCTATGCATGATCAGAGGGCTAAAAATATCACTCTTTCTTTGGACCTTCTGTTGAGTGGAGAAAACAAGCAAAGATACCAAATGTTCCCAGCTTTCAGTTGCATTTAAAGTTCCTTAAAGTCTGAAGACAGAAAAATAGTTCACACTGAGATCATCCACAAGGTAAAGAGAACTTCTGCTGTTCTGCAAAACATTCTGCAAAATAAGGAAGAAAACAAACCTTACTTTGTACCCCTCACAAAATTTTCTTCCCTATTGCCACTGATACAGAGAGTGTTTTAACCTACCTTGATCAATTCTGAGCAATCTGAGAGTCATACAAAGAACTGTAGTTCACTTAAAAGAGTGTCAAGGAGGAAAATATACAGCTGGGATTTTTCCAAATAGAAAGGAAGGAAATGTGTTTCCGATACCAGAAAGAACTTACAAGCCTTATTTTACAGGTGATATAATATTTGGGACATGTCATATTTTTTTTTGTTGAACATGCTTCTCCATGTGAGAAGTACTGGTGTGACTAATACCAAAAGATGTGCAACATCATAACATGATGTGCCAGGAAAAAAAAAGGCCAAAATATATCCCCCAAAATCTTTAACACATCCCTTGCTTTGCAACTCTTTAGAGTACAACTTGTCGTTTCAGGAATTTTTATGCTTTGGATCAGGTATTATGGGTAAATGCCAAGGAATTATTTGTGTATTATCAGAGGTTTATTAACTCCTCCTCTCACTAACACATGACACAATTTTCTGTTTGAACATCTGGCTTTTAATGCAGTGGTGACACTGACAGGGTTCATCTTTGTGTTTTTGCCAATGAGAAAAACCTTCCTGGATTAAATATGTAAACTTAGACATGTAAAGTAAAGAATTGAGAGTGTCAAGACTGAAGAAACTGAGCTTTTTTGGTATCTTACCAATAAGATTAGACTATAAAAAATGCTTCCTTGGATACAATATTTAAAGAGAATACAGAACAAGCCAATTTAAAAGGGTTTAAATTCCTTGAGTTTCTGTGCTGATAGGTCACTACTACAACTTAAATTATACAACAGCAAAAGACATGATAACGAAATAGGTAAAATGTAATGATAATCAAAACTTCCCCACCTGAACAGAACCACAGAAAAGAGAAAGATATTATGATCAAAGGAAAATCTCTTCTTCTGATTCTTGGAGCAATTTCTTTGTGTTTGCCAACAGAAAAGGACCAGATCGGTGTTAGGCAAGGAGTTAATTGTGGCATTATATGAATGGGAACTAATCTTATAAATGTCTCTTGCAGTTTTATAAACTCCTAAACAAAAGAGTGCGCCGAAAAGGACTTGTAGACATTTTAAACTACAGGCCAAAAAATTTCAGATTGCATCTTGAATGGGTTTGTGTGAGACAGAAAAAAAGTCTCAATAGACATCAGGAAAAAAGTTTAGGAATTATGTGATGACATCCATCTGTCAGTCTGAGGAAGGACAGAGAACTGGTGAAGACTCTGGATACAGGTATAAGATAAATTTTTCTCTTTTTTTTTTCCAGAAATACAGACTTTAACTGAAAGATAAGTTCTAGTCTGTTTATATGCCAAGCAGTAGGAAAAGCTTCAACTAGTATAAAGCCTGCCACAGAGGCTGAGGTTGCAGTGTAAGAGCTGGAAATCAGCTTGCTTAAATTTAGTGATATAATAGTGATTATCTTGCTGACACTGTGATCAGTGAGGACAGGTGGGTGTCTGATCTATCTGATTCATTCAGTGAATTCATTGATGTGAGAGCAACGAGAATCCAGCACTTGTCCATTGACCAGAAAGCACATTTTCTGGTCAAGAATGATTCAAGATTGATTGATTCAAGAATGATTCAGTCAGGGAACTAGAGCTTGGTTGGTTTCATCTCTGATCCTGAGAACAGATTTCCAGGCACAGGGAGGACAGGAAGGTGACTGAGAAGAGCTACCAAGGATGTACAAAGGTTAAATTGGGCTAGACAGATGTCATAGAAATTATTAGATCTGTGGGCAGCAGGAAGACAGAGAGAGTGGCTCACCTTGGCACCAGCAAGGCTCCTGGCAGTTTGGAATAGTATCTTTCTACTTGGAATGCCAAGATATGGGCAGGTGGGTTGGGAACTGGCAGGATTGTCGAGCCCAGAAGGGTGAGTGTCACTAACTGAGTCTGGCTCTTGGGTGTGAGTAACATTCCTCAGGGTGTGAGGATCAGGAGGATGCCCAAAGGGAATTCAGCTGACTGAAGGAGGGGGCTGATAGCAAACTTAGAAATTTCCACACTGAAAGTCCTGTGCTGTTTGCAGAAATATGACACAGCAGCCACACGTCACCTTATGCCTTAATGCAAATTTTGACATGATGCTCTTGTTAAGAGAGGTGAGGAGGAGGGAAGAAGAAACAGCTAATCTTTGTGTAATATAAAAAAACAAATACTTAAAAAAAACCAAAGCAGACAATCAACATCTGAGATTATTTTTTAGAGAAAAAGGCTTATTTCTCTTCTATTTACTGATATTTATAAGGCTAAAGAGTATTGGCAGGCAGCTCTGAAATCCTTGACTCTCAGCTAGTTCTAAACAAAAATACAATGCGTTTCTGAATAATTGCTTGTCATCCACAAGCATATAGATGACTATATGATTCCTGGAAAAGTTTACTGGGCTAGAGGTTTTGGCAAATTTCAGGTTATTTGCTGCTCCAGTGGTTGATGTCAGGAGCATTTTAATACTACAGTGAGAATTTTGTCATTCTTGGTAGAATTGTTATCCGTGTGAGCAAAGAATAGTCCATTCATGAGCTTTGGCAGTAAAGTCTAGAAAAGGATTGTTTCTAGGATTTAAATTACTGGAAAGAACCCTTGGCTGTTAGAACTTAAATTGTGCTATCAGTGTGAAGCATATTTTACCCCAGATTATAAATAAAACAGGACGACATTCTAACCCATTGTAAGAAAGCATTACAAGACTTCATGGATGCGAAACACTGGTCTGTTAAATCTGCTCTTGTATTAACAGTTACAGTAAGAATCTTGCCTGTATCACTGAGGTGGTAAAGTTACATAAATATTTTAACAGGTATTTCTGTTATGGTGCTTGGAGAAATTGCTCATTGAAATGCTTAAGGTGAACTTGTGGGGAGTCCATCAAACTGAATGTAATATATAGTGGTTTGAATCACAAGAATAAGAAACAATAAAAGTTGGGTAGAGATTTTCTAAGAGGTGAAAATGCAAACTTAAACAGTTTTTCACTGTGGCTTTCTGTAGAGTTACTCTACAAAGGAATGTTTATTGGAATTTTATACATAGAGATATAATGTGCAAGGATTTATAAGGCTTTAAGGGCCTCACAGGAGCTGTTGGAGCTCATGACACCACATAGCTAAATTCTGACAATTCAACAGCTTTAGGTGACTTAAATGAGTCTAGTTACACTATCGTGTCAATATATAAACTGGATACTGAGATTTATGACCTCATGTAGCAAACATGAAATTATTATGGCCTTGATTAAAGTCAAATAAACGTTTGAAAAAGGACATAATTTTTGTTTTGTGGGTATGATGCCTAATCATGTTGGAGAAGAGCAGCAGTGATATTAAGATACCGTGCAGGAAGTCTGTGACAGAAACACAGATTCTGTGTCAGATCAGTACTTCAAACATCCTTCAGCTGGTGCCACAAATGTTGTTCAGTTGTGCTGATAGCAAAGATTCTAAGGTCTTTTAACCTTAGCTGCACATTTCTGGTTAGAGGTGCTCACAGACACTGTTAAAGTTCAAAACACTTTATTTTTAAGGTAACTTGTTTTTGTTTCACACTTAAATTATACATAATTATTATCATAGTTGTCCTTCAAGTGAAAATATAAAAGGGAAGATGTAAGTTGTAGAAAATGCAAAATCACCAGGCATATCAGAAACTTATACGGAGAAAATGAGCTTTCCCAAAAATGTCTAACATAGCTTAAATCAAAAAAAAAAAAAATTGTGGAATAACAGTGACACAAGACAGCTAATCAACTTCCACGTTAGCACTGAAGTCCACTTAACTTTGAAAGTGAAGAAAAAATAAGAAAAATAGGAAAAATAGGAAAAATAGAAGAAAAAGGAAAAATAGAAAGATCATTCAATATGTCGACTAACAAATTGAGAAGGTAGAAAAAAAATTGATTTCTGCAATATTTTAATAAATTCCACCTCCACATTCCTTTTATTCTTTTTTTTTTTTTTAATTGAATTTATTTGTCACCTTACAACTGTTCAATTTTTGAATTACTTTCTTTAGATATTTAAGTCTATTTGGATGGGAGAAACAAAAACTATGGGAATTGAAGGAAAGTTAATCCTCAATTAGCACCATGGTTTTTTGAAACCAGGCCTTAAATTGCAATAGATGTCATTGTTTGCTAAGATGTTGTTCTTTTCTGAGATATGATAATTTCCACATTATTGCATTGCTTGGACAAAAATATTTTTAAAAAAACTCAGACAGATCATCATTGCATTAAGTAGATAAATGAAACTTGCTTAATATATAGAGAGCATTCTCAGAATTAAGTGTACAGTAGGGAAGAAACAATGGAAAAAAAAAGCTGGATGTCAATAGGCAGCAATAGCTGCTGCAATAAAACATGGGTTCAATTTTGTCTTGCACCTTGGCAAAGCTAGTTCTGCAGTGTTTTCACACTTTTATGAGAAAACTCTTTAGAATAGTTGTGTTCATGTGTAGAATTTAAAAGGGTCAGTAAAAGTGCTGAGATACTTAGATAGAAATGAACACAAGAATAAAATTTTGCTAATTTAAATTTAAATGTTACAAAGTTTATGTCATCTCAGGAAACATCCCAGGGCCCATGCTTAGCTGCCCATGGAAAATGGATGAAAACTCTGGAGAAATTCAAATTCAAATTCAAATTCAACTCCAAGCCAGCAGTATTGAATGAACTTAAGATAAAACTGACAGAGAACAGTTTGAAAGTTTCAGTTGTACACTTGGATCTAAAAGTAAGGTATGAACTTTTTTGTGGTTTTTAACTGGTGTTCACAATTTGATTGATATGATACATGGAAGATACAAGTTAAATAGTCCAACAGAAGACTTTTTTTTAAAAAAAAAATCTATATGAGAACTATTTTTAAAAATTTACCTGCCATTGCTTCTTATCAAAATACAGTAAGGCCCCTATTTATTAACTTAATCTATTTAAAATAAATGAAAGAACATTCAGCCAATATCATATTTAGTGATTTTTTTTTAAACAACAAAATGCAATAGAATAAAATTAAAAGGTAGTTATTGGAGCTTAGCAAAGGCAGAATGAGTTTACCACCACAGGAAAGAAGAGGTGAATCTGTGTTTTAAGAGGAAAACCTGACAAGTAGAGGGAGTAGTATTCTCAGTGTAAAGAAAGGTAGATATTCCATGATTTGCCATGAACCACTGAACTGCAGATTAATCTATGTCCATCTCTTAGGAAGACTGATGGTGCTCTGCTGCTTGTTAATACCAAGTCCTTTTTCATCCAGAGAGTTGTCTTTGTGATGGCTCTACAATTTTCCAAGGTTACTGTGTTTATGATAGGTAATAATTTGCCAATCCTGCTTCTGTTGCTTGAAGTGACAGCCTTTCTACTCTAAATTAAAAATTAGTGGCCGTCAGTATTTACTGGGGATACTTTCCACTCAAGGAAAGAGCCTGGGAGCAGGAGATTCTTCCAAAGGTAACTCAAATTTGATAATTTGGTATCATCAGACTCCCATACAGCTGGCAAATAGGAATGTGAAAAATATGCTCATCAGAGAAACAATTTCCAAATGATTGCAAAATTTAAACAGAAAACTGAAAACAAAAAACGCCTCACAAAAATCAAACCTTGATTCTTCTCACTTCTATATTCAGCCTGTTGAAACAATATGGTCTTTATTTTTGTCATTAGCCACCTACAGAACGTATTGTAGCTAAATCTGGTTTTGACAACTATTTGATCGTGAGTCAACTGAAGCCAGTAAGAAATTATTCATTATTGTCATCTATTTTCCAAGGTAGAATGATTATGTAGGAGCCTGGAAAGGATGGAGGGGTTATTGTGTGTCTCAAGCACCAATAGCCAGATGGTTGCTGAACAAACTATGGATGGTTGGCAACAACATGCTGTGAGAAAGGACAGAGTGTGGCTGGAGAAGGAGCCATACAGAAGTAGGACAACATGTCTTTGGGACAAACATCCTTGTTCTGGCCCCTGGAGAGAAGCACAACACAGTGCAGTGCCAGTGCAGGAATGAGATCGAGAGGCAGGCATGGACTGTAGGGATCAAGGCCACCAAAGACCCTCAAACCCCACTGACCCTTTTCCAGAAAGGTCTAGAGAAATGGACTGTGCAGGATAACTGATTTACGTAGAAACCAAGAAAATTATCTGCAGGGCAAGGAAAATGTTTCTGTGAGAAGCACCCCCTCCAAGTCCTGGTGTGTGTGCCCCAGGACCATGGGCATTTCATCACAGCAGGATTGATGCTGGACACAGGAGTGGCAACCTCTGCCTTTCTTTCTCTCTCTCTCTCCCCCCCTCTTTAACTCTTCGCCTTCCCTCTCCCCTTTCACCCCATCACTTTATCCAAACCCACTGCTGTGCACTTATACTGGGGATCAGCAACTGTCACCCCAATTTCTATGCCAAGTGTGGAATTTAACAATAAAACCTTTCTAAGGTTTTTATGGAACCTCTGACTTTTGTCATTCCTTTCATCCATGAGTGTCTAAGAGTCTTGTCTGCTTCCTTCCCCTTAAGGGTGAGGTCTCACAGATGATAAAGTCATCTGAACAAAATATCTTGATAGGGATGTTGATCAAAGTTTACAGTTGTCCTTTTCTGTTTCTGGTGGTCAACCTTACTTAATCCATGGGAGATCAAAGGCTTTGCTGATTAGAAGGTAGCAATTTTCACAAGTTGTCAAAGTGCAGCTTTCTGATCTATGACTACTAAATTAGACTTGTTCTCACCAGGAATTTTTTTTTTATCTATCTATCTATCTATCTATCTATCTATCTATCTATCTATCTATCTTTCTATCTTTCTATCATCTGTCCACATATCTATCCATTTGTTTTCAGCAATGCTGTGCCAGAACCCTTCACGCAGTTCTCCACCTCTCATGTAAAATACTATAAATAATTTCAGCATGCAAGTTATTTATTTTTATTTTTAACCTGGGGATGATAACTGTATTTTGGGCACAAGTACTGCCAGTGGTTTTCATTTGTCTCATTACACGTGGATTTTGAATCTAGGACAAAATTATTTTATGGCTAGTGCTCTTATTTGCAAAATTTATATCCAGAAATTTCATAGTCTATCCAGTTTTACATAGTATATTATTAAAAAAAACCACTTCCAAGCAGTAACTTCATACAGGACATTAAGAAATTGTGTTCTGTAAATGTTCAACTTGTCAAAAGGATGCCTTTTTAGATAAGACTTTCTGAATGCAAATACTATCTGATTTGTGAACCAGAATTTTTCTTTTAGGAGGGGAGAGAAGTTTGATCATCAAAGTTAAATGACTATAACATTATTTTCTAATTGTGAAAAATTGCACAAAATTGCTAGACACTTCCACCAATGTTATTAAAGTTAATAGTTGAATTTTTCATTAGTGATCCATGAAAGTAAAACAGGACTCTATTCTCCCTCCATTTGAACCAGTAGTATCATTCAGGTTTTGATACTCAGCTTACATTGAACTCAAGCTTTATATCCTCTTTTTATTTTTTTTTTCAAATCTCATTTAAATTTTAAAAAGCAAAAAAAGTCTGCAATTAACATGTACTTGTTAGATTTTAATGATTTTTAGTGGCCTGAGGGAATAGAAATGAATATAAGGTAAGTGATAGAAGGCTAAAATCACTGTTTGGGCAATTATTCTTTCCATAGTCTTCCTTTTTAAATTTTTGTATACTTTTTAAAGACTGAAAGCACTTCATGACCTGTGATTTATCCCCTCTGTTTCACTTGGGATATCTTTATACATAAGTTGTGTTTGCCAATGTTATCAGAGATGCACTTCAGCATTTTGTAAAGATTTTGCTTCCATATCCATCAGACAGCAAAAGCAATCCATACTTCAGTTTTGTCAAATATGTACTTTAAAGCACAGCTAACTGATAATCTCCCTAACAGAAAGCTAAATAAACAAAAACTTAAATTCTTATCATCAGATGCACTGAAAATGGGATGAAGTCATCTAAGGTTATGATAAAGATGTTAACTAAGGCTGAATGAATGATTTTGGGATGCATTTAGCTTCTGGTAGGCTAAAAATGTTCATGATGCTGTCATTTATCACAGGAAAAATATTAGCTTTGGACAATCTGAAGGTATTTACAGTTCTAAACAGAATTTAGCTGCTCTTACATGAGTACTATTTTAAAAATTGTACCATTCCTGTGACTGGTAGATTTGGCCACCAAAATAAAAAAAATCCTTTCTTCATACAAACCTGTGTTTTTGACACTACTGAGAGGTAGATGTTGTAAGCTAATGAAGCACTGGAACTGTGGGTAGTATTTTCCAAATTTATTTTTCTGTTAATAGTATATTTTTATTTAAAATAAATTTGTCTCTCAATGAACACAGCCTTCCCTCAGTGCCACAGGTTTCTGTGTTGAAATGTTTGGGATGAGTGGGATGTTTTCTTTTCAGCATCCAGTGCTGCTAGACTTCAATTGCTTCTGTATTTATTAATGTATGGGATTATCCTCCTGGTGTTTTACATCATTATTAACACCTCTGTGAAGAATACACCTGGGTAATAGGGATCCTTCAACTACTGGATTTAAATATGCCAATCATTTTTCATTGAAAGTCTCCCACGTTTCAGAGATTTTAATGAACTGGAGTGAAATTTGGGCTGTTTTCATTATACGTTTGTTTACCTAGAGAAACAGACAGAAAATAAAATAAAAAGGAAACAAAAATGAAATTATTGATAGTTTCTAACTCTAAAAATTCTCACACAGTTTAAATGAAATAGAATGTTTTCTGTCTGCTGTCTAGAAAAAAATAAAAACACTTGGGGTTTCCTAAGTGCAGTTTACAGATGATTCTGGACTGAGGTTCAGCAAACACAGGTTCTTTGTCTGTGCAAAGGTTATCTTGCCTAAGCTCATCTCTTCAGAGCAAGGAGGTTGTTGACATTTTTAAGAAAATCCATAGCAAGTTGAAGTCCGTGAGGGAATCATAGCTTTAATTTGCTGCAGCTGGATAGCCGGAAAAAAAAAATCTATTTGATTTAGCAAAGGACAGAAAAATATGCTAATACTAAGGCATAAGGCTTGACATGGGGTGCTGAAATCCTACAGCAGTTTATAATCCAAGCCTGCTGCAAAAAATCAATGACTTAGTCCTAAGCGTTCAAGTCAGTGTACATGGGTATTAGTCACATGAATCCTAGCAGTCAATAAGATTTCCATACATCTCCAAACCCTGCTTTGAGAATGCAGCTCTCATCCAAAAGTCTGAAGCTGATGGGAGAAAAAAAATCCACTTGATTTCACCACGCAGTGAATAAGCCATTTGTGAAGAGTGTATCTTTTAGGCAGCACCCCTAAAAAATCCATTTCAGGACAGACGTGCAGACATTTTACTAAGGATGGAAGGATTAGAGAGTTTAAAAGTAAAGAGAAAGGTGCTTTTTCCTTGAAAAACAAGGAAGACTTTTGTAAATGAAAGTGTGTTTCCTAAGCCAATGCAGAAGTTGCAATGAGTGTTTTTGAGTAATAAGTACAGTACATAAGACAACTTAATCAAATATATTAATTACTATATTCTAAAAACCTTATGTTTTTTATGAGACATCAAGAAAATGAACTAATGGTTTCCATTTATGACAATGCAGAATTCCTTTATGAAAGGAAATCTCTGTTTTGACAAATTGAATCCTGTCAGTGTGGGGTTTTTTTAATTTCTGTTGTTCTTCAAGGAAAAAAAGAAAAAACCCCACATTTTTTTCTTTTTGTTTTTTTTTTCCTTGTAGCTTGACTTTCCTGTTAAGAAAAAAACACCAAAAACCAAAACAATAATAAACAGCAATAAAACCAAACAAAAACAAAACAAACAAAAAAAAAAAGGCAGAAAAACAAAAAAAAACCAAATAAAAATTTAAAAACAAAATTTAAAAACAAAACAAAATTTAAAAAGCCCCAAAAACCCCAAATTTACAAACACACTTCCCCCCAAATTTACATGACAATAATTTTTTCCTACAGGTGTTTAATGGGTTTTGATTCCATCTACAGCATGGCAGTTTTTTCATAGTTCATTGGATGATTCCTTGGGAGAGTTAGTAGGAAGGTAGTGTGTATGAAGGATGTAAACATTTTTCAGAGAAGCTAACAAGACAAAAGATTTGCCATGCTTCTGTTGTTCTACATATATCATAATTGCAACCAACCCCAGCTCTTCAGATCTGTAACTCACAACCCAGTGTTCAAAAATAAAAAGAAATCCAAAAATCAGCTGCACAGTCACTAAACATCTGAACACGTAATTCAGCGAATCTGGCTTGATTTATTTTTGATTGATCAATTACTGTCCCGATAAACATCACCAGCATTGTGCAATAAGTTGAATGCAACATCATCACTAGGTAGGTTACAGTTTTCTCCACCAGCATTTGTAACCCCTGTAGATTTGTTCCTTCTGACTGAAACAGCACAGATTCCACTAAAATAAGAAGAAATTTGAAAGTTAGGAACACTCCCCCTGAGTGCCTATGGTTAACAGTGAATAAATCCTCCAATAAGATTAAGTATTAACCACTAGAGGTGTATAAGGTTCCATTTGGAAAAGTTACATTCGCTTTCACTGGGAAAATAAAACAAAATAAAGCATATGGAGGTGTTGATTTTATTGTGTAAGTGTCTAAAGGATCAACTTTTATAATATAATTTTGGTTAAAAGGAATCAGGCCTTGTCTTCCTAAAGATGTGTTTCAGAGCACTGATGCCCACACGGCAACCATCTCTAGATTCTGTCACAGAAATCAGTACAAAAGTGTAAGTAAATGCATGTCTTCTCTTCCTTCTCACCTTTGCTTTGCCTTCTTTGTCTCTTCTGGAAGGAACAGCCATGAAACTGTCTCACCTCTAAATGAGATTAGGCCTCTAAATCTGTGCAGTTATTGTTTATAGTGGAAGCTGCTGTAAAGAAAATAAGTGTGTTTGTCAGGCACTGAAAGATGTTGCCATGATGGTTTACACGTACAAACTCAAGATTCTGCTGGGCTTTTAGTTTGTGCTAATTAGGAATTCAGATTTACAGGAGAAAGTAAAGATCCATTTCCACTAACATTTAGTACCAGTCATGTCTCTTGGGCAATAACAGTCATTACTTGCTTTATGTACGTATTGTTGTGCTCTGCTATGGGACATTTTTCTTCATTTGTACACTTTGAAGCTAATTCTCTCTACAATTCCCATGGCAAACTGTCAGCTTTCCACCTATACAAGGAACAGTATTTTATTCTTATCTTTTAAGCAGCTGGATTCTTTACACAACCCACATTTCCTTTAGATGTACTTTTCCAAGGGTATAGAAATACAACAATAATAGTGGGTAACCACTTATAGGCCTTGCAAAGTATTTCGCATTCCATTTCTGTTGTTTAGATTTTTGGTTGGATAATCTTAAGAATGCTAGAACACCTCTGTGGCATTGAACTGAGAATTTTGCAGAATTTGGCACTGAACCAATCGTTTCCCTACATACATTCTTTACCACTTGCAATTCTTTAAACACAAAGGCACAGGAAAAAAAGATATGTGTTTTGAAGGATTGGGGCAGGGCAGGGGAGCACATTTGTATGTACCTGCATCCTAAATAGAGTTTTATAGGCTATTTGCATCTTAGAGTCACCATGGAATGAACATGCCCAGAGCAAGCATGAAAGGGCACGATAAGAGCATGCCAGTGGAACTGGGATGACAAAGACAGGAGTTATCCACCCTGCAAAGCTTTTTGCATCTTCTAGTTTAGATTGTGGTGGTTGTGTTGTGTGAACACCCAGGCAAGAATCTGCTGTGAGGGAATACTAATTGGCTAAGAGAGTAAATTTGGATAAGAGTAGGAGATGGGAGAAGAGCCCATCTTGTTATTGATTCTGTTATTTGCTCAGAGCTGCAGTAAGAATTTATTGCCTAAGTATCTGCTGAAGTGCATGTTGTCGTCTTGGCTTGTTTTAGCTTCATGCTACTAAAAATGATACATAGGGAGAGCTGGAAGTCACAAGGATGAATGCTGACCGAGGCATCAGTGGATGCTAACAATCTGGCATCTCACAATTTCTGATATTTTAAGCCTGAGCTGAGACCTGAAGAAGTTTCTGTGCCAAATCCCAAACTGTTAGATGAGGTATAGTAAGCTACTGAATATTCACTTTATAGTTTATTTTATCATAGAATAGATTTGGTTGGAAGGAAGTTTAAAGACCACCTATTTCGAACCCCCTGCCACAACAAGTGACATCTTCCACTAGACCATGTTGCTCAGAGCCCCATTCGACTTGGCCTTAAAGTTAATTTCTTAAGAAAGAATTTTATTTTAAATAGCTACAGAGATTCAGTAATCATTGAAGAGCTCGTTTCCCTTCATCACTGGAAAAATGCTCTCTCTCTGAGCTGTTTAAGTGCAATCCATTTATTTTCCTGAAGCACCAATCCCCCAACCATTGTTGCCACAACTGCGCCTTGCTTTTTGCACCTTCCATCATCACTTTATTTAATGTATGTTATCTACCCCAGGAAACGATGCTGACCATGATGTCCAGCTTATCACATCAGTATCACTCATATTCATACTGCCAGTGATAATAAAAATCTAAACTTCCTGACAAATGTATGTTACCTCAGGAAAATAAGGGATGAGGACCAGGAGATGAGTACACAGAGGATTTAAGGATGCAGTATCTTTATGCTTATCTGAAATGCTTTTAGCGAGTGCAAACGTGCTTTTTGATGCAATGTAGGTAGAAAGGCACACATCTGTAGCTAGAGCTACATAAACCCAGTAGAATACTCTGTTCTGAAGTGGTGATCATTTCTACAGAATTTACAGAAATAATCCATGTACACGGATATGATTGCTGGGTGAAGTTTATGGAGCTTTGCAGAAATGGGAATGAATTTACATGTCACCAAGGTTAGATGGTAGATGGCTGAAGCATTATCCCATTTTCATAGACATTCTCTTTCTCTTTCTGCCAGTTCAGGGTAAGGTCCTGTAGCTACCAAGACTACTAACATGAATTGTTTAGAAACTGGAACCCAGGGCTCCTCTTAACTGAAGGTCCCAACAAGCAGGCTGAAAGTGTGTTCTCAAGAATACTCTTCCATTAGTAACATTTGTCTGCATAGTGGTGAAGTCACAGCAGGACAAATGGGACCTGTCCCTGTTAACCAGCCAATAGCCAATATTTTCATATGTTCCACTGCAAGATGTGAGTCACACAATTACATTCCTCAATTCTTTAAAGACATCTGTGCAGCTGGGATAACACTCCTGATTCTTCTCCTGCATTTTTAGTGGTTTAGAGTGCTGGCCCAATAAGTGGAAATGCCTCTCTTCTGTGAAATAGACTGAAAGTAAAGGGTTTCTTCTGTGGTGCAGGAAATGTGATTTCAGAAATGTTCAAAACTATAATGGAAAAAAAGGTTCTTTAGAAAAAAATGGGTTGTAGCTATAATGACATTTTTCACTCCTTCTTGTGTGTTATAGGCCAGTTTTAAGGGCACAGATTGAACGGAGAAACTGAAGAGAAATACTCGGTGAAACAAAAATCTGGAGGTTTCAGATTGCCTTGTTGTCCATACCCCAGCATTTATGAGCATGATAAGTACCATGGGAAACATCTGAACAGGCCATGGCAGAAATTACTTTCCATTTGCCTGGGAAAGGCAGTGTTGGGTACAAATTTTCAGGCATATTTGCAAGTGTGGCATTTAGACAATCTGGATTTTTTGCACAAGGAATCTAAATCAACCCTTTCTCCCTCTTTTTTTTTCTGTTTCTCTCTCCTTCTGTGTTTTTCTGCCTTTATGCCATTCTTTGTCTTTTCCTTCCTTTCTCCTTTGCTCTCTTGTACTGTCTTCTTTCTCCATCTAAGAGAAAAATGTCTTTTCCTTAGTAAACATATTCTGTTAGGTAAAGCTGGACTTGTGCTGCTTCTGAGATATTATTTGGACAATCTGTTGCTGCTCACACTGCAGCAGGATGGAAGCACAGTAGTAACTCTGATATCTTTTACTATAGTGCTTCTTCTGCAAGGAGCTCCCAAATTCCATTGCAAATTCTGGTTATTATCGTTACTACTGTTGTGCTGATTAATAAACATAAGCATATAAGTGAAACATTATAGGAGTGTTGCTATAGGTCCCTCTTCTCGGCCCTGGAGGGATGTTATTTAAAATCAGGGCTTGTCATACATTATGTTAGGCCATATGCTCTGACTGCTCTGCAGGTACTGCTCAGCACTGGTGCACAGCCTCCAGTGTCAGACATAAAATGAAACTCCAGTTTGAAATCTAGACCTGTCATGTTCTCATATTTTTGGGTCCCTGAGCACTTCAGGTAATTCCAGGGACACCTGTTAGCTAGAAATCCTTAAAAACTGTTCAGACTTTGAAAGAACTATATGGCCATATGATTTATGGACTTGTCTGACTCTTGTCTTATTAGAAGTTTTTAATTATATGATGTAAACATGATGTAAATTTGGAACTAAGCGTGTATGGACACTGAGATGTAGTTTCATAAGAAGGATATGACTGTGAAGTGTTTATACTTTCCTCCTGTAATAATCAGTGTCTTGTATTGTCTTTTCTGGTCTTATTTCAAAACAAGATTAAAGGGTAAAAGTGGCTTTATGCTAGTTTAAGAGCTGTCCAGGTTTCTCTAAGCTTTTCTGACTCATTTTCTGATGTAGATTTCTGTACTCTGAAGGTTTTGCTAAAATACAATACTTCTTTAAGACTTCTGACACAAGCTCAAGCAGATATGAATCAATGCAAGAGTCAAGAAAAACCTTTATGATTTTTCCCCTCCTAGAGACCAAAAAAACATAGGTATTACTAGAGGACTCATTACCAATTTCTTGGTAAAATTTTATCGGTAAAAGATTTTCCACTTGATTTTCTTGGGTTTGGACAGTTTGGATGAGCTATTCAGATATGAAAGCTGTGTTACAGGTTTAGTCTCAAAGCTCTCGCTTTGCAAATGCAAATGTTACTCAAATGTGACATTTTTGTGAAGTAGAAAGGTTCTTTCCCTTTGCACTCAACAAGAAACTTGGGAAACCAGGTGTTAAAGTCTTAACTGGAAGTAAAAAGTATGCTGGTTTGTTTTTTCTTTTGTGTGTGTTTGATAGCATCAGACACCTTGCAGTCCTCTGTCTCTATTCAGGAAGCATTCTTTTAATTCTCCATGTTTTAAGAAATATAGAAAAATACAGAAAGTATTTTTGAAATTTTTATATTTTTCCTTTTCTTTTGGTAGAATATTAAACCCTTCTTTTTCCAGAGATGGAACTATACCTTTATCTTTGCAGATAATCTATATACTTTGCAAAACTCTGGTGGAGCTCTTGTACCCAAAACTGACGTGCCTACACATAGACCCAGTTTTATCTTAACACTATTTCCTGTTTTGTTCCATATTTGAGTCTGCTAGTTCTTTGAAATTTATGGAGTCAGATAATGCAAAGGATGCAGTGAGAAACTAAAAAAACCAAACCCATTGCCAATCATTGTTTACCTTCAGAAAACTCACTGCACTTCCCTGACCTTCCCTACTCCTTGTTTCTCAGCAGCCAGAAGTGACACAAAGCAGTCACATTGCTGGTGAGGGTGTGTCCCAGAAGAACGGATCTGCAGAGGGAATCACACCAAACATCTTCACTAAGTGTGTCACTGAGGCCAGTCAGGAAATTTTATTCAGAAATACATTCCTAGACCAAACTAACTTGTTAGTCTGGAGTCACCTTTAAAGACTTTAAAGTAGAAGAGATTACTTCAGCAGTAAGGAACTTACAGTGGTCATCCAGTCCAAGTGTCTGACTAATTCAGGGCTGACCAAAAGTTAAAAATATGTAGTTAAGGGTATTGTCCGAATGCCCTTAAACACTGACAGGTTTGGCACACTGAGCACTTCTCCAGCCAGCCTGTCCCAGCGTTTTTCCACCATCTTGGTGAGGAAATATCTCCTCTTGTGTGATCTAAATTCCCCTGGTCGAGGTTTAATCTGTTCCCATGTGTTACACCACAGGAGGAAGAACTCAATACCTCCTTCTCTGCCTCCCCTCCTTAGGAAGCTGCAAGGAGCAAGGAGGTCATGCCTCATTCTGCTTTTCTCCAATCCAGAAAAGCCCAGAGTCCTCAGCCACTCATCACAGACATTCCTTCAGCCCTTTCATCATCTTTGTTGCCATTCTCCCTCTCTTGATGCCAGCCAGAGTGGCAAAGGGAATGAAAACAGAAATTCAGAGCAGTGTGATTTTCACGATAAGGGTGCCACTCAAACCCAACCATTGTAAGCACAGAATTATTTCACTTTGGGTAAAAATAAACATTCAGAGAAATTTACATTCTCGAAAGCATGATGCCTTTTCAGAAGACCTCTATCTAGATAAGCAAATGCCTTGAGGAACCACTCTCAGCTTTTTGCACTCTGGGGATATGTTCATGAACACAGAGGCACAAACAGACACACCCTCATATAACAATGCTGTCGAAGAGGATAATGGGATAACATCAGTGCAAAAGTCTCCTGGGGTTGTGAATGATTTTGAGGAAGCAATGTGATGCCAGTGATTGTTCTGGAGCTGATTAAATCATCAGACTTTTGTCATCTCTTACTATTCATCAATTTGAGCATGGGTAGATGGGAGAAGCCCACATGGATTGAAGAACTGCGCAATTCAGTTTTTCCAGTTTATTGTTATCTCACATAAACCAAACACAAAGTCCAGGGAAAAAAAAAGAAAACGAACCAACAAAGAAACTCTACACATCTATTACTGCAATCTATGTGACTGACTAATCCTGCCAATGATTTGGGGGAACAGTAAGGAACAGGAAAATTATCAGGTATTCTTCTATTACATGTTTCTGTGACTTATGTGCAAACAAATAACTAGTAGATGAAATAAAGATGGAATTTCAGCCATGAGCTGGATAAGATTCTGTTCTTGAAACACTATAAAGATTTCTCAAAGAAGATTATAATATATATGTTGTCCACATAAAGTATATTAAATAAAAAGAAAATATTAATAGCTGAAGAACTATACATGAATGTAAAAACATGGCAAGTTAAAAGATGCTTCTGATACTGCCAGAGGAATAGGAAAGAAAATGAAAGCCCACCTTAAAAATAAAATGAGGTAAGAAAATATCTATTTGACATTACTGTATTTGATACAACAGGATGTGTGCATTGGCAAACAAATTGTGATTAATTGGACAGTCTTTGATGGTATCAGTCTCAATTGTCTGCCTTTAATGTGAGGTTTCCAAAAATTCAAAACTCTAAAAAAATCAAATCTCCTTAAGTTCCAGTGGGCTGTCAATTAAATTTGACTGATTATGCTCACCATTATCCTATAAAAATAATCCACAATTAATTGCTGCACTGTGCAAATTGCAGCAGGACAAGAATAGTTTACAGGCTTAGGGAAATGTATGGTAATGTGCACCCATGCTCTCCAGACACCTGAATCTCAATTTTAATATTCCCAATGTCCTTCCAATGTCAGACTTAGTGATTTTTATGGGACTCATTATAGTGCATTTCTGCTACAATTGGAGGATTCCTTAGCATGGTTCATGGCCCATACCTGCCAGATGAATCGCTATTGCATATACATGAGGAGAGAAAGAAATTCAGGCTGGGAAAGTCAGTATTCCAGATTTGCTTTGGGAATGTTTTCTCCAGGATTCTGAGGGCTCAGGGCAAGAACTTGCTCTGAAGGCCTTTCTCCCCTCTGTATGCAAACCTGGCCATTAAAACTTCCTTTTTTTAGAATAAAGTTGTGTGACACCTGTTTGAATAGGATTTAAATGAGATGATACTGTCATTTTTTTTTTTTTCAGGGAAATGAATGCTGACATTGAACACAAATAATAATAATAAAAAAAAGCTGGTGAACATTTAGCACTCAGCAGCAGTGACATTCTGCAGCAGTAAGTGTTAGAGAAAGTGCCACTGGAGATTCTAAGAAATGGGCCATAGAAGTCATCTTTTTCACTAAAAAGTTGGGAGAGTGAAGATGTTTAAAAAATCAAGGCCAAATTTATGACAATACATTTTTTTTTAGATTCTTCTTCATTACTGCGAGCCAAAATTAATATGATACAAAACAATCATCAAACATACTTTGACTCATTATTGCTTAATAATAGAATCGTTGTCAGGGATGTGTTCTACATCACCATATAGATGTTAGTAATAGCCAAATTAAAATAAATGTTTAAAGATAATTAAAAAATTGTTAAGGCATGTCACTTCTTATGGAGCAATAACCATAACTGTAAAGAAATAATCTTCCTTACTTACCTGTAACTATATTTACAGTCTCTCAAATCCATCTTTACAGTCAATGAATCCTTATCATGGTCTTTTGCTTTCCTTTTCTTTTTAGGTTTTGCTAACTTGCAGCATTTTTCCAAGTCAGTATTTCACAAAGAAATATCACTTAATACATGGAAGAATTTAACTGTACTTAATGAGGTGCATGATAAATCTAGACACCATTTACTTCAGGCAAACTTGGAACTAGGCTGACTGCTGAAAGAACAGAACATCTATTCCTTTATGTAAGAAAAGCAAGACATAGCTATGGTCTTCATCTCAAAAGAGGAGCTGATTTAATAAAGAATGTGAGAATATTCACTTCAGGGCAGAGGATAATCTGTTTTCAGGATAATCAAATAGAGTGGCGTGGCATTAAAGAAGTTGCCTTTTTCACTTCTCCGCAACAAAAAAAAAAAAGACAAAAAAAGGGAAATAAAAGTCAAATTCTCATTTCAAATTTACATAATTGGGCAGATTTTCCTTTTAAAGGAAAGTGTATCTCATAATCTTCCTGGAGCATGAGGGGCTTAAATGCTGTGAAGAATTTTGACAACTGTCAGGCACGGGTTATAACAAAGCCTTAGTCTGCTGCTCATCTGGTAGCTAAGATACTGAGAGATTTTTTGTCAACCCTGATCCAAGAACAGTCATTGAGATGAGAGCAAGGGTTACTGCAGTGTTCTTGAGGTGCAAATGCTTGTTCTGAGTTTGTATGGACAGGTTTGGGTAGTGGGAGAGCTACAGGGGAGGCTTCTGTAAAAAGTTGCTGGAAGATTCCTGCCCATCCTGCAGAGCCAATGCCAGCTGGATCCAGGATGGAATGTGCTGGCCAAGAACAAGCCCACCAGTGATGGTGGTAGCTCCTCTGGGATAACAGATAGGAGAAGGGAAAAAATGTTATTGCACAGATATAATTGGAGCCAGAGAAGAGTGGAGTGACACCACGTGTGAGGAGCAGCAGCCCTGCACACAGGCAGGGCAGTGCAGCGCAGCAGGAGGGGCAGGAGCTGCTCCAGGCTCTGGAGCTCAGATTCCCCTGCAGCCCCTGGAGCAGCCCATGGTGAGGCAGCTGTGCCCCTGCAGCCCAGGGAGGGCACGGGGGAGCAGAGATCCACCTGCAGCCCCTGCAGGAGCCCAGGCTGGAGCAGGGGCATGCCC
>VZRF01012423.1:48546-87608 GCA_013396875.1 Vireo altiloquus
AGAGCCCTTTATTTTCAAAATTTTAATAATTTGGAGAGGGAGGGAGGTTTATATATTCCATTTCAAGGGGAGTTTCTGCCTTCATTACCTTAACCTATCTTTCCAAACCAAGACAACAGTGCTGGTAGGGACCACGAGTCCAGCAACGAAAACATGGTGAACAATTCCCCAAAATGGAGCCCAGATGAAATCAACCTTTTCAGCGTGGTGAAGCTCTGGAAGAACTTTTTGATTGATGGAACTTGAGAACAAAATGAGCCTGCAGACACTGACTTTCTCCTGAGTCAGAGAAAAGGGAAAAGTGAGGACATGGGAGGAGAACCGATGTGGCAACACCAAGGTCAGTGAAAATAAGGAGAGGGAGGAGGTGCTCCAGGCATTGGAGCTGAGATTTTTTTTTTTATACAAGCCGTGGTGAGGACTATATACAACAAACTGTTTCCCTGTAATTCATGAGGTGCATGAAGAGGTGCAGAGATTCATGAGCAGCCTGTGAGAAAGAGTGTCCAGCTGAAGTGAGTGCATGCCGAAAAGTTGTAATCTAGAGAGAAACTTGAACAGAAAGAGACGACCCTTGCTTCCAGAGATACAGAAAGGGATTCCTCCAAATTAGAACAGTTCATCCTTAACCCATGAACTAAAGTGACCCATATTGGGCAGTTGTGGGAAAACTACTTGGCCTGTGGGACGGACTCACGTTACAGCAGGTTAGGCAGGACTGCTACATGTGAAAGTTGAAGCCATGCTGGAAAAGTTCACAGAGAACTATCTCCCGTGGGAAGAATCCCACAGCACAGCTGAAGAAAGAAACTCTTTTCCTTAAACATACTGAAGAACAATTTTTAAGAAGCGAAAGACTGACGAAAACCCCGTGTTTTATTTCCTTGCACGGTCAGGCGAAAAAGGAGGGACTGGGAAGGAAAGGTGTTCTGAGGATTTATTTTAGTTCTCATTAGCCTTTGCACTTTTAATTCTATTAATAAATTTTCTTTATATTGTTTAGTTTTGAACCTTTTTTGCCTTAAAATGTTTTTCCCCTAATCCTTATCTCAACTCACGAAGTTTTTAATTCCCCCTCCTCTGCTCAGCTCTAGCAGAGAAATAGAAGTGAATAGTGGGTTTTTTTGTGGGTGCCTGGCCTTTGGCCAGGATCAAACCCTGAGAGATGTGAATGGGTTGATCTGTCCAGCTTCTCCCATCATAACATCCAGATGATGTTTTAGAAATACCCACCTGGATAAGGCTAGCAAATGAGCTGGTCACGTCCATGTCCCTTTGGAACAGGGGATGGAGAATTCACAATATTTAAAAATAATGAATATCAAGAGAAGAACACAATGTCCTAAAATTTGAGGAGGAAAGTGGGCAGAATTGCTTAATGGAGAGTAACAAGTTGAGTAATGAAATTAGAATTAGAACATTTGTGATTAGAGAGATATGAGATCTTCAAGACAAGCTTCCTTTGGTCAGCAAGAGTGGCATATGTCCTTAGTGATTTGCTTGAAAGCAAGATGGAGCAGATTGTGGAAGGGTCTTTGAAAGGAACAGGCTGGTGAAAGTTTTGTGAGTCTAAGAGCTTTACACTAAGACAGAAAAAATTACAGAGATGGAGTATTAAAGAGCAAATATACCTGAACAGAAGAAGCACTTACAGTTTTCAACTTCTCTTATAGAAGAGAAGGACTACTGTCATCCTCAAAATTATAAGATGTGTTAAAAGTCATCAGGATTTCTTGTTGATGTGGCACTAATAAGGTACATAGCCAGAAGTTTTGTGTTCAGGCTGCTATACAGAGATCCTTAATCTGGTCTCAAGATCAGAGTTGTTTGTTTTGTACAAAAAAAAAAAAAGTCATTTATGTTGCTTCAAACAGAACTTAAATATGTTGTTTAGTGTATAAATGCTCCTGTAGATCTGGAAACATGCTGAGGTAGCACCCTTAAAGTACTGTCCACCTCATCTGTGTGTTGAGTGCTGGTGCACATGGAAGGCACACAGATCTGTTTGCTCACCTCTTGCTGTTCTCTGTTCCAGGGATGGAAAAGAAATTTACTGATTCAGGGTCTTCACCTACACTGCTTCTCTGTGAACAGTCATGTGTAGGACCCAAGGGAACGTCATGAAGCTGAGCCGGGGGAGGTTTAGGTTGGATATCAGGAAAAGGTTCTTCACCCAGAGGGTGGCTGGGCACTGAACGGGCTCTCCAGGGAATGATCACAGCCCCGAGCCTGACAGAGCTCAAGAAACATTTGGACAATGCTCACAAGCACAGGTGGGGGTTCTTGGGGATGGTCCTGTGAAAGTTCAGGAGTTGGATTTGATAATCCTTGTAAGCCCCTTCCAACTCAGGGTATTCTATCATTCTGAGTGATTAGAACCCACAGAAGGTTATATAAATGACACTGCTTCTCCTGGTGTGATTTATTAAAACAGAGCTTCACTTAGAGTGAAGATTTCAGTGGTTTGTGCCCTGCTCAGCTTTCCCCATTCACACCGCTTGCTATAAAGAGACAGAAAACCTTCCAGGCTATTCCTCAGCAACAGGAATCAAACTATCAAGGACTCTCCTAGTTTCAGCCACACACAAATCTGCCATTTGAAATGCTCAGATTGGAGTCTCAAACAAGGGAACAAGCACTGTTTCATGACAATGACTGGGCACCGTTGGTATCTTTGCTGTAAACAATCTGTCGAGGCAGCCACAGGAACCGTTTCCCTTCCAAGCTGTCCCTGCTGCTGAGCAGAGCCATCTGCAGCATTTTTGGCACGTGCTATGTGCTAGAATTTGGATGAGATTAATTCCATTAGGGACACTCTTGAAAGCACAATTAAGAATTTTTTTTTTCTTTTCTTCTGTTGCTGCTTTCATCTCTTTTTTTCCCATACTTTCCATTTTATTCCCTTCCATTCCTCTGGTAATCCTTTTCCACTTTTAATTTGTTCTTTGACTTTAATTAGTCTCCCTTTATGCCTGCAAGCCTGTCTAATTTTCTTTCCTGGAAGCTGGAAGTCTCATCACACTTACACAGCTCCAGTGACAGGAATTGGGTGTTACCAGAGTGTTGTGCAGGGTCCCAGTTTTGGAGGAAGTGTCTTGAGAAGATTCTTTTCTGCAAGCCCTAGGGATCTGCTAATGCATTACCTGCCCACTAAGCAGTGGAGACACTGGCTAAAATCACTTTGTTTCAAGGTGGGTGGGAAACATCCAAAAGATGAGAGTGTGAATGTAAAAGACTGTCTCAGGAGATGCCAAATTGGACTATCGTGTATTTGGTCTCCAAAAAACTTATGTTTTCAACTCACATGGTGAGCGTTTTATCTTTTCGTTAAAACTCTAGAACTGAATGAGTTATTTCAGGGGTCCCAAAGGTGAGCTCACAAATGTTTATAAGATTTAAAAATTAATTTCATAATCTTTGGCAAATAAAAGCTGTAATCAGCTGAGAGACTGATGTATGCATTTCTTCTTCAGCTTACACTGACTACAGTTATGAGAGGAGCTGTTGTGTAATTTCTTTCCTTGCAATCTCCTTGATGTGCTAATGTAATTCTATAATTCTTGTCCATTTTCACATGCCCAAAATAAGAGTCCTAGCTCAAATTCATATTCTCTGTCAGATCCTATGAATCCTTTACTAACTTGATTCCTCTGTCACATTCTGTGATTCCTTCAGTAACTTTACTAGCCTACTACCTGCATGACATCTTGTTGTATTACACTGAAATTTTCCCTGTTGAACAGAAATGTCTCTTTTGCAACTTGCAAAATGTGTACTTCTGTTTTAGATTTTTATTCAGAATGCTCAAAACCAAACCCAAGTGTCATAAAATTCTCAGTTGTTTCAAAACCAGCAGCATCTTAAGCCATCCAGAATGCCTGGCAGGCTCTAAAATTCCCCCTTCTCTAAATTTTTTTCTGGACTTTCTTATGTAGAAATGATGTTCTCAATACAATTAAAAATCAGCAATTAGACATTTTCTTCACAGTGAATTATCTTACTTGGGCTGGCTGGTGACATGATCATTTGATCATTCATCACACACAGTATACCAGAGCTCTGCTTTGTGCAGTATCTGACCATGGGTACAGCCCAAGGATGTGTTTGTGGGCTTCATGAGGTCTCCTTATATTTGTACATATGCTCTAGAAACTTACTATTTCTCTCCTGGGATTAGAGGAAAAGAAAGTACATGACTTTCTTTCAAGTATCTACCCATGAGCCCCAGAAACCAAGTTCTTGTGCCTTTCCACTTTTTTTTTCACTTACAGCAATTTAAATGGATTTTCCAGTTTAAAAAAAAAAAGTGAATTTGCAACATAATCTCCCTCTCACTCTGTTGACAAGTTTGTTCCTATAAAAGTGGAAGTCAAAAGACCCATTTTTTCTAATCTTTCCCAAGATACTTAAAAGTTATTAAATGCCTGACATAACAAGGAGTGCATCACATAAGCTTCCTCTATTTTCTGCCCCCCCTCCCAGGTAACATGCTCAAAATAAAAATTGGTTATGTTATTTGATGCTGGGAAGAGATTAAGAGAAAAGTCAAAAGGGTAGATATAAAGAAACAATCCAAGCAATTGCTATGGGAAATGTTAACAGACTTCAACAACTAAGAATAGAGAACATGAAAATAAAAAAGTAGAGACATAGAAAAAGATTGAGAAATTGAGAAACAGATGAGTAAAACAATGATAAGGGAGTAAAGGGACAGAAGTAAAATGCAGCAATTTGTACTTCAGAAAGCATTGGTTTCAGATGCTCTCTTTCCACTGCAGCTATTCTGCTAAGAGTCTATGGTCATATCCCAATACCTGCTGCACATCCTGGTGGCCAAAATGTACACAGAGAGCCTATTAGGGAATCATTATCCTGCCTCTGGGACTTCTTGTCCCGTGTTTCTCACTAACTGGCTCTCTGAAGCAGGATGCTGGAGAGGCATCATCACAGCTCTAGACTGGTGTGGGTCGATCTCTTCTGCCAGGTAACAAGGCATAGGACAAGAGGGAATGGCCTCAAGTTGTCCCAGGGGAGGTTTAGGTTGAAAATTAGGAAATATTTCTCCAGGGAAAGGATGCTCAGGTATTGCAACAGGCTGTCCAGGGCAGTGGTGGATTCCCCATCTCTGGAAGTATTAAAAGAAGTTGTGCATGTGGAGGTTAGGGACGTGGTTTTGTGGTGATCCAGTCAGTGTTGAGTTAATGGCTGATCTTGATGATCTTTTCAAACCTTATTTTTCCTGTGATTCTGTGATTCTAAATCTTCTCAGCACAGCCCTCTTTTGCTCTCCTCCACTGTGTACAAGGTTGTGCAAATCTAACATTAATATAAATTTATGGAGTGCTAGGCAAAGCGATGCTTCTCTTGTGTGGTTTTCTGACAACCATCCAGAACACAGAGGAGTCTGTGGGCCCCAGCCTTAGCAATATGTAACACCCTATGAAATCAGTGGGAGGCACAGAATTTGTCAGACTCTTCTGTGTTCTTTGAAGAACTAGATTCCCCCACACACAAGAATCTTCAGTGGAATAATGAATCACAGCGATGCTAGAGGGATATCTCCTTTGGTACCAGGAAATAAAATTCTGTTTTCCCCCAATCTGGGAAAAAATGACAAGATGCAAAATAAATATATGTGTATTTCTATATGTTTCCCCTTCTTCTTTGTGACCCAGCTCTTACCTTTGCCCTCACTCCCCAGCTTTTACTACACATAACAATATAAACAAACCGCTACTTCACTATAATAAATTTTGAACAAGTGGCAGTAGGAGGAAAAATCAAAACAAAATAAGAGTGACAATAAACAGATTTAAATGCACATATCCCAGAAACATGTTCATGGAAGGTTTATTTAAGTGTAAAGTAACATGCATTTTCACTCTTTAAAGAAAATAGTTGTTAGTGCCAATATGTTATTCAAAGAGTTTATAGAAAGCTGTGCTAAACCCAGTGAGATAACAGCTAGTGCTGATTGATAGCGACAGCATATTTAAAGAATAGGATTACTTGGTGATTGAAAGCTTTTATTCCTCAGTTTCATTTACCTAAAAATAACTATGGAGCAAAATGTTTTGGGAAACAGCATTTTATGTTTCTAAGCATCACCATACGTACTGGATGAGTATTAGTTTGTTAAGTTTTAAGTAGTATTTAAACCAGTTTTGTGCGTTTAGGATACTTTAGGGTGGTGTAATTCAAACACATTTTCAAGCTTATGAATAAGATGCATTTCTGATTGGCTATAGGTGGGAAAAACACAGAAAGTGAAATTTTTATTCCAAAAAGTTGCTAATTGTCCCCTTTCTGATTCTGAGCATCACAAACGAAGTTGGTAAAAATCATAGGCAGTGAGTACTTTACAGGGTTGGAACTCCTGGGAATATCTTTAGTACCACTGGTGTTAATTTAGTCACAAGAAAAAGCAGGATGTGGATTGAGAAGAGATGAGAGATGTTGTAGTCGACATGATTGCTGAGGAAATGACCTAGGCAGACAGAATAACCAGTTTGCACTGTGATGAAAGTTTCTGAGGGAATCAAATATTTCCCTGGCTCACAGTAAAAGTTCAATGCCATAGACAAATAACAATAATTATTTTCAGGTTTAGTGTGTAACAAGCTGCTAAAAAATTATTAAGAATTTGGTGGTGACATTACTTGCCTCTGAATACTAATTCTTTCCACCCACTTTTATATCTTTTTTCCTTGTTGGCTCTCCCTTTAAATATATGGTAGAATTTATGAGAGAAGTAAGAAATGCAAAATACCACTTGTTTATGTAAGTAAATGTTGTGGAGCCCATGTTATCCTTTAAATTCTTATTATTTTTCCCATAAACTCACTGGGATTTCCTGCCAATACAATATTTTACCAGGAATATGGCAATGTGGAAGGTCTTAGATCTGCAATCTATTGTGAAAGGGTTTTCTGTTCCCATTTTATTTTATTTTATTTATATGCCTAATTCATTTCTATATTTATATTAATCTCAGGACGTTTAACATACGATGAATTTCTCACAATGGCACAGTGTTTAAAAGTTACCTATCTTCAGAACCCTCTCTAGTTAAACTGACAACCAAATACATATTTGTTTACTGAGTGGAAAACCAAGATAGGATGGGCCTTATTTGTTCTGTCAGTGTCTTATGTGTCATATCTGTTCAGCTCAGTGATTTCCGTCAGTATTGTGGCATTTAGAAGAAGACCTGAAGAGAGAGGAAATGCAATTTGTGTTCTGTGCTGCCTCACGCATCACAAAGAAAACTGGCAGCTTGACCTTAGCAGCAGAGCAGAAAGAATACAGCTCTTTTTTTGTACACTGAGAGTTCCAGCCAAATGAATGCATCTTAATGGGGAAGTCACTCACTCCAGAGTAGGTGGGGAGGGAAGCAGGGAAATATTGAGCAGCTGGAGTAAAAAAATCTGTGTTTCTTCCTGACTGTCTCTTTGAAATTTCCATAGAATGCTTTGACTCTTATTTTCTGCCCTGCCCACTGAAATATCTGAATTAAAATGGTTAAAGCAGTGTGTGGTTAAGTGGGATGGAGCAGAGAGAGGGAAAGATGCAGGAATTGCCCCTGTAATTTCTGTAGATTTGGAGAAAAGCATCAAATAGTACCGTGTTCAGCTAATATTATAACACATTTTATAACAGAATTAAAAAGGCAATGAACCTCAAGAGTGTTTAGTATTTGATATATTATGGAAGAGAGCAGCTAACAGAATTAATATTTCTGTGCTACAGGAAAGTTTCTAAAGTTTAAAACCTAAGCCTTTGGTTAGGCAATTATGGTGGATTGATCACAGCCAGCAACATCCAACAGCAATTATAGTGGATTGATACCACTCACTCCTCACTCCCCAGTCCTACAGGAAAGAAAGAAGAAAACGAAAATGAAAACAAAAATGAAAACAAAAAAGGAAAAGAAAAAGGAAAAGAAAAAGGAAAAGAGAGAAAGAGAGAAAGGAAGGAAGGGAGGAAGAGAGAAAGAGAGAAAGAGAGAAAGAAAGAAAGAAAGAAAGAAAGGAAAAAAGAAAGGAAAAAAGAAAAGAAAAAAGAGATTTCAAAGAAAAGGAAGAAAGAAAAAAGCTTGTGGCTTGAGATAACAGTTTAACAGCTGAAGCAAAATCTGTGAGTACAAGCAACATAAAATTAAGTATTTATTTACTAATTCCCACTGTCAGGCAAACTTTTAGCCAATTTCTGAAAAACAGGGCCTCAGCACACATGATGGCTGCTCAGGAATACAAATGCCATAACCATGAATGATCCTGCCTCCCCCTGCTTTCCTTGAGCCTTTATTCCTGAGTATGTTATCACACGATATGAATCTGTCTCTCACCAGTTCAGATCAGCTGTCTCAGCTGCGTCTCCCCACAGGCTCTTGGCTGCTCCTGCTGGAGGCAGAGTGGGAAAAGGAAAAAGCCTTGATGTGGGGCAGAGCAGTTCAGCAATGCCAAAACGTTGGTGAATTATCAACACTGGTTTCACAGAACGAAAACCTGCCACCATACGGGTTGCTGTGGAGAAAATCAGCTCCATCACAGCCACCTCCAGTACAGCAATTTATAGCATGAAAAGGAATGAAGGACATATGGGACTTTTTTGTAGTTTGTGTCTCTGTAACATCAGTGTATTAGCTACACATCAGTGCTGACATGCTCTTCTGTTTTGTTGGAATGTTGGGGGCCACAAATCCTGTGGGAACTAGCATTATTTTCCTTCTCTTTCGTCCTTGTTTGTAATTTGACTTGACAGAGCTACCTGTTCTTTATTTGTTTCCTTGTTTTTTTTTGTAGAAACATGATAGCTTGAAACTACCTGCTGTTGGAACGGAGGTGTTTGTGCTCTACACCTTACACTTGTATGTTTTTCCTGAAGGCCATCTGAAATATTTACTGTCCAGGTGTGTTTCTGGGTAACACCACCACCACCGAATCCAGCTGAGTCTTATGGTCAGGTGCTGAGGTATTTATGTAGGGCTTGAATTTTTTTCCCCACACAGGAGGAAGTCTCTGACACAGTAATTTTGCTGCAGCTGAAATTAGGATAGCACATTTATAGCATCATTACATCATCGTTGGCAAGTGGTGGGTCAGCATCACCAACATTTTTTTTTGCCATTTCCAAAGTACCTTCCAAAGTAATTCCGAGGAGAATTAAATCACTTAGATGCCTTTCTTGGAAGGAATCTCTCAAATCCTACAGTGGCCAGTATTGAAGTCATCCTCCGCAGGAAGTCTTTAATTCTGGTTTCAAGTTTCTCCGTACAGCAGAATATTTCTAGGTCAGTCTGGGGAGCCAGGCTGCTTTTGAGCCAGTCAATTCAAATGTTCTAATACAGCTGAGGAAGTCTGAGCCAGCATCAACCCAATGCAGGAAGCAGACAGAAAGCAGCTGGGCCAGTGGAAAGGATCAGCAGCATTCATTCCCCCTGCAGCATAGGTGACACAGGGGACAGATGCCTCTCATCACCTCTGTGACACTCACTGTGTGCAGTACTCATTGTCCACGTGGGTTTTTTTTTTTAAAGCCTGGTAGTTTATGGGCCCCATTAGGATTTCTGGAAAATTCTTAGGTCTTCTCAGTGTCTGGGAATGATGATTCAGAACCCCAGCAACTAGTGTTGAGGAATGCAGTTGATACCTTAAATGGGTACTTAGAAACAGAGACTAGACAGGAATAAAGGAATAAAGGAGATATTTATTTGAAAGGTTTTCAAAGGTACATTTTTGGGCTCCAGAGGCTCCTGCCTCAGTCCATCCCAAAATGGACAATGACAGCTCCAGAGTTCTTCCCACTTTGATATCAGCATCAATTCCCCAAGCAGAAGCCAGGCAAGGATGGAATTTGCCCAAGCTTGCCCCCCTCTCCCCAAGATGAAGGTTTGCAGTTGTTGGGCCCAGGAGGGTCTGGGTGTCCTTGGAGAGCGAGCTGGAGAGGCTTTGTTATGTCAGTGTGAGCATGAGAGAACAGCACTGAACGAGCTCCAGGGAACTGCAGAGTTACACTGGGCACTGCAGGGCTGGAAAAATATAAAAATTATAACCTAAGGCATCACAGTGAACGAGACTGACAGTTATTAAAGACAGATGAGGTTTTGTGCCTCTTTCTTTCAGTTAAAGCAAGTTGATAGACATAAATGCAACAAAAATATTTGCAAAAACAGAAAGAAAAAAACTATTTTCTTCCTTAATTTTTCTGATGTAATGTAATTCTTAAGACTGTAGTTTGTGGATGTGTATTTCTGTGCTGTTTCTCTTGTCACCATCTTGGTCCATACTTATTTTTGAAAATTTATCTATTTGTTAGTTATTGGGGATTGAAAAGACACAGAGAGCTCAAGTGATGTCCTGTCTAATAGTCCCTAGACAATCATTAATTTTGCCTGGATTTTAATTTTCAGTTTTTCAATTCATATATGTGCCTGATTAATAATCTCATAATTTACTTACAAATAAAAAGAATTTTAAGCTACATCATGCATAGCAATCAAATCACTGGTATTGTAGAAGCTGGTGCATATGCTGGTTAAATAGAGAAAGATATTACAAATATAATTTATGAGTGAATGTAAATCTTTTCCTGGTCTCAAGTTCCCAGTCCCCTGACACTGTAACTTTGGGCCACATTGCTCTGATTATCTGATGGCAAAACATGCATTGGAAGACAGAATCTTAACCATTTCTGTGATTTACATATTTTGCCCTATTTTGTGGTCGAGCGTCCATGTCTCTGCTCCTGCTTCCCATCAGCAAAATGAGACCAGAGATATTTGCCATCCTTTGTATGCAATAAGCTTTCTGAACTTCAAATGCTAAATACCTTTTTAAAGCTGTTAAGTGATACATCTTTGTAAATGCTTCAGCCACAACAAGTCACTATGTGCAGCATAGTTAGGGTAACTGGCACCAGGTGACGAGTTCTTTGAACTCCATCCAGCAGTGCCATCTCAAAAATCAAACTAGGATATATGTGATAAGCACTGAAATAAATTCTATAAGGATGATAACAACTAGGCATAATGGCTCAAGGTATGAGAGTCTGCAATACATCCTGGTAAATTAACAATCAGTGAAATCAGTGTGTATCTCTTCAAACAAAATTTTGAATAGAGTACCCAGGTTTAGATGAGATATCAGAAAGATATTGTTGGTTGTGAGGCTGGTGAGGCCCTGGTACAAGTTTCCCAGAGAAGCTGTGGCTGCCTCAACCCTGGCAGTGTCCAAGGCCAGGTTGGACAGGGCTTGGAGCAACCTGGGATAGTGGAAAATGGCCCTGACAGTGGCAGGGGCTGTAACTTGAAGGTCCCTTCCAACCCAACCATTCTATGTTTCTGTAACACTTGCTACAGCTACTGGATTGTTGAGTAGATGTGGAGGCACAATCAGCTTCTTCTTGTCCATGTTTTGGGCAGGGCCCAGTATTGTTCCTCCTCCCTGGGATTTGCTCCCAAACAGAAACTCCAGGAGACAAACAATAGTTTATTTCAAATCTTGGTGGACTTAAATATGACACATCTCTTTAGGTGTTCAAGACCCAGGCAGATCTGGGATTTGCCAGAAAGAAGAGTTCAATAAATTCTGTGGCCAGCTAACTAATGCAGATAACATTCTGAATCTCAATGTCTAGGCTCTCTAATGTTCATGGATTGAGGAGGGGAGTATTAGACACTTAATGCTTTCTATCTGAGAGAAACCTGGTTAAGTAAGCAACTGGGATGTAAAGTTGTCAGAGGGTAGGTGGAAGGAGCTGTAATTCAGCTGTGGGCAAGGGTGATTGATGCAATGATGCCAAGAGTTTTTGAAAATGATAAATTGTAGCATTCAGTAGCAGTTCCTATTACTGCAAAATTTAAGTTTCCTCTTATTTGCTCTTAATATATCTTTCCTCTATTAAAACCATCCATAGATGTGGTGAAAAGAATGGCCTTGCTTAAATTGAAAATGTATAGCGTGCTCATCAGTGTGGTGTGTATCTTCCTCAGACGTCAATCCACCCAGTATGTGAGATTTTTCAGACCCTAGCCTAAAGAGCTCTTTTCTTTTAGCTCCTGAACACTGATGACTTTAACTTTGGAGTTCCCTAACATAGTAGCCTTCAACATGCCCAGAGGCAAAGATTCCAGTTACATTCTGCTTTTATTAAAGCAAGTTAGATGTATGAATTTTTTATTTTCAGTGAGACAAACAATATATATTGGCTGTCCTACTGAAATCTTCTTTTCATCCATTTTGCATCAGAAACAATTTAACTTCTACACACGACAAAACTGGGAATCAGTTATTTAGACAGTCTTAATTTAGTTTGGAGAAAGTACCTTACATTTTTGAAGATATTTTACAAAATGTATGTTACTGCAAATAGCTTGATGGATCTCTTAAGAAAGAAGCAACATCACAAAGTGTATCTCTGCAAGGAATATTTTTAATCTTAGAGCAGCTAGGTTTTCCAAAAATGCAGGATTGAAGGCAGCTGACAACATGTTGCAAGACTTTGCTTTGCTTGCATTCAGGCGGACAATTCTTACGAGACAGTTACTTGATATTCATAGCTTCACTGAAGCAAGTTAAGCCAACAGTTTCAAAATGGAATCACCATATTTAGAGAGTTTGGTGAACGATGAGTCAGAGCTTTGTGGAGCAGACATGTCTTCTGACATCGATATCACTTTGTCTGCTGTGCTTCTCACTATCACTGGCACTTGTTCTTGATTGATCTCTTGTTCTGCACCACTTGATTCATCACGGTCAGCGATCCACGGGCATGAAAAATTCATCCCCAGACAACAAATACTTTGTAGCTTATGATATTTCTTTCCCTTGGGTTTCAAGACAATTAATTCCTCCAGAGAGCAGAAAACTTACGGATAATAACAATTCTGGCATTTCTGTTGTGAGAGCAACAGCAATTGTGTGTCTCCATTCTCTCACACAAGGATAAGGTAATGTGTTACAAAGATGAATTATCTAAATTGTCAAAAAGTAATTCATGTGAGTGGATATGCAAAGGAATTTATTTCTGCCTTGATGGTAAGTACTACTTAATACTAAGTATTAAAAGTACTACTCAATACTATGCACTAAATTTCCAGGAAGTTGTATAGATCTATATCAGCAGCAAATTTTTTGTAAGGAGAATTCTCTTTTTAAACTACTCATCTTACTTAGACAAATAAATTCTGACACGTCTTGGTATTGCTTTACTTTTATTTGTTATAAAGCCTACTTCTCTATGTCAAAGTTCATCTCTCAGAAGCATAATAGCCCTGTAAAATGTACTTCTCTCTAAACTTCCAGTTGACATCAGCTTTTTCAGTTCACCTTCCAACTAAAAGAACTGGGATAGTATTCTGCCTCTAGATACCATGGAAAATCTGAAATGAAAACTATGAAATCAGCCATTATTGGGTCCAAGAGATGAATATAAAGCTCTTAAGTCTCATCCCTGAGATTATCTTTCCTCTCTTAGAATGGGAGTCAAATTTGCACGTCATCAGACCTAGAAAATAGTTGATAAATGCTGCCTGATGCCTTTTATGTTATTTTCTGTAAGACAAAGTGGCATCTGAAACAATCAAAGAGACAAATGAAGTGAGAACTTTGCATAAGAGACAGATGATATGTAATTTAAACTATCTAGTGTCTGACTACAGTAATTGAGTTGAACGAATTACTTTCCTCCACAAGCAGTGGAGTTGTCTGGTGCAATATGTGTAAATATCTTGTGCACATGTGGTGGGGCTGGGCCTGCTGTGCAAAACTGAGGTGAGGGGACCCAAATCATCCACCTGCTTGTGCCTAGGCTCTCATTACCTCACCTCTTTCCTTGAGCTTCTCTCTGTTTCTGGATATCCCAATTAAACAGATACATCTAGTCAATTTCTTTTTTATACTGTGTAAAAATAGGGATTTTTCTCTTTGTATTTCAGATGTTACAATGCCTGTGTCGCTGCAGTATAGCACATCTCTTATGTTCTTTCGCCTCACTACATCTCTAATACTTCCTGAGAACTGGTATAAGTCTGATGAAAGTAATTTATGGGAAAACAATCTTTACAGTTGCTTTGTGTGTGTTCAGGGATGCAGCAGCTCCGTAAGTGAACACCACAGGTCAATTCCAGTGGCCCCTGACCAGTGCCGTGGTTGTAATGAGCCATATTCCATTAAAATTTCAAAAGATTTTCTGCAGGAACACATGATTAGATATAACTGTATAAGTCTTCAGGTGACTAAATTTCCAAAAACGGAATGATACCATGTCACCCTCTTATATGTGGTAGTCTCCATGAAAGAAATATCCTTAGCCATAACATTAAAATGGGTCATATAGATTGGGGTTTCTCTCAGATGAGCTATATTGCAAAGTCTGCCTGTGTCTCTTTCTCTGTTTGAGTTCTGTCTTTATAAGATCATCAATTGATAGTGTCAATTAATTTTCAGTCTGTTTTTCATGCACCCCTGAACACAATGTGTCCTCTTGGCTGCCAGGGCTCGCTGCTGGCTCATGCTGTTTTTTCACCAGCACCCCAAGTTCCCTTTTGCCAGGGCTGCTGCCTGGCGACTCCTCCCCAAGTTTATGCTTGTGGCCAGCATTTCTCTGTCCCAGATGCAGAATATGGCATTTTTTTCTCATAGAATTCCATGGCAGTGATATTTTCCTGAAGCTCCTGTCTATGTAGATCCCTCTACAAGAGCTTCTCTCCCTTAAGAAAGTCAGACAAGAGGGATCTTCTTACTGTGTCGAGAATTCAGTTTCTATTGCTCTTCTAGACAGCATCTTAAAAGCCAACCCTAAAAATTAAATGGATTTGAGTAGCTATTTGCTGAATATCTTGCTCTACATCAGCTGTTGGACAAACCACAGGGATCTCCCTGATTTTTTTTTTTTTTTAATATCTATTTCTGGCCAACTCTATCAGACCATTCAGTGCATAGCCAGACCCCAGGAGCAAACAAGGGAAAGCTGAGGCCAGCTAGAATGGAAGTAGTACCAAATAAACCTATTTAGCAGAAAACATATCTGGAATGAGATCAGGTGTTCAACAGCTTCAATCTGTGGCTTTCCAGAAGGGTCCAAAGAAGGGAAATGCAAACAACTTAGCCTTTGTGAGATTCAAAGCAGGTTAAGCCTGTCTCAAATCCCATTTAATAGAAAATTGATAGGGCTACAAAACTTGTGGAGAAGATTACAGTGAACAAGGCCCCTTTATGAGAGAGATTACTACTGTCAAGTGTCTTGAAATGTATAAAAATAAGATAAATGCCAATTTCTGTTAAGTTTTTTTTTTTTCAAAACTGTTATGCAGTTGCTCCAAAACCAGCTCTTTGCAAAAATCAATTCAGTAATTGCAAAATGTGTAAAAACAAACTGTGCACCTGCCTTCTCATTATCCACTTGAGAATAACAGACTGTCAAAGGAAGGTAAAAAGAAACAAATTCTTGAGGTTATTTTATTCAACAATAATCTAAGGAACCAACAATATAACAGTCCATGTTAAAAAATGAATTGGAAAGGTGACTCTTCTCTTCTGGATATTCAGTATGTGGCTGGATCAGTCTGACTGAATGTTTGGTTGATTTTCCTTTCTGCAACATAAAGTTGTGGTTAGCATGGTCCTGCGAAGCCAGCTGAAGACAGTGACAAGATTTATGTTGACTTCACTGTGCTGTGAACAGAGATGTAATGCTCACCATCTCTGTATTTCCCTGCACCAGAAATTTTACTGTGTATTTATATACATTGCTACCCTTAATCTTTACTCAGGTCTCAGAATTTTTCCCATGCAATGATGAATACAGAGTGGAAATTTTACAGGATTTTCCTACCATCCTTTTTACGCTGACATCAGATAGGAGTTGAGCTTCAGTTTTATGTGAAATGCAGTGTTCTTCAAAATACTCATTCCTTCTTTTTTATTTTTGGTTGTACAAAAATGCTGAAGAATCTCAGATTGGTATAAGTACTTGGAAGCAATAAGACTAAAATTTGTCCAGTTTGAGAATACAGAAACACAGCAAAATGCCAATTCAGTCACTGAGAATTAATTTTGATGTGTTACCTGAGGGAAGTCCACTTAACACTTTCAAAAAGTTTTAGGTTCAGATACAGAAGTCTTTTTCTACTTAGGAAAGGACAGATCTCTATCTTAGTATTCACACATCAAACAAACTTCTCACTTGTAATATTTAAAAGGTAAGGAGTACAGAGCAATTGCTTCCATCCGTGAAAGATCTTGTTTTTGGATTTAGGTACAAAAATATGCAGTTCTCTTTAAGGAAGCACTTAAGGGTGCTATTGTGCAGCTACTGTCTTGGGGGAAAGAGGTGATCCATGTCCGATACCTAAATCCATGGTTGTCCCTGCATCAGAAAAAAACCCTGGAAAGCCATCTCTATCCTCAGCATAACCAAGAACAGCAATTCCATGAAGAAAAATAAATTGAATAGGGATTTAAACATTATGTCAACGGATAAATTGAACTAAATTCTAATAGCTACTTTTTTTTAACCTTTCTATAGACTAATGAGCTTCATGTGTTCAAAAGAGCAATTAAAGAGCTCAGCTACAAAATAGTTTAATGACCTTCCACACTGAGAGTTTATTTAATATTAAATATTTTTTCGCCTTCATCTTAATATGCGGATTTATTTAATGGAGAATAGGACTTTTTACCAAGGTGCTTGGAAAACATCCCCAGCAGCATACAAAGAGAGCAGATCATATATGATACCATCTATTTAATTCTGATTTTGGCATTTGACTATTTATCATATTGTAATAAAAAGTTAAGACACAGTGAGGATTTAAAAGAATAAAATGATTAAATTATTTAGAGGAAACCAAACCGACTATTTTTCTGAAAGTTCTGGTCTTCTTTTGTATGAACATTCACTTCTAATAACTTGTATAAAAAATAAAGAGAGGCAGAGGGAGGAAAGACTGGACTAAATGGCAGCAGTAAGGAATAGCATGTGGAGAGGTGACTGCCATTTCTATTCCAGGTATATTTACATGTATTTATTTGCAATATTAAGTTATTGACTGTTATAATTTTCATACATAGGTAAGCCAAGTAATGCATGAGGAAGAAAGGGACTAATGTACTTAGGGTTTCTGCTGACAAGAGTAACTTCTCATAGTTCTCCTAAGTCCTGATCTACTCCTCTCTGCACAGAACTCTTCTTTGGAAGACAGTTTCAAGTAACTTGATTCTGACAAAAAATGTACAAAGCTATAACGCAAACACCTAAAGAGTCTGAGTAACTGGGGAATATCAAGACTGTCCTTGATGAAAAGACTTAGGTTGAGTAAATTTTATGCATTTCATTCCCTGAGTGTTGCTTGAGTAGTCCTTCAGTGTACGCAGAGTGTAAATCCTGCATCCGACCCATTTTGAAGTAATGGAAATGCACAAAAATGAAGAACCTCAAGAGGCATTTTTCTTGGGAAGAAACAGTATCTACTGTTGAATCCTCTACTTGAGAGGTCTGAATCAAAGAACTTGAAATCATATGAAAAGTTCCTTTATTTTCCAGGGATTTTGTGACTGTTTAAAAGAGCACTACAGCACTGCCACATTCTTCTTATGCATTGTCAGTGTTGACAAAGCATGACTTCTAAAATCCTTCCTGAACAGCCCCATTACTAGGGTAGCCTGAGTTTATGCATCACCAAAGGACTTAGATAAGAGTAAATTTCAGATCCAGTTGTTTCAGAGAAGGTCCAGAAACCGATATTTGAACAGGTACTTTACAAGACAAACTGAATAGAAAAATCTTCAGATGTTAGGAATGGATGTTTCTCCAGGGAAGCAAGATAGGGTTTGGAAGGATAAAATTTGGGAACAGAAAAAGTGACATTCAGGCCTAAATTCTCTGAAAATCAAGGTGATGACTCCTGCTTAAGTCTATACTCAAAGAGTACTTTATGACAAAAAATGTGTGAGCCTTCATGCACTTTTAGAGCCATTGTCTCCATATGCACAGCTTGTGCATATACTGAGAGTTAATAATCAGACCAAGAACTCAAGAAATCTAACAACAGAAATAATTAATAATTTATAGCACTTTTGATCTGATGCTCAATATATGGAGGTGATTCCATAGACTTTAATGAATATGGAGCAGATCCTATGTTAGTGAAGGGCTACAGAGAGGAAAGAGATAATTTAAAATGATAGGATTCATGAAACTTTCTTTGTCAGATCAGCTCAGCATCTAAACTGAGAAAAAATGGAGCTCTGTGTTTAGATAAAAAGCAGGTTGTTCAAGTACATATGGCAGAAAGCAAAAAGGCATATAAGGTACTCAACACAATTAATGGAAATAAAATCAAGCAAGAAAAACTTTAGCTCTGCTAGATGATAACCTCTTTTACAGAATATTCTATGGGGGAGTATTTGACAGCTTATTTTTACATTAATACCTAGTCTTTATGTTACAAGGTAAGGGATGCGTTATCTAATCAAAGCTATATTTAATAAGCAATTATTTAAAAATATTGAATAATATTTTTACAAATGAAATGGTCAGTGATAGCTGTTACTGTGCTCTCAGGAGCAGCCTGTCTTTCTTAAAAATGAATCTGCTCTTTGTGAGCCAGGAGCAATCATTATTCTCAGCTGATTTTAAGCCTCTGTTGGAGAGAGCACACTTTTAACACTCCATAGAGACTTTGAAGAAGAAAAGGCTTTAATTAACAAAAAAATCTACAACTGAAACGACATTAATTGACAGTGAGCAGCCCTTGAAACACAGGAAAAACAGTAATTTCCTTTCTTATGACTTACTCAAGCTTTTCCTCCTAGTCAAATATGCCATGGTCGCATTCTCGTCCTTTGACTCACATTTATGAGAGATGCAAATAACTCCCGTAAAAATCAAGAATTTGCTAATTGCCTTTCCACAAAGTATTTCCTTTTCATTTTAACAGCGTGGCAGAAGCTCAGACTCGCTGTAAAACTTCAATTTTTCATTAGGGGCTTGAAAATATTTTTTTGCCTTTTTTTTTTTTTTAATTTTTTAGGAGCGGAGAGAGTGATATTGCGCTTTCCACTTGTTATTTTGTCTTCTCACGGATAGTTTAGCTGGCTGACAGGAATGCATTATCCTCTGGCACGAGGAGCTGGCACAGAGCTCATTAACCTAGTGCCTGCTATCTGGGACCCTTTGGCCCAGACCATTGCTGTGGACAGCTGCAGGCTCCTGGTGCCATAGAGCAGCTCTGCAGATTGTGTTCTTCGCTGCTGAAGATTTCGGTGATGTGATTTCGGCTTGCAGATCTATTGAAAGAGTGCCTGAGCAGCATCTGTTGTCTTCAGGAGCCTAAATTATTTATATGTCTCTTTAATTACGCTTTTATTTTGAAATGTCTTTTCTTTAAATGTGATGTACGGAAGTGAGCGTCTTTAACGGGCAACATTTAAATGCAGTTTTAACTTTACCAGAGTCATTATTTCTCCAACTCTATTTTTAACTGTATCCTGCATAACTGCAAATAAATTGTAACAGGAATTATCACAATAATTGCTAAAAGGACACATCTATAAGGTTTGGGAAAGACACATCCCAATACTTGGGAACTAAACTGCATGATTTGTAATCAATTGTCCATAAAATGAGTATACTTATAAAATGGCTCTGTTTCAAGTAGTACTCTGATCTTGACTTCTTCTGATGCATTTTCCAAAGAGAATAATGATATAAATTCATAATTCTAAATATTTCCTGGATAGGAAACTCAGACCCTATACATGGTATATCATGTACAAAAACTGCCAACAAATCTCCAGAAACTGAGTTTGTCGTAGCCTAGGTTTGCTGCTAGATGATCATAAAAGCACAGAATCATAGAACCACAGAATTGGGTTGAAAGAGATCTTGAAAATCTTGTTGATCTAACTCCCCTGCCATGGGCAGGGACACCTTCCACTAGTCCAGGGTGCTCTCTTTAGGTACTCTTCTTAGAGAGAAGATTCTTAGCATACATTAGCAATAAAAAAAATGCTACTCACTTACTTGTGGGAGAGAAAGCAAAATGAATGCGTGAAAATTTGTCTGCTGGTTTTACAGCTCTCAAGAGAAATATGTTGTTTATCTTCATGGTAAACTTTTAGGAAGGAACTGGGAAAAAATCTTACAATGTCTTTAAGGGATTTTTTAAATCTCAGCTATGCATTAAATAGCAAATACATATATAGATACATTTAAAATAAAATTTATCTTATATAAATTTTCTTTGCAGACTAATTTTTGAAAACCATGTATACCATTGAAATTATATGATATTGCAGATGAATAAAAATCTCCCTGTTTTGCATCATTTAACCTCTCACCCTCATAACAAAAAATATCTTTGTATTCCAGAAACTGGTCTTTTTTAGATTTGTTATGGTGGTTTTAGCCATCTTGTGATGTATATGGAGGTATTTGCTCACATTTTCAAGCCTTAGCCACTAAAACTATGCAATTATCCTCAGCCTGTGTAGCTCAGTGGGACTGAAGATTTTACATCTTTGATGTTTCATAGCTTGCCTTGTAATAAAAATGGTCATGTAGTTTCTAATAGCATTGCATTTTGCAACAATCAGAACAAAACCTAGAAGGAGCAGGCAAGAATAATTTTGTAAAATTGTCTCTCTATAGTCTCATGAATCTTTTAAACTATTTTCTTCCTTCTGAGACATTCCAAAGGAGCACCACTAACCCAGACAAATAATGTGCTAAGACCGGGACAGAGTATAATTACACAGTGAGGAACACCTGGGCAGAAAATGTAAAGAAAATCATCTTACAGAGTGTAGTGTTCTTTACTGAGCACAGAAGGAATGTGTCTGTTTTGTTCACTCGGAAAGGGGAAGTTCATCCGTTCTTGAGGAAAAGGGAGGAAAGGAATCTCATCTGTGAGCAGCATGCTGAACAGGGCAGATACTCCCAACCCAGATCCTGCCTTGCCTCGTCTAGCAGCCAACAATGCTGTCTTGTAAACTTTCCCCAACAGAGCATTAAGAACAGTAACCATTGTATGTGCTGGCATGCATTTGGACTCCATAACTCTTATTTCTTCATTTACTTCTTGCATTTCACTGTTTATGCTGTGAGAACTCCGGAGTGGCATATTTTCAGCTTGGGCACTTGTCCAAGACACGTGCCATCTATCTTTGCACACGCTGAGCTGCTAACACACAGGGAAAGCATTCCCTTAGTTTGTTTGTGAGTTGCTTTGTTTTCCAGTTTGGTCTCCTCCTCCTGGTGTAGCACACCAGTGTTATAGTGTTCACTGTAATTCAGAGAGCTCCTGGGTCTGATCCCATTGATAGCACACGCAATAAAACTGACAGTCAGACAAATGCTGACCCACCAAACACAGCATGGCTAATGATTCTATGTATGCCAATCAATTGGATCAATGTGAAATGGCTCTAGATATCCTTTTTTTCTTTATTATTATTTTCCATTGACTGATAGGCTACATCATGAGAGAGTAATGATGGAGGGTAAAATGAATTGTCATTGGCATATGTCGTCTTGAATTGCTATTTTAAATATTGAAGATATTCATCAAAAGACATGCCGTGTTGTCACATATTTTGTCATTTATTTATCACTGATGATCTTAAAGGCAAATTTGAAATTGGAATATAATTTTCACAGTGAGGTTTATGGCCTCAAGATCTTGCACATTAGCTCTGATACATAAAACCCAGGGATACCCTGGATTTCTGATGTATGATACGATATTTTTGGCATTAAAAATATGTTATTTCCTCATTTTTTCCACATGAAATCCAGCTTATATCTTACCATTCTCTCTATGTTATCCAATTTTGGGGTAGTAGGCTTCTTGAAGAAGAAAGCAGGATTACTGTTCATTTTTTTTAAAAAAAATCTAGTTGAGTGAGTTTAGAGTCTAACTAAAAGTTAGAATTTAAAAAAAATTTGGTGCCTAAAAATTTAGAATTTTAAAAAAGTTTAGAGTCTAACTCCTTCGTGGACAGCAAATGTTTTCAATAAAGAATGATCATGTAAAGAATATGGACATATTCATATATGCACAATCATGAATCAACAGGCAGAGAAAAATATGTATTTTATTATGGTGTTCATGAAACCCACAGGAAAGCTATTCCTGGTATGTGTATGAACACCATCCTGGGTATGTTCTATATGTGACGTGATTCACCTACCTCACAGCATTTAAAGATTCCCATATGTTCCTTGAGGTGTCAGAAAACACTGGCCCAGCCCTTCTGCGGAAATTATAAAGTGCTGGATGGTATCGAACAGGTAAATCACAACATTGTAGAGATCTGTGTACTTTGGAGTGTATTTCCTACTAATACTAAGTCACTTCTCCAAGTTCGCTGCCTCACCAAGTGGCCAAGAAACCAATAATATGTCTGTGTTCTCCTTTATATTTGAATTTGTACATCATGGTATCTAGCAATTGTGAAGGTGTTTTACCATGAAAATTATTATACTCATGTGAATCATCAGTCTTATAAACACCCATGTTTTAATTACTGTAGAAATAAAACCAAAATAACATGTGGAGATATAATTCTTAATTCAGTGTGTTCTTTATTTTTGTAGTGTGTTTCAGTGTTGAAGAGAGCATGGATAAAGTAGGAAAAGCAATCACTCTCAGGATTATGCACCTATCTTCTATAAAAGCTTCCAGAGGCACAGTGCTATCAGATCTGGTGATGCCAAGTATTCTTTCTGAAATTATACCTTGTTATTTAATTCATATGTCACGCTGAGTAAAATGGCATCAGTTAGTAATGGGACCTAAGAAAAGATTTATCAACAAAATTAGTGCATGTTGCCCGAAAATGTTGCAGCAACAGAAAAAGAGAGTAACATTTACCAGGAAAAAAAACCCAACATTTTAAATACCAAATTCACCCTAAAAGGCGGGATTAAAGTCTTCACTATACTCATCTTCAAATCTTCCCCAGTCCAGTATTTAAGACTTGAGAATTATCACCTCAAAATAAAAAGTCTGTTGTGATCTTTTCTCAGTGATTCAAAACACTCTTGTAAATTTTCTTGTGGGATGAATTCCCTGCAACTCAGAGCACACACTCCAAAACATATAAATACACAGCCAACTATAATGGCATGTTTGAATCCTACTGAAAAAATTCTTAAATATGTGCTTGAACACTTTTATAAATAAATTGTTTAGCATTTTTGGTGAATAACTTCCACACCAAAGATTCTCAGTAGGATTAAGTCTTGCCAACATCCAGAATTGGTCCAAAATTCAGTCAGTTTTAAATTTGTATCACAGGTTTATGACAAAGTTACTTAGGCCTGATGACTAGGGGACAAACCATTTAATTATTTCAGCAAGAATGAGAGAGACAAATACCTAAAATGTATTTTTTCCCCAAAGTTTCAGTTTTGTGTTGACAGCTTTTATCACTTTTTTTCCATTAAGGTTCTCTTCAGTTTTAACAGTTTTTGTCCTTTTCATCTTAAACACATCCATTAGTCCTGGCAAGATCTCTACCTCTATTTTGCAGAAAATAATTTGATAGAGTTAAAATGCTGTCTCATTTAACTTCTATTAACTCTATAGACTCCATCATTGCATAGGACTTATAATTCTTTTAAATTCATATTGGCGGTTGCATATATAAAATACATGTATACACATTTCCTTTGTTAATTTCTTTGGGGTTTTGGGCTTGTTGTTTCTTTTTTTTTTTTTTCTGTTTGTTTCTCGTTTTCCAATTTCCTCTGACAAGAAAAAAGCCTCTTTAAAAATAAGTATCCACATGGTATTTATAGCAAATTTTAGATAGGGCAAGTCTTCCTAAATAATAAAGAGAATATAACAAGCAGATTAAGGAGGGAAAACTCAAAAAAGGAGAATATAAGACTAAGCATAATAAAGAGTGGTGATATTCCAGAAGCTGTTTATCTGTTGCACTCAGGCAATTTCTTGGGCTGACGTTATGGGATTATTTAAAATCTTGAGAATTGAAAGAAACAGGATATATGGCTTTTTAGACAGGATTTTACCTATGTGAAATTCACTTTACTTTAAACATGTAAAACATAGCTGTTTACAGCTAGTCTAATCTAAAGGCCTTTATGCCCAGCAGAGAGGATAGAAATTCCAGAATGTCATTCAGCAGTTGTGTAATAATGTAACTGTGATATCTTTTATTTTGCGACAAATATAAAGATTGCTGTCAATTATTTTTAATGTATTTTTATATATATGACTGCAACAGTAGTCTCCTCCAAGTTCAAGAAAACCTCTTCTGCCCATCTGTCTTGCATTATAAACTCAGAAGAGATTTCCTGAATGCTTCCTTGTTGTTGGTGAATAAACCAAAGGGTTGGAGCACCTCTGCTATGGACAGAGGCTGAGAGTAGCCTCAAGAGTAGAAGGCTCTGGGGAGACCTTTTTGAGGTTTTCAGTAGCTAAAGGAGATTTATAGGAGAGATGGAAATATAATTTTGGCTGCACCTGTAGCAATAAGATGAGAACTAAGAGTTTCTAAGAGAAAGAGTTAATTCAGAGCAGTACTTTTAAATCTTTTTATGATGAAAGTGCTGAGGCCCTGGCACAGGGTGCCCAGAGCAGCTGTGGCTGCCCCATCCCTGGCAGTGTCCAAGGCCAGGTTGGATGGGGCTTGGAGCAACCTGGGATAGTGGAAGGTGTCCCTGAGGGTGGCACGGGGTGGAACTGGTTGAGCTTTAAGGTTCCTTCCAATCCAAACCATTCTATGATGCTGTGAGTCTATGAAAGTTAATGGTGCACAAGCTGTGAAATCACAACCGCCGCTGTTTATAGCAATTACCACCGTGAAATATCACTCAAAGAAAATAAATCACATTGACTTAGAGGCCTATATTATCAACCATTAACAAAACACTGGCAAGTCTTGTTATTTCAGATTTAACAAAACGTCCCTAACTCTTTGGGTGCTGATAGATGCAGTTGTATCGGTGTCACTGTAATGGCCATTAAAACAAAGCAGAATTACAGATAGCTCACCTGAACTGTGTCTGGAGCTGAAATAAAAGTGACATGTCCCTTTTCAAGGCCTGTAAAGTACTAAAAATATGTCTTCTTTAAATATGAAACCGAGTTGTCTTGAAATCTTTTTAATTAGTTCCACAAAGCACTCATGAGGTAAAACTTCAGAGCACCTCTTATATGAACAAATGGAAGTCTGTGGACTATGCAGAGGGTATTTCAAACGTCAAATTTACATTCTTGTGTATTGCATGAAATGCTGGTGTTAACCTATATATTCTACCCAAAAGTCTGTAAATATTCCAAGTACAAGCATCTTTAAGTTGATATAATTTAATCTATTTCCAGGTTATATATTAAAATTTAAAGTAATCAACGTTTTCTATATAAAGACTGCCAGAGGCTAAAATTTTAATTTTACACTTTCCCAGTTAATCAGGAAAAAAAAAAAAAAGTATCATATTTCTACTTAATTTATATTGAAATGTAACTTCATAATATTTGTCTTTTTCCTAATATTTTCCCTCAAACCTTGTCTCTCTTTATCAGGAAATACAAGAAGTAAATTAAACTGATTGTTTGTGAGATGCATGCTGCCATCTTCACAGGAAAATATGGTGTCACACAAATTATAATGGGCTTGTGGCTGCTTTCTGTGCACAATTTGTACGTGTCCTATAGAATAATAAAGCAAGTTGTGTTCGTTTACCTGTGGTGCCTCAAAAAGTGCATTTTAATGACACAAAATAAAAGTGCTCTTTTAGACACACAATATAGATCTATGTAGTATTGTCACTAAAGAAAAACCGGCTTATGTTTTTTAAGCTGTGCAGGAATAGATTTTCATTCTGCCCCTTTGATCCAGCTGGAATACCACACATTACATGGAGTTAAGAGATAGTGGTTCAAATATAGCCATGAAGATATAAATGGTCTCTAGCTTTGGAATATAAATATACATGTGTGTGTGTTTATGTTTATATGTTCATGTATGTCTCTATGAACAATTATGTGAGTGATTGTGCATATAATCACCATTTTTCACCCTGTGGCTAACATTTCTCTATGAATTGCAAAATTGGGCTGGTAAAACCATGATTTATTGTTGGATGATGCCACTAGCTGCTTATTCAATTTTCATCATTACACACAGTGCAAATTCAACCACAAGATTAATGTTAAAGGAAAAACCTCAGGTAACTAATGGAATTCGTAGTTTTGTTTACATTTCTCAAATGTACAAAAAAAAAGTACAGTCAAAAGATAAACAGCACTTCTTGTCTTTGAGTTACTTATATGCAATTTTCCACTCATAAAGTTATTTTAGCAATAGTTGTCTTAAAAGTAGTTGATGTAAGTGACATTTTTTCATTTGATGCATTTGATTCATTTGAGAAACTCAAGCCCTTGTTGCCCAAAGTTACTTGACAACTTCTGGGAATTATGGAGTTGTGGTAAGGGACAAGAAATCAGAATTGTCCTCCTGCTAGAAATCCTCCTCTTGTGTCTAGTCAGGTGTTTTATGGACCTTGAGCATTGCATTGATAAAATAGGGAAAAAAAATATCTTCTGAAGAACTATGAGATAGTGATAATTCCTAGTAAGTAGTCAAAATTCAGCTCCTTGCTGGTGTCTAGGATGCAGTTCCTTTGTGATTTCTTCAAGGTGTTAAAGAAGTCATAAGTAATAATCAAACAAGAGAATGTTGTTGAAATGAAAGGGAATGGTGATGACGTCATTGAATAAAATGAGCTAGAAAATTCTGAATTACATTTAATCCAGAAAAGAAGCTTGAACAGACTATTGAGCAATTAGTTTGGGTAAAGGTGAGGATCAGTGCAGGACTAGTGGTTTAAAGTTTTTGTAACCCCTGGGTCAGTGCACCCTCAGCATAAGTCTATTATAATCAGAGACATTAAGTTTATCAGCTGAGCTCAATCCATAAATTGTTTCTTTCCAGAAATGGCCCAGCCTTTGGGGCTGGGCCAGATGGTGATTCTCAGTTTTTGGCAGTGCTCTGTCCTTCAGGGTGTTGCTGTAATATTTGTTGTGCTCAGATGGCTCATGCAACTAAATTCTAAATATTGGGTGTAAGCTGCTGCACCTGTTCTATAGGTGAGCTCACCTGCTGCAGATCCTCCAGTCAAAACCTGGCAGCTGCAGGCAGCTGTGACATTTGGGATGCTCATTTTGCCTAATGTAGGCACAAACGTCTGTCTTATCAAATATCTGCACCTGAGATGCTGAAATGAATGTTCACTTTAGGGCTGTGGAATGACCAAATTATCACTTTAAATTGGCTTCAGTGAACAGAGACCAGAAGACAGAAAAGAAAGTTTAAAGTGATTCAGCTCTAGGATTGAGCATAGATGTACATATGTGGGCAAACACTTGAGTTGCATGGTCTCCCCCTAGTATTAACACGAATTTCAGTGTGGACAGAAATATTAACAAAAAAAAAAAAAAGAAAAAAAGAAAAAAGACCATAAAGAACTCATAAAGCTAAACTAACTCACCCATAGAAACATTTGCATTGTATGTAATAGAGTCATAATATCACACTACATCATGATGTCTTTGAACTTTCGATTGTTTTATGCAAACAGACCTCAAAAATTGTCTGAGATTTCCCCCTTACTAAGCCAAATGTCAGCCTCAAATTGTTGTGCAGTACATATTTGACTGTACTGCATACATGGCTTGGTTAATTTTGCTGTTATTTATAGCTGGTAAATTAGACTCAAGCTGTAATTTAAAAAACAGGTAAGGTGGAAGCAGAGATACACCCACCTAAAATAAATAAATCCCCAGCTGTAGCTTGGAATATCATTACTTCAGCATTTCAATGGCCTAAATCTCTTTATTAAAGAGTTTATTCAGATCCTTCCCAGCTCCCCAAAACTCAGGAGTTTTATCATCAATGCCAAGGAACACAGAATCAGAACCTTCCCTTCAGAGAAATAATTTCAAAATTCCTAATGGTTACTGTCGACCCTGCTGTTTGTTACGGAAACATGCCTTTGCTGGCTGCCCCTGAATGATTTTCTATCTGAATAACAGCAGCTTCAGCGTTTTAGGAAAAAAATAGTGCGGATGATAACAGGAAAGTGTGTAGGTCTATTAGGAAGGAAAATCCTGGAGGTAAAGGTGACAGCTTTATGACACCAGTCCCTGCCTTATTTACAGTAACTCATTTTGTATCTAGTGTTTCCTGCTGGGGAAGCCAAGGGCTGCAGCTCTCTGTTATTTACACCAAAGCTGTAAGGGGGATGGTAGCATCCAAGGGGGCAGAAAATAGGTCTGCTGATTAGAACAGTAAATTAGGGGAAGGTGGAAAGACAGAGAAGGATAACTGGATTCCAGAGACATGCATAAACATTTCATGTTGTTTGCTGCTTGCTTACTTGGCTCTCCTATAAACTGTGAACCAGAAGTCTTTGGAGTAATAATAAAGCCTCCCTCCTCATCCCACTGCCTGGGTTATTTATCTCTTTGGTTTGTCAGACCTTCTGTTTGTCTGACCTTTGCTGTGGTTAAAAAACAAGAAGTTGTTTAGTCCAGAGTGTTGAAACTGCCAAGGAGGCAAAACTATCCTCTGTACAGCTGCATAAGCACTTGTTTTTGACCTAGGTGAAAAGGAAAACGATATGTGGGAGGTAAATTTATCTTTTCCTTCTATCATACTGGATTTAGATCCTCAAAAAGTGCCCTGGGGGACCACTGGTCTCAGTGCACCAGTTCAGAGACCATCACAGAGCACTCTCCCTGGGCTGTAACTTCTCGGGGGATTTTACAAAGTTCTGCTTTCTTTCATGATATATTTTACCTATACTGTTTCAGCTCCAATAAAAAAGTTCAAAAACCAAGAGTTTCAGCTGTGAAAACATATTAACCATTTATAAAGGTAACATACAAGACTTGTAGTATATTTAGTTTCTTCAAAAGTTTTGTTTCTAAAAATATCTATCTATTTCATATATAAATATTTGGAAAGTCACACGTGTATTGCACAGATTTCACTATTTACTTTTTAAATACACTGTTTGTGTAATAGTGTCTTTAAATAGCTAAACATTTGAATCTCTCCAGAAAAGTTTCTGGTTTGGCTTGGTTTGGTTTTATTTTCAACCATGTACCTTTCTGCTACTTAAAAATTACAATAAGAGAACTCACTGAGTATTGCTAAATTTTAGCAAATTAGCAGATTATACTCAATTTTGGCAATTCACATGAGTGTAATTTTGTTTTTAAAAATACAAATAGTCTCATTGCCTTTAAAGTAAAGCAAGTGCTCCAGTTTCAACTTCAAAAGCATATATGATTAGAGGTAGCAATGATCATGTCTTATGAGATTATACATTTTGATATGCTGATGGTAACTAGAATTTTGTTTAATTCACTTCTACTATTTGCTCTTTTTGCATTATTTCTGCTTTCTTGACCTTTTGTCTCGGTTTTACAGACATCTTTGACAACTTTAAAAGCATTTGAAGATTTTAAATGAAGTTATTTTTCAAATGTTATATCAGAGTAAAGAGAAAAATTTTGCCAAATGCTTTTGAAAAGGTAAATTTATTGCATAGAAAATAACTTAAATTCACATGCACAGCCATTGGTGCTGTGACCAGCAGTCTCCTCAGCTCCTAAAGGGTCAAGCATCTTATAAATTAGATGACTTAGATGAGAAACTTGAATGTGAAACCATTCTGTACGTATTTCACTTTTCTTTTTTTCCTCCAGAAAATACTGGCACATCTTTCTCTCTCTCTCTCTCTGTGTATCTATCTAACTAGATTTATTTATTTATTTGTTTGTTTGTTTCTTTATATATGTCCCCCCATTGTCAGAAAGCTTCTGAGAAAAAATAAAATCCACTGAATAAAATAACATGGCCAAAAAAAAATGGTGTTCCAAATATCATTGACAGCTCTTGCTCTGGTTTGGTCATTAAGTGAAATCAGTCAATTTGCAATTAGCAACAAATAATTTGATCACGCCTGATATAATCTATATTTGCTTGAGTTTCACCTGTGTACAGATTTGAAGATCATGTATAATTGCAACTCTTTTTTTATGTCTTGACTAAAAGAATTAGGTGAGTTCTAGACAAGAACATTTAAAAAATTTGCTTTCTTTGCAAGAAAAGACATTTTTCAATTAAAAAATCTGGAGCTGATTTTTGTTTTTTACTAAAAAGATTACAAATGGAAAGTTGTGCTTAGTATTTCTTTTTTTTTTTTTCCCCTCTGGAAAATCATCAGATTTTTAAGGCATGAAATTATATATGAACCAAAGGAAAGTTATAGGTAGTAAGTGTATTCATTTGTGAAATGTAAAGGCAAATAACCACAGTTCTATGTACATATGAGAGAAATTTAAACCTAAATAAAAAGGTTTGCCACTTATTTCAGAGGAGTCACAATTTCAATCATTGTGATTCATTTGGAAGATATTTAAATACTCCTGCTGAAGGACATTGTGGAAAGAGCACAATTTCACGTAAGAAACAACTTACATGAAACACCAGCTAATATCAATGGAAATGGTCTCAGTGATTTCTGTGTATCTTGTTTCATGTCCTTAAAAAAATTTCATGCAAGGATCTCTCAAAGGAAGAGGTTCCAAGCCCTATCATGCAAGCCATATAAACTGAAGCAAAATCTGTAGTGAAAGACATACTGCAGAAGAAAAATGTTATTTTCACAAAATTATTTTTGTGAAGAGAACAAACAGAAATTTTTCACTCTGTGCTTAGGTAAGTGCTGCAGAATATATCTGTATATTTCTCTAATTTCTCTGGTTGAGAGAAATATATCTACATTTCTCTCAACCAGAAAGAGAGGAATGAAAAAAACACATTGTTCAATGGATTGGACTTGCACAGATACTGGCACTAAAATGGTGTTCAGGGTTATGGACGTAATGACCTCATAGCTGGATGTTAGAAACCAGGCTTAATATCCAGATAGTTTTTGCTTACTTCCTTTTGATTGAGTGGCTTTATTTTACAGTTATAAATACTTGCCATTCAGCCAAAGACTTTGCTGACTAAAACACTGATGACAGATGAGTCATTCTGTCACATCTATATCACTGTACCTTTGAAAAAGACCTGATTCTCCCCTTTTCTGGTAACTGAGCTGAGTCATTTCTGAATCAGCATAGCACAATGTCATCACACTGTTAGCATGCAGAACACTTCAATATCATCTTACTCACTGAGCCCCTAAAAGTCCTCCAAAGTCCTTTTTTTATATGCACATAAGGAAACATTTCCAGTTGTTATAACTTAAAGATGAGTGGGGTTTTTTGTGTTTAAGGTAGAAAGTTTATCAGGGTCTTTAAGAAGCTTCTCTGTGGTTTTCAGCTGCCAAATCAGGATTTTTAGGGAGCCGAGTTATGATGATGCCTCTGCACTGATGCCTTAGGTTTTAACTTTTATATTGTTTCCAACCCTGCAGTGCCCAGTGTAACTCTGCAGTTCCCTGGAGCTCGTTCAGTGCTGTTCTCTCATGCTCACACTGACATAACAAAGCCTCTCCAGCTCGCTCTCCAAGGACACCAAGATCTTCCTAAGCTGAAAAACTGTAAACCATTATCTTAGAAAAAAGGAGACAAGCTTGAGGAAGTTACATCATTAACTGAAGTTCTAGTTAGTGAATTTGTGCTGATATCAAAGTGTGAAGAACTTGTGATCTGTTGCCCATTTTGAAATCCACTGAAGCAAAATCCTCTGGAGCCCAGGGAACACCTCTGTAGGCCTTTCAAATAAATACCTCCTTTGTCCCTTTATTCCTGTCTAGTCTCTGTTTCTAGGTAGTCATTTAAGGCATCAGCACCACTAAGAAAATGTTTTGGTGTTATAATTACTTTAGAGATTGGGAAAACGTAAATCCTATCCTATAATGGAGCAGATGAAGTAAATCTCCTGACCCTGGGGTAAAGTTATATTTGTTACAGAGGTCTTACTAGTTTCCACAATAATTAGGAAAATCCGGAAATGGTCACATATATCCATGTCTTTTATGGCCTTTACTGAATAAGAAGTTCATTTCGATTCTAAGGATTTTTTTCAAAGTTCAAAAACATTTTTTATTCACATATCTCACCCCAGTATATTGTGTTCCCAAGAAAACTCCAGAAATCTTGAGAAGAATTTTGCCTCTAAAATAAGGGAAGATTTCAAGACTTGTATGAGTACACTGTGCTTGTTTGGTGGAAAGTGGGAAGTTTTGGAAGGCTGTTTCAGTTTGGTTTGGTCAGTTGTTTGGTTGGGGTTTTTTTACCTGCCGCTGGTTTTTCACAAAAAGGTCTAGGGTCACCAAACAGGGCTTCTGTCAGCCATCAAGTAAAGGTGATCCATAGCACCATAAACCCTTGAGACAGCTGGTTCACGTCAGAGTAAATGACAAGTACACCGAGGGCAGAGAGTGCATTATGAAGTACACAAAAGTAAGTTTACCCCAGAAGAATGAAAGGCTGAAACCCGGCCTCTTCTGGGGATCTAAGTGTTCCTGGGTCATGAGTCATCTCCTTCCAGCTGTAGGAAAAAAAAACCCATTGTCAAGTCTTTCCATGTGGCTGGTGTTGAGAGCTTTAACATTTCTTATTCAACTGAGGGTACAAGCTTGAATAGGCTAATGTTTTCTCTGTGAAAATACAATCAGCCCTCTAGAAACTTTTGTATGTGTTTTGCAGCCTTCTGACCTTTTCCGTGGCACACTAATGCTGTAATAAATCACCTCTTTTAGTGCCTGAAGTGCTACCTTTCACCCCCAGACATGTCTGGCAACCGTGCCTGCTGTCAATATATCACCATAATGTAGAGTGTACACGTGTCAAGCAATATGAATGTGCTTTTGGCAGATGTCAACTTCCAGTCAAGTTTGTACTGAGAGAGCAGGAAGAGGATGAGAGGCCTCATTGCACTTTTTCGTCCTTGTACTTTGTAGTCTTTTGATCTCTATCACTAACTCGAATGTCTTGGGAAAAACGCTTGATCTCATGCCTCTTCTCTCCTTTAATCCAGATAATTTCGTGTTGAAGGGGTTGGTTAAGTCTCGTCTTAAAAATTTCATGGTTTCACTGACTTCATTTCAGATTTACATGTAAGGAATGTAATCACAGCCAAATCTTACACGGCAATCTCATAAATCTGTGCTCTCTGTCCATACTGCTGTTCCCTTTGTTTTCTTGGAGGTTTGGAAACTGAGGCAGGAAAGATGTCAGTGATGATTAAAGGGCAGAGGGTTGGTAGCAGAGTCAAAAGCTCAAAACACCTCTCCCCAGATTCACACAATCACATGAACCTTCTTCAGGAGTTATTCAGTGATTGCTACCTAGAATGAAAGTAACAGAAATCGTAGGGTTGGTACTGTCTTCTTAGTTAGCTTATTATTTCCCAGTGATTTCCCTCCAAATTTCCCTCTGTTTTCTAGATCTAGAAACTCTCTTTTTCCCAGTTAAGAAAGCAGCTTTAGAAGTACTTTAGATGTTAAGATAAGATGTTCCTTTCCACACCCTTAAAATGTTAAAGCTAGTATTTAGAACTGTAGGATATCTATTGCAGCATGTCTTAAAATTTCAAGGCCAGGTTGGATGGGATTTTGAGCAACCTGATCTAGTGGGAGGTGTCCCTGCCCATGTCAGGGGTTTTGTCTTTAAAGTCTCTTTAAACCCAAACTGTTGTCTGATTCTGTGAATATTGTTAGCTTTGTGATTTTCATTTTCCCTGCACAGCCATGTTCTAAGTGGGTCTGGTAGCAGCACAGAAATACTGATCCATCCATAAGACCTCATACCTCATTTTCCTCATTTCCAGGCTTTCTCAATGGCTTGATCTGCTTTTTGGGGAACAGCTTTTAGATTTGAGTGTGTTCATGTGTGGGTGCAGGGGCAATAGACAACTGGAGAGCCTCCCCAACCAAGGATCCTCACCCTTCCCTCATTTACAGAAATGCTTTAGGTACGGCAGCAAAAAAATTGAGAACACATCTTGGTGTAAGAGGCAGTGTGGCAGGTTTGACTTTGTTGTGAAGTGTTGTCTAATTAGCTGAGAGAGAAAACGTCTGAGATATGACAAGGAAAAAAAGCTGAGTGCAAAGTCACCTCAGTAGTGAGGAACACCTTTCCGCTCACGTAATGCAAATGATGTGGTGTTTAACTCCACTGAGATAAATAACTCCAGTAAGATAAATATAAATTTAAATGCATGAGTAGGAAACAAATTGTAGAGGACAGCATTCCGAGAATAATCAAATGTTTTTGAAGAATGGAAATATTTATCGGAGTTTTAGTAATATTCTGATGGCAGTTTTCTGGCTTTAAGTATATCTTCAGAAATCCTTCCTTCTTTGATAGTTTAGTTCTTTTAAATATGATTTGAGCAAAATGGTTACTAAGAAAAAAAAAGTGTCAGATACTTAAATAAAGGATTTCTGAGAAAAATACAACACTTTAGATTTTGTTTCCATTTTCATTGGAAAGGAAAACCAGCCTATTAAGGTACCTTAATAAACAGAAATGAGAAAAAACCCACAAAAGTGATGAATAATTATCTGTAAATCATGTAATTTATAGCTGTCCAGGGCAGTGTTGGCTTCCCCATCCCTGGAGGGATTTAAAAGCCATATGGATGTGGCACTTGGGGATGTGGGTCAGTGTTGGCCTTGGCAGAGCTGGGGGAAGGGTTGGACTCAATGGCCTTGGAGGTCCTTTCCAACCTAAATGATTCTATGGCTCTCTAAACATTCAAAAAGACATCTGAATGTTTGAGAGAGGCACAACAGATTGTAGTTCAGATCACCAAGGACAGATAGGCACCTAAAGCCTGTTCAGTCAGGGAGAATTGGTTGCCAACAGTATCTGTGAATCTGGATGCTATCCTCTATTCACCATAACTGGGCACTGCTAAGGAAACAATGAACAAAAACCTCGGCTCTGCTTTAACCCTGAATAAGATTGCTGTGAGGATTTAAATGGAAGAGTTGCATCTTCCTCTTTGATGTGTCATCAATTTTCCAGACCATGGGTTTTATGTACAGAAAAGTTGGTCCCACATCACAGAACAGCAGCGACTCTCTCCCACTCACAAGAAAATACAGCTGCTGTCACTGCCAATTCCTCACTGCTTGATGTACGGGGTGTAATTTCACGTGGAAGGTTCCACAGGAGCTAACCACTAGTTCATGTTGGGAAACCTGCAAACAACCTCAATTTACCGCTGCCTGAAACAGCAGAAAACCAAGCTTGAGCATCTCGAGTTATCATTACTGGGAAACATGTCAGCAGTTAAAAAAAAAATGAAGAAAGAAATAAATGTGGTTGCTGAGAGGATTTTTTTCCAGTTCCATGAAATGACTTTATCCTTTTCTGAAAGTGTTTTTCTCGGTGAAGTAATGATACTTGAGGCTGGTAGCTGCAAGCCAGGGCCCCCTTGTATGAAGAACTACCCTATATTTCTCTCATTTGCTGTAGTCCCTTTGTAAAAAATGAGATTTATGCATTGACTTTAATTGAAACGTGTCTATCTGCAATGGTGCAAGATCATCTCTATTCTTCTCTGAAATAATATGTGAAAATTGAGTCTTTCTAGCTTTATTTAATGTATTCTGTTTTAAAAATCACATTATCTCGGAGTCTGCTTTAAAACCTATTTATGTCATTATATTTTGGATTGCTCACTAATGGAAGGCTTAACTTGCCATTGGGCTTTATAACTGAAGAACAGTAGAAGTAGAAGACACATTAAGTTTTCTCCCTGATTTTAACTTGATGGAAGAAACACAGTGGGAAAATGCACTAATGGTAGCATTTACCAGAAGTAATTTCTGTTTATTAAGGCATCTTGTCAAGTCACATAAGCTAAGCAGGGTAGGGAATGTTCAGTATTTTTGTGGGAGAATTTTTGGGAAGGGATACAGAGGAAATGGTTTGTAAGTGGTAGCAATCTACCTTATCATTATTGTTAATTTGTAGCACATTATGATGTCTCTTTTGTGAGCAATAAATACAACTCTCCTCTACTTCCTTGTTTCCTTAAACACTAAATGGAATTTTTAACACGAATTTTACAATGTGGTGTGTTCTGCCTTGTGACATCGCACCAGGAACTGAGTCTGGATATAGATATTAATAGTAGTTGAAAGTTTTCAGTACAGCCATTTTTCACTAGAACCTGCTGATTCAGAAGGCATGGAACTTTTCTGCCATGAGAGCACTTTTGCTGAATGATGTTTTCCTACAAGTTTCTCATGTCTAGGATGAATTTTTTGCACAATTTCTCTGTTCATCCTTCAGTCCACTCTGGAATATTGCAACCACTGCCTAGTATTTGTCTTTGTTTCACTAGTGACACCTTGAAAGAAAATAGCGAGACCTCATATCTTTACATCTCATGATTACAAAAAAGAGCAGGGTGAGAACTGCTCTGCAATTAGGGATTTTTATTTATTCATTCAAGATCAGTCCCAAAACAAAATATTTTTTTCTACCTTTTCCTTCTGAGGGACTGATTCCACTCTTCTGCTTCCTAATTCTTTCTTTTTGCTCTTATATTGCCTCGTTATATAGATTTCTACAATGAGTACTTTTTTAATTCTGATGCAAGAGGAGGAATTATAAAACTGATTATTCTCTAAAATAAGCATCTGCCTTGCAGTATTACCATTAACTGCACCTCAACATATTTTGATTACACTCTACTCTTACTTTACAGTGGTAAGGGTTACAGTGGATAAGAAAGAGTTCCCTGTTTCTGTTTCAGCTGCCCGAATAACTCAATTTTTTTTTCTGTTTAAAATTTACACGGGGTTTTGTGTGTTTAATTTTCATTCCAATAACACAGATTTAATTTAAAAGACTTTTGCCTTTAAGACTATTCCTTTCTGATGTCTGACATTCTTTTCTGTGGATTTTAGCTTCCATAAGTAAAAAAACCACCCACCAGTTTAGCAAAGAAAAAGGTAAAGAAACCCATGCTGTACCAGCATCCAAACCTATCCAGGAGATTGTGTTATAAACAGAAAGCTTCTGTATTTTTTTAGTACACCAGGATGTGTTTAACACAGAAATAAAATTTAGCTTGCCTTCACTTCAGAGCCAACGCTCAATAAATAATACATTGTAACACCTAAAAAATTAATAATTGCAGCGCACAGATTTTGCAGCATTCACTCCTGAAACAAGTGGTAAATCTTTTGGCCAATCCCTTAAAGGATATGACAATGTAAAAATGACTGTACTGGGCCACAGCAAAAGTGTCTTTAGGCTGATGTCCTCTCAGTGCATCTAGTCTGTAATGGTTGTTTGGGGAAGAACAAAATAAAAGACATTAAAACTTCTACTTAGAAATCTTCACATTCTCTGGCAGTATAAGAGTACTTTTTTGCAAGGTGACTTCTTTGAGTTTACTGCAACCAATTTTAAAAAACTAAAATTTTTAAACTAGCTATACACTTTGCCATTTACCATGTCAAGGGGCAATCATAAAAATAACTATAACTAATGAGCAAAAATACCTTATTGCTAGATAATTTGCCCAGTATCTCTAGATTCCTTCCTGTACTCTTTGAATTTCATGAAGTACAATAAAAAATACTGGGCATTAGACATCAATCTTCTTCTCATATGTCTTTTTGATCCAAATAAATGCTCCTCAGACCCCACCACTCCCTTTCATTGGTTCAGATGACTAAACCTATCAGCTATTTATTCTAAAACATACTGTAATCTACATGCAGCATGTGTGGCTAAAATAAATACAAGTCAAACAAAGGAAATACCTTGCAAACTCCAATCACATAGTCCTTTGTGACCTGGAAAACTTCCACCTATCTGATGAAGTTTTCTTAGTAAATTGTAGGAAAACCAGCACAGAAATGAAACGTATTTTGCTCAGAACCGTAAAGGCTGCAGATGGGTTGGCTGTGACTTCATGAATTTTGTATGAAACTCCCTCAGGTTCTCCCTCTAACCCTCCCACCTGAAACGGATCATAAATATAGGGCCATTTAAATTATCCTTGTGTTTTACAAAACAATGTTTTCCATAGGGAAGTTTCTTCCTGGAAAGCAAAAGGTTTTATAAAGTGTTTGAGATCTAAAGCACGTAATAGTTTAAGAAATCAAACCTTAATTTCCAGAACTGATATTTGTTGCAGATCTGATTATAGATGTTATTCTCTTTAAAAAATCACATATTAAATTAGCATTTTCCCTACCTGAAATTGAGGATACAGGGGAAAAGTTTCCAAAAGAAGACTTACTTTTCACTGATTCCATACTTTCACTTAAAAAACACTTTAAAATCAAAGAGGTTTTTTATATTTTTCGTGTTTGAGTCTTTTTCCAGAAGGTCCCTCATAAGGTGTCTAAAAATATTTTCTAGTCCATGGCCTAAATGAGTTCATAGCTAACATCTCTCATTTGTTTCACAGCAAAATTTTTGTTTAATTTTAATATCTTTTCCTTTCTTCATTCTTTCTGACCTTGAGTCATTAAACTTGCAGAAACTGAACACAGGTGAAATTTTTCTAGGATTGCATTTAGAGACATTCTAAACTTTTTTTTCTCCTCCTAATATGCTCCATAATTATTGGTGTCTCCAACCATTCAAACTTGCTGAATGTTGATGCAGCTCATAGAGCTCATTGGAATTTTGAAAAAAAAAACAAACCACCAAACCTGTCTTTGCTTCCTACTATTCACAAAATAAAAGAATGGAAAAACATTCTAAGTTGGAAGGAACCCACAAGGATCTTTGAGTCCAACTCCTGGTCCTGCACAGGACCCTCCCCAGCAATCCCACCATATACCTGAGAGCTTTGCCCAAATGCTTCTGGAACTTTGGCAGGTTTGGTGCTGACCACTCACTGGGAGCCTGTTCCAGAGCCCAACCACCCTCTGGGGGAGAACCTTTACCTGATATCCAACATAAACCTCCCCTGACTCAGCCTCAGGCCATTCCCTCAGTCCTGTCACTGTTACCACAGAGCAGAGATCAGTGCCTGCCCCTGCTCTGCCCCTCACGAGGAAGCTGTGACTGCAGTGAGGTCTCC